>JAOTQM010000451.1:425000-845000 GCA_026939265.1 Oreonectes daqikongensis | reverse complement strand
GGAGTGCTAACCGATTTTATCTTGATGTTAAAATCTTTTGCTTTGATGTGTGCAGACAGAGAGGTCCTCGCAGCCAATCGGGTGGACGGTGTGGAAGATCTTGCTTTTGACTGGATCTCAAAGAACCTGTACTGGACGGATCCGCGCTACAGGAGTATATCTGTCATGAAGATAGCGGATAAATCCAGACGGGCCATTGTACGCAACCTGAACAATCCCAGATCCATAGTGGTGCACCCGGTGGCTGGGTGAGTGTGGATGAGATCATTTATTTACGGATAACATTTACATTTTATTAACAGATGTAACATAATAAAAGAAAATGAATCATTGTCTCTGATCACAGTTAAATATTTCTGTTTATTCAAATGGAGCAAATCTACAGCTTTCATACTTTAAAGTCCTGCTTTGGAACAGATTGGGTTAATAGACTGTTCTTAATATTATGACAAATTATTAAAATCGGCTTAAAAATCACAGCCACGTTCAAATGTCAACAGAGCGAGCACGAGCCAGAAACTGGAAAGAAAGCTCGGGGGGGTCCTCTCTTTCACCTCGTGTCTCTGTCTCCCAAAGACCGTGAAAAGCATTACCAATCGTGCCACTTGTGTCCACTCACACCTTTTATAATGCACAAGGTGCTCAGGCATTCATGGATCGCCCCTGCTTTGAACCTGGCACAGATAAAGGAACTCTTTATGCCTCTCCGGTGGGACATTTCCAATGGCTTCAAAGTCAGGAGGCCTCGGGTCTCAGGAGACTAGATTAGTGCATGAAGGACGGTATTGTAGTGCGCACTAAGAACTTGGCTTAACGGGGGAAAGCCCCGCGGAGCGTCCGAATAAACCATCCGTACCGCACCGTTTATAAATAACACCCAACAGACGCTTTTGAAAGCTTTTGGGCATTTCTGTGAGGCACATGGTGGAAATTTGTAGGGGGAAAAGGAGATTTTGGCACTAAGATGTTTGTGTGTGTGTTGGCAGCTATATATTCTGGACTGACTGGTACCGTCCTGCTAAGATTATGCGGGCGTGGGGTGATGGGTCACATGCTCAGTCGATTGTGAACACAACTCTCGGCTGGCCCAATGGTCTGGCTATAGACTGGAGGTGAGTTCATTTACTACAATACACCATTCATTGGGTCTTAAAATACCAGAAAAATAATCCATCTTTTTCATTCATAAATCTTGACTGCTGTGCTTAATGGCTTTCTAATGCTGGGATTCGTTGTTTATTTGGTTACGCATTGCACTCGCTCCTAATCCTTAAAATCATGATCTGACATAATCCTGTTTCTCAGCTCTGGATTTAAACTCTCTCTCTCTCTCTCTCTCTCTCTCTCTCTCTTCTCTCTCTCTCTCTCTCTCCTCTCTCTCTCTCTCTCTCTCTCTCTCTCTCTCTCTCTCTCTCTCTCTCTCTCTCTCTCTCTCTCTCTCTCTCTCTCTCTCTCTCTTTGATCATGTCTCTCTCTCTCTCAGTGCCATGCGTTTGTATTGGGTTGATGCTTTCTTCAATAAGATCGAGCACAGCAATTTTAACGGCCAGAACAGGTTGTCTTTGGATCGTGTAACTCAGATCTCTCACCCATTTGGACTGACTGTTTTTGGAGGTAAATCTTGTCGTCTGTCTGTTCGTCCATCCATTCATCAATATTTATTCTACGTCATTCTATTTATCTGTCAATCTATCTGTATGTATGTATGTTTGTTTTGTCTGTCTTTCTACCTGTCTGTCTGTCTGTCTGTCTATTATTTATCTATGTACGTTCTTGTCTGTTTATCTGTCCATCGGTGTCTGTCAGCATCATAATGTCACATTAAATCAACTTTAATGAGTGTTGAAAGATCAGGGTTCAGATGTCTGGACAGCTACACTTCTCTGATGATTAAATGAGTTAAATCGCTGCTCTAGGTTATGTGTACTTCACCGACTGGCAACTGGAAGGAATCGTGAGAGTCCGTAAAACGGACGGAGGGGAGATGGTGGTTATCCGCAGGGGCATCATCCACATCATGCATGTCAAATCTTTCAACGCCGATTCTCAAATCGGTAAGAGACTCGTTTAAATTCTTTATCTTGGTTCGATTTTCTTCTGGATGGTTTTTAGGTGGTTGAGTCAAAACAGCACTCCCATCTGTGATAGTCTGCTTTTTAGCCCTGGCTCTGATTCAACCTTCAGTGCAAGTGTGGGATTTCTTTGGCCGGTTTATTCTCGACACGGCCAAAATTGCTGGTCAGATTGCTTAGAAAAGTAACAGCACACCTCAGCTCGATAATGTTTTTAGCCAAGCAATCTAAAGAAAGCCGAGAAGGCATTTCCTTCTCTGAATCGGTCCAGAATGGTCACACCGCATTGCCTTTTACCCCCAACAGGATCGAATTTCTGCAGCAGGCAAACCAATCCGAACGGAGACTGCAGTCACTTCTGTTTCCCTGCGCCGTATTCTCAACGTGTGTGCGGCTGTCCGTACGGCATGAAGCTGGAAGCCAATCAGCAGACGTGTGTGGATGATCCGTCCAATGAGCCTCCGACTCTCCAGTGCGGCTCCAACTCCTTTTCCTGTGCGAACGGAAAGTGCGTTCCCCAGAGCTACCAGTGCGACGGGGTGGACAACTGTCACGACAACAGCGATGAGATCAACTGCGGAGCCAACAGTATAGCTTCTTATTCCAATCTATTCCATAAAATCCATAATTCATGCACTGTAGAGAAAAGCATCAATTCTAAGTCTGTCCCCTCACAGATAACACATGCTCTCCCACCGCCTTCACCTGTGCCAACCAGCGCTGTGTGCCAAGGAGCTGGCGCTGTGACGGGCATAATGACTGTTTTGATGGCAGTGACGAGAGGGACTGTCCCACACGGACTCCTGGCACTTGCCAAGCAGACCAGTTCAGCTGTGCCAACCATCACTGTATTCCTCGCACATGGCTGTGTGATACAGATAATGACTGCGGAGACGGATCGGATGAGAGCAACTGTGGTACAGTACATAATGACTGTTATAGAAAGAGGATTTATATATAAAGTAAAAGAAAAAAATTTAATCCAACTGAACTGATTATTTCTTACAGTAGATGAGGTAAAAATCATAAAACGATGTCTTTATTATTGCACTTGTTTTACATAGAACAGTGAATCTCAACCCTATCCACTTATCAAAGTCGCCTTTGTTGTCTGCAACAATATTTGAAATTCCCCAAATCTATGTCCTTATTTGTTATAAAAATTAACAAAGGAAATATTGATTTTAATCAGTTTAGTTTATTTTAATGCGAGTTTTATTTGAGATTATAAATAAGTATTATTGTAAATAATTGTAAGTCATCTTGAGGACTGTTGAAAAGCCCACGTTTCACTGAGAAATACTGAGATCAAAGAGACATTTTTTGCATTTCTCCTGACAAAAAGATGCAAGTAATCTCATGTGTCATCTCAAGAATGTTTCTAACTGTGTTCAGGTTTGCCACAAAAGTATGAGATTTTAATCCATTGTGAGATCTTTTCAGGACCACATTATCGCAGCTATGTGATCCAAATACAGTACACAGTATGACAGTTAATTGTTTTTAACAACACATTTTATTAAGAGAACACGACTGAGATGCCATGTCAAGTTACTATAGCAAAAATGGTGTTATTGAATCTTACTGTTTTATTAAATGATTTTTGTCATTCTTGAGATGACACATGAGATTACTTGCATCTTTTTGTCAGGAGAAATGCAAAAAATGTCTCTTTGATCTCAGTATTTCTCAGTGAAACGTGGGCTTTTCAACAGTCCTCAAGATGACTTAAAATTATTTAAAATAATACTTATTTATAATCTCAAATAAAACTCGCATTAAAATAAACTAAACTGATTAAAATCAATATTTCCTTTGTTAATTTTTATAACAAATAAGGACATAGATTTGGGGAATTTCAAATATTGTTGCAGACAACAAAGGCGACAAATCAGTGCATTAACTCTTATCTGATCACGATATCAGATTTTCACTGGACAGTTATCAAGGCCAAACAAAAAATTTTTTTCGGTAGCGGTATTATCACTGTATTTATTGGGTGGTTTATTATTTTTTTTTATATAAATGATGGCATTCATTCACTTTGGATTAGTGTATGTATGCAGAGAGAGAGTTGTAACTACTTTAACTCTTAAGGCAAAATTTTAAATAGATGCCAAATAGTTTACGATATGTGTACAATTGACGCAATATCGATAATCGTGGTTTTTGATATCACGGTTATGGTCAATATACCCTGTTATTTTGATCTGCAGATTCTATCGGCACATGTTATCCCGGTCAGTTCCAGTGTCCCGACCATCGCTGCATTGACCCCAGTTATGTGTGCGATGGAGACAGAGATTGTGCGGACGGGGCAGATGAGCAGGGCTGTGGTAAGAGTTTACCACAATTTACAAGTTATTGCTGAAGTCAAATGTTTGTCTTGTTTAATCTGAGTGTTTCTTGTGTTTTTTAACAGTATACAACTGTACAGCTTATGAGTTTAAGTGTGCTAATGAACATCAGTGCATTAACTCTTACTATCGGTGCGATGGAGTGTTTGATTGCAATGATCGCTCCGATGAATCTGGATGTCGTAAGTATAAACAAATGAATCGTAAGACACATTTAATTCTACACCTCATGAAATGTGATTGAACTAACATGACCTTTGACCCCTCCAGCCACCAGACCGCCAGGCATGTGTCACCACGAGAGTGAGTTCCAGTGCCAGTCAGACGGCATCTGTATTCCCTCTAACTGGGAATGTGACGGGCACCCGGACTGTGAAGATGCTTCGGACGAGCATCACGCGTGCCCGCCGCGCACGTGCCCCACCTCGCAGTTCCGGTGCGATAACGGCAACTGTGTGTTCCGAGGTTGGATATGTGACGGCTTTAACGACTGTCGTGACGGCAGCGATGAGCGGGACTGTCCCACACCTCCCTTCCGCTGTCCCAGCTGGCAGTGGCAGTGCCCCGGGCACAGCGTTTGTGTTAACCTCAGCCGGGTGTGTGACAACACCCCAGACTGTCCGAATGGGGCGGACGAATCACCTCTCTGCAGTAAGTTTGGACTTCTGTGTTCTTGTTTGTTTGATAGAGATATTCTGTCCTGAAGTGGCAGTAAACACATTTGTTTTAGTTGTTCTTATCAATGAACACTGGATCACAAAACCAGTCTTATGGGTCAATGTTTTGCATCTAAAAGCTGAATAAATAAGCTTTCTATTGACGTATGGTTTGTTGGGACAATATTTGGCTGAGATACAACTATTTAAAACTCAGGAATCTGAGAGTGCCAAAAAATCTAAATATTGAGAAAATAAAGTCCAAATAAAGTCCTTAGCATAGCATATTACTCACAAAAATAAAGTTTTGATATATTTACGGTACGAAATTTACCAAATATATTCATGGAAACATGATCTTTACTTCATATCCTAATGATTTTTGGCATAAAAGAAAAATGGCTAATTTTGACCCATACAATGTATTTTTGGCTTTTACTACAAATGTTCTCGTGCTACTTAAGACCGGTTTTGTCATCCAGAGTCACGTGGGCTGTTATGATTGTTGGGATAAATACATTATTTGACCACCCAAAATGATTTTTTTTATTCTGCAAAAAATCTCTCATTTTTATTTGATCTCAATGATAGAAACATTAGATTTGCTACCAGCATTTGTTAAATAATGTTGATGCAATAATATGTATATAAAATTGATACTGTAATGCAATAACAATGGACGTCTATGGAACAC
Source organism: Oreonectes daqikongensis (assembly GCA_026939265.1). Taxonomy (NCBI): domain Eukaryota; kingdom Metazoa; phylum Chordata; class Actinopteri; order Cypriniformes; family Nemacheilidae; genus Oreonectes; species Oreonectes daqikongensis. The sequence goes on along the minus strand of JAOTQM010000451.1, from coordinate 839,221 downwards.
CAACAGGAAAAGTTGGCTCGTGTAGTTGGAAATTATGATCTCAGGTCTCCGTAGTTTTTCATTGTAAATGCATTACTTTCTGAGAGAGGATTTGAAATGAAATTGAAATCTTTCATGCCCTTTTACATTGAAACTTGATTCTGATGCATATAATGGGACGTTTTCATTATTCAGTTTGTGTTAAAATCCTGTCGAATCATGCATGTCTAATCTGAAAATAAACATTGAAGTGATCTGTGATTTCCCTTCCATGTTTCCTCCCTGCTCACAGATGAACCCTTACCAGGTAGGCTAAACCCCTAAATCACCCACAATCCTTTGCATGAAGCACTAATCTATCCCACTTCTGTCTGAACTCACTAACACGACTGTCTGTGTTTAGCGTTATACGCATATTGAATGTAGAGCTTGCTTTAAATATCTTGGATATTTTTAGTTTATAGGAAGTGTATGCGTACACAAGTAGTACTAAAAATACATATTCAGTAGGTGTAGGGCTGGGCCTTATATTGAACATGTTAAATATTTGATAATCATTTTGGTTTTGGCTGTCATGTGCTTTTTATTTGCCTATTAAATGCACAAGATACTTTTCCTGTGTATGATTTCAGAGTTAAAAAGTAAGTGATTCTGTTCCAAACTCAACGATTCATAAACAATACTTCACAAAATCCTCTCTACATTTCAGTATAAACATAATATATTTTGACATGTTTAGCATATTTATGCATTCAGCAGACGCTATATTAGAAAAGCAATATTATATATTTTGATATAGATACAAATGCTCAATAAATTCGATTTTTTTATTAAAAGGCTGAAAAATATCACGATGATTGTTGCCCAGCCCTATTAGCATCCCCTTTAAGGATTGAATTTAGCATGTTTCCCAGAATGCCGTCTGTTTCTTCATGCATGTTATTCATGTGATGTTTCCTTTGCCGTTTCATCTCAGCCTTTATTTTTCCATACAGATCAAGAGAGCTGCTCCGATAACAATGCCGGCTGTACTCACGGCTGTATCCAGGGTCCTTTCGGGGCTCAGTGCACGTGTCCAATGGGTTACCAGCTGAGTAATGACTCAAAAACGTGCGAGGACATCGACGAATGTCATCCTCCAGGTGTGTGCAGTCAACACTGCTTTAATGAGAGAGGATCCTTCCGATGTCACTGTCAGGATGAATACACGCTGGAGGCCGATGGACGTACATGCAAGGCTTCAGGTTTGTCTATTGTACAATAGTAATCATTCATTATACAATAAATAATAGATTTTTTTAAATATGCATTCACACTTGATATTTTATTGATATTAATATATACGATATTCATTATATTGATAGATATTCAATAACTTTTCATAACTCAGTTGTAAAAAATACTGTAGTATGAGTTTACTATAGTAAATAATACACTGTATTATATTACCACGCTTTGTTAATGTATATTACAGTATTCTGTAGTGTTACCTATAATCTATTGATCAACTGTAGTAAATACTGTAGTATACTTTACTATAGTGAGGTTAAAAAACACTACAGTATCTAGAAATTTGACTATAGTTTACTATCTGAATTTTTTAATGTGGGAATATGCAGTATATACAAAAACATCTTTCTGAAGAATTAATGCATCAACATCTTTCACATTTTGTGTAATAACCAGCAGATCCATCAAACAAGATGGGATCTGGGTTTTGTAATGATTCTGATAAGTGGTAAGACAGATATTAGTGGAACGGAGCCGTGCTGGTCTCAGCCGGGTCCTCTCGGATTACCACAGATAAGACAAATAACATATATGTCAGTCACAAACTTTCTTACGGGGGTCATTAGGTTGTTATCACCAAACAAAGACATGTTCATGAGCTCTGCGGCTGACAAAAACCCCATTCCCTCGAGATCACCTGTCGAAAAATGTTGTCATCTGATACAGCTTTGCTTCTTTCTAATGTTGCTTTTCAACAGGACTCTCTTTTGATCTCTCGGTTTGGCTATGTCAGATATCTCATAGTTTTTTAACTTAGGGCTGAAACATGAAGAAAGTTTGGATTCAATTTCTGTGCCTCCTGTGATTCTTGTCGCCTGGTCAACATTGATTTAATCTTAAGATTCTTAAATCATTTTCACATGTGAATGCACGTAATTTTAAATGATGAAAACAAATAATATAAAAATATCATTCTTTTTAAATCTAGGATCTCGAGACGTGTCTCTCTTAGTGGCCAGTCGGAACCAGATCATATCTGACAACATCGCCTCACAGCCGAATGTCATTCGGTCTCTGGTTCGAGACGGTCGTAATATCGTGGCCGTGGATTTTGACTCGGTTACGGATCGTATTTACTGGTCAGACACCACCCAGGACAGAATATGGAGCGCTCACAAGAATGGAAGTGACCGCACTGTGGTGAGTGTCTAAAATGTCATGTCAACACTCTTCAGGTTTTCTAATGTAAAGTCAAACACATTTGTCTTTGTAATCTTTTGCCGAAATGAAATTGCTACACCATTTCTCCTCACTCACCTCTATATATCACCAAATCTATTTACATTGTTACTCATTTCATATCCAGTTTCACTCAATCATGCCACATTACAGAAATAATGACAGCACAGAAGTTGTGTTGACTCTTGAATTTAGTCATTGTCACAAAAGCCTGTAGATGTCTTTACGTAGAAAATCATCATCTCAATAATTTCTCTTATTTTTCAGATCTTTGACAGCGGCGTCACTGTGACGGAGAGTCTCGCTGTCGACTGGGTCGGCAGAAATCTGTACTGGACCGACTACGTACTGGAGACCGTCGAGGTGTCCAAACTGGATGGATCCCACAGAACAGTGTTGATCAGTGAGAATGTGACCAATCCCAGAGGTCTGGTCCTGGACCCGAGAAATAAGTACGGACGAACATTTATTCGATGTAAAAAAATGTCGTAATATATGCCATTGTCGGATCTAAACAGCATGTTTAATATTTCAGCACACATCTGATGTTCTGGACGGACTGGGGAAGAAATCCTCGTATTGAAAGGGCCAGTATGGATGGAAAGTTAAGAACAACAATCATCAGTACCAAACTTTACTGGCCGAACGGCTTGACCATCGACTATCCCAACAATCTGCTGTACTTCGCTGATGCTTACCTGGATTTCATCGACTACTGCGATTATGATGGAAAGAACCGGAAACAAGTGTTGGCCAGTGATTTGGTGAGACTGAAGAATTTTTATTTATTGACTTTTATTGAAAGTTAAAGTTTACAATATATGTTAAAGGGAAGGCTGTGATTTGTAAACAAATGATGATTGTTAATATTTATCTAAATATTTATTTGTTAATATTTACACATATTTTTATATACAAATATTTTTTTATATTCATTTTATGAATATTTATAAACATGTTTTATACTAATGTTTATTTTTAATATGAACAAATATACTTTGTATACAAATTTGTATTTTGTAATATTTACAGCTATATCTAATATACAAATGTTTTGTTTTAAAATATTTATAAATATATTTTATGTACAAATGTTTTGTTTTTAATTATTTATAAATATATTTTTATATAAAAATGTTTATTTTTTTATATTAACCAATATTTTATATATTCAAATGTTAATTTTTTTAATACTTACAAATATATCTTATAAACTAATGTTTTGTTTTTAAACATTTATAAATATATTTTAGATACAAATGTTTATTTTTTTATATTAACCAATATATTTTCTATACAAACGTTTATTTTTTTAATACTTACAAATATATATTATAAACAAATGTTTTGTTTTTAAACATTTATAAATATATTTTATATACAAATATTTTGTTTTTAAATATTTATATATATATAGCATATAAATATTATATTAATGCATAAAAATCCAAATGTTAATAAGACACTTCTTGTTTTTCAATGAAAAGGTTCTGCAACATCCCCACGCAATTACGATTTTTGAGGATTTTGTGTATTGGACTGACAGATTCATCAGCCGTGTGATCCGGGCCAATAAGTGGCACGGGCAGAATCAGACGGTGATGCTGTATAATGTGCCTCAGCCTATGGGCCTGGTGGCAGTTCATCCTGCCAGACAACCTGCAGGTATAAAATGTGTGCATAACCCTCAATGTACACGCATTCATTTGCAATGATTTCCATTTGTACTATTATAACAAATTTGCTTTTATTGACAAATGATACCAACGTGTCATCCTTCATAACCAATAGCCAAGTTGCACAGTAACGTTTTGGGTAACTCCTATAATAAAGTTAACTTAAATAAAAGTGTGTCATTTGACTTTTGTTTTTTCTGCAGGTTATAACCCCTGTGATCCTCATCTGAGCCCCTGCACTCATATCTGTCTCCTGTCATCGATTGGCCCAAGGTTCTACTCCTGCGCCTGTCCATCTGGATGGACCCTCGCTGCTGACCTCTTCACCTGTGTTAGAGGTAAAACATACACCTGGACGCTGAAAATGACCTTTGACCTTCCAATGCGGTACCATGTATTAAGAATAGATCGATTTCAGAAATAGGTTTGCACTTTATTGTGTAAGCACTTTACATTTCATACATTTCATAAACACGTCTGTTTCTTCAAAGCTGTCTTTTTTCCATGTTAATCTGCTTTTCAGTTTTCTGTTAAACTGAATAGAGCAAAATAAAACTTGTCAACATCCATCTCTGAAGAAATCGTACTTTGAAGGCAAATATTTACTCTCGTATGAGGCCTGAGCTCGGCTGACAGTTTTAGCCGAGAGCGCTCTTAAGAAGTTCTTAACGTTCTCTTCAGAGCAAACGCTCGCCCCCGTCTCAGGTTTCGGTCTTTGTTGGAGACGTCAAGTGCATTCTTCCATGAGACCTGAACAATCACTCCAGACAAACAGAGAGTCAATGGGCTGTTATCACAGTCGACACCGCAGACGTGCTGGACTTTATTCTGCCTGCTCGTATCTTTAAACATAAAATAAGTGTAACCACTTCCTGGTTAAAGAAAAATATCTGCTTTTCTCGCTTCGGTCTTTGTGTGTGCCATCTGAGGCTGATCTAAAAAATAACAAGTGACACACTGTTTGTTCAGGATGGAGCACATTTTTGTGATGTTTATAAAAAATGAGCTGTGTGTGTAATATGTGACGAATGATTTTGCAGTGGAGGATCCGTTTCTGGTGGTGGTGCGAGACAGCATCATTTACGGTATCCCTCTGAATCCCAATGACAAGAGCAACAGCGCTATGGTACCAGTAGCCGGGTTACAGAACGGATACGATGTTGACTTTGATGATGCTGAGCAGATGATCTATTGGGTGGAAAATCCGGTAAAAGATAAAAAAGAAAATTAAATTAAATCAATTTTTGCAGAAGTTAAGGTGTTTAATGACAGTGCTTCTTGTTTTGTTTGTGCAGGGTGAGATTCATCGGGTAAAGTCGGATGGTACTAACCGAACTGAGTTCGCCCCGGCAGCCATCTTGGGTTCTCCGGTCGGGTTGGCTCTGGACTGGATGACACAGAATCTGTACTACACGAACCCTTCCTCGCAGTCTATAGAGGTCCGAAAACCTTCTCAGTTTTCTCTCTATGTTAAATGTTTTTAAAGAATTAAGTTTACTTATACACTGCAAAAAATGACTTTCTTACTTAGTAATTTTGTCTTGTTTTCCAGTACAAATGTCTAAAAATTCTTGAATCAAGATGCATTTTCTTGATGAGCAAAATGACCAAGAAAATAAGACTTGTTTTTATATTAAATTTAAGTGAATTTGTGCTAAAAATGAGCAACAAAATCTGTCCATGGGGTAGGAAAAAAGCAATTGAAATAAGTTGAACTTTTTTCTTAGTCACTAAAGTCAAGATTATTTTTCTTACCCCATGGACAGATTTTTTTTGCTTGTTTTAGGCACAAATTTATTTAAATTGAATATTTTTGGCCTAAAAACAAAACTTATTTTCTTGGTCATTTTGCTCATCAAGAAAATGCATTTTTATCAAGATAAAAATACAAAGTAAGAAAGCGATTTTTGCAGTGTAGTACTTTTGGAATATCTTGACCAGACCTGTGTCTCACCCAAGTTACCGCACTCTTTGTATTGAGAAGATTTTATTCTTGTTTCAAATGTATTTTTGTCTTTAAGTGAATATTAAGTGAGTTATAGAGATACATCTATAGAATTTCACATTTTCAACAGATTTCTGTCATTTTAGAAAGTTAAAAAGTAAACACAACTCTGTTTCTTGCTTAGATGTGGCTTTAAAGCATATGTTGCAGGTGATGCCAAAACAAAAATTGCTTGTCTTCAATTAAACTTATACATTTTTGCCTGATGTGTTTCAGGTTCTGAAGCTAAAAGGAGAATTTCAGTATCGAAAAACTCTCATCACTAACAACGGCTCACCCACTGGTGCAGGAGCTCCGATCGGCATCGCGGTGGACCCGGCTCGGGGGTAAGAGCACTTGAATTATTAAATCAATAAAAAATCCTCTTTATCTTGTCAACTTCTTCACTATGTCATATTGGTTAATATAAAACATAAACATATTATAGTGTGTGTAGCATGTGTTGTGTATGCAGTTGGAGATTTTGTATCTGTTGTTGTTTACTAATGTTCTGTGTTTCAGAAAACTATATTGGACTGATCAGGGAACAGAGAGCGGGATACCGGCCAAGGTTGCGTCAGCAGATATGGACGGATCCAATCTGGCGATTCTCTTCACTCATAACCTGGAACATGTAGAGTTTATTACTATAGACATCAAAGAAAATAAACTCTACTGGTCCGTCACTGGAACTGGCGTGGTACGACCTGTTTTTCTTTTTTTAGATTTCTTTTTGGCATTTTTGCCTTTATTAGTATAGGACAGTTAAGACGTGAATTTGGAGAAAAAAGGAGGATCGGGAAAGGACCACGAGACGGGAATCAAACCCGGGTCGCCCGAAGCGCAACCGCGCCACATTTCGGAGCACTTGCCCACAAGGCTATCGGCTCCGATAACCTGTTTTCCTAATAATTTAGTAAACAAAGTATATATAAAGTATAGAATGTGAATTTGTCTGACAATTTTGGCAGATTTACGATTATCAGCATCTAACAACACATTTCAAAAAAATGAAACCGAAAGTTTTCTCTTAGACAATGTTTTTCTTTAGGGATGTTTATATTTTAAGTTTATTATATTTGACATTTGAAATGATTCAACAACATTCTCTCTTTAGATTGAGCGCGGCGACCCCGACGGATCAAACCGCATCACTATGGTTAACGGGTTGTCTCACCCGTGGGGCGTAGCCGTGTACGACTCCTACCTGTTTTTCACAGATCGAGATTTTGAGGTGATCGAGCGTGTCGACAAAGCCACGGGACTCAACCGGGTCGTGATGCGGGACAACGTGGCCGGTCTCAGAGTACTCAAAGTGCACTACAGAGACAGTGAGTACGATACAGTAATAGAAAAAAAAACTATGAATGGTAAAGTGATGTCTTTGAATTTGGCCAAAAGCTGGCGTGTGCCTTTTTCGTTTCATTTCTCTTTGATTTATTCGACGGTGGGCTCAGGGTGGTCCTAAGTCGTCGTGACCTTGATGTCCATGTAACAATTACCAGAGAGGGATGAATGACTTTCAATAGGATATCAGTTTACCAATTAGTTACTCCGCCTCAGGGAGACACTCGGCTTTATATAGAGAAGAATCAGTGTGTCTTTGTTCGGCACACGTTCATTCTCCGAGCCGTGAACAGCGTCTATTGTGTGAGCGCTTTCAGCGGGAGGTGACGGTGAGAGCAGAGGACTTAATATTAAACCCAGCGTATCTCCAGAATTACACAACTGATGTTGTGTGCATTACACGAGATATTTAAAAGAATCATGCACTTTTATAGTTATAATTAATTCCCTCTCGTTTTTTATTCACCTGCTCTTTCTAACCTCTAGTTACTCACCAGTACCTCCAAAAATGAGTATTCCTTCATTTATTCATCCTCATGGCATTCCAAACCTGTATGACTTTTACAACAGAAGATATTTTGAAGAACGTTGGTAACCAAACAACACTGACCCCCATTGACTTTCATTGTATGATGAACATAAAACCACTGAGACATTTCTCAAAATATCCCACCGATGAAAGACTCACATACAGGTTTTATTGTATCATTTTGTGTGTGTTGTAGCATCAGCAGGTTCATCTAACGGCTGCAGTAACAACGTCGGATCATGCGAGCAGTTGTGTCTTCCGCGTCCCGCCGGCATGTTCGGCTGCGCCTGCGCAACAGGCTTCAAACTCAACGCTGATAACAGGACGTGTTCTCCGTATCAGTCATATGTGGTCATCTCAATGCTGACTGCTATCAAAGGCTTCAGTCTGGAAGGAGACGATCACTCAGAGTCCATGGTGCCCATAGCAGGAAGAGGTGTGTCTTCAACAGCCAATTTCATTCAAGATCTAAATAAAATCAAAATGGGTTAGGAATCAATGTGCAGACGTTACATGCATGTGTTTTTGTGTGTCCCGCAGGCCGCAATGCTCTTCATGTAGACGTGCACATGGCATCTAGTTTCATTTATTGGTGTGACTTCAGCAGCACTGTAGCATCTCAGAACGGAATCCGCAGAATCAAACCTGACGGCTCAGGGTTTCGCAGCATCATCACCTCTGGGATCGGACGGAATGGGATTCGGGGTATTGCTGTGGACTGGGCCGCAGGTGAGATGGTCCATCTGATGCACATTTACGTTGACCAACAATTGCAAACTAGCACAGACCGTGTGTCATAATATCAACCTCTAAGTCTCAAATTTACTACAATGTGTTTTGTTCAACAGGAAATCTTTACTTCACAAATGCCTTCTTGACTGAGACATACATTGAAGTCATTCGACTGAACACCACCTTCCGTCGTGTGCTTCTCAAGACCCAAGTGGACATGCCCCGTCACATCGTGGTGGACCCCAAAAACAGATACCTCTTCTGGGCAGACTATGGGCAGACCCCCAAAATCGAGCGAGCTTTTCTAGATGGTACCAACCGGACAGTACTGGTTTCCTCTGGTATCATCACACCGCGCGGTCTGGCTCTGGACCACCGCGACGGATACATCTATTGGGTGGATGATTCGCTGGACATGATCGCACGGGTTGGGCCCGAGGGGGGCGAGACGGAAGTGGTCCGGTTTGGGAGTCGCTATCCGACTCCGTATGGCGTCACTGTGTTTGAGGGTAATGTGATCTGGGTGGACAGGAACTTAAAGAAGGTTTTTCAAGCCAGCAAACAGCCGGGGGCGTCGGACCAGCCGGTGGTGATCAGAGACAACATCAACATGCTGAGAGACGTCACCATCTTCGACCGGAGGATGCAGCCGAATTCAGCCATCGAGCTTAACAGTAATCCCTGTTTGGAGTCTAACGGAGGCTGCGCTCACCTTTGCTTTGCCATCCCCGGCACTCAGACCCGCAAATGCGCCTGCACGTTTGGGAATCTGGCCGCAGACGGCAGCAGTTGTGTGGTATCTCGAGATGACTATCTTATATACACCACAGAAAGCACAGTACGCTCCCTGCGGCTGGATCCGGAAGACCACTCACTGCCCTTTCCTGTGGTCAACGTGGCCCGCACTTCTGTGGCCCTGGATTTTGACCGGCTGGACGGCAGGATTTATTTCACTCAGAGCTCTGGAGCTGGCCAGAGCAAGATCAGCTTCATTACTTTGGCCTCACCGACCTCCCCTGCCACAGAGGTGGCTTCAGGTGAGCGACGTATTTCAACTACGTTTTTCAACATGAAGGTATAAAAGCTGTTTCTGTCATTTACAGAGATTGGATATTTAAGCCTTGTGTACTTCGAATACTTGCTTGAAGGTTAATTGAGCCAAATGTAGTTAAAATACTATAGTACACTTTGCTAAGTATAATGTTTATTCTTAAGTGTAATCACTTTATTTAGTATGCTTTAGTAAACTGGTGTAAAGTTCCTAGATACTAGTGTTGATAAACCTCATCATAGTACATACTCAAGTATACTACGGCAGTTTTTAAGTTTACTATAGTAAATAGAATACTATAGTATACCAAGGACATTTTTAATATAGTATAGTTACCATAATACACTACGGCATACTACAGTTTTCTATAGTAGCTACTATAGTTTACAACGGTACACTGTGATGTAGTTACTCTACCATGATACAATTTACGACAGTTTACTATAGTATACTACAGTGATTGTGCGGCACTGTAGTATAGTTACTACAGTATACTAATCCGCAGTATATTATAATTTAGTATTTAACACAAAATTGTATTTAGTATTGTATTTAGTATTTAAAGTACTAAGCTGTAATAAAGTATACGATTATCTTCTACTCAGTTTGTTTTCATCATGTTGTTAAATATCTTTGTTTCTTAATAATTTTCTTCTCTGTGGAGATTTGGGAGCTCCCGACGGTATCGCATATGACTGGATCAATAAGCGGATCTATTACAGTGATTATATAAATCACACCATCAGCTCGATTGCCGTGGACGGATCTCAGCGGACCGTCGTAGCTCATGTCCCCAGACCCAGAGCCATCATGTTGGATCCATGTAGAGGGTGAGTCTCTGTGATCACGTGTTTATTTTCTCATCTCTTATGTGCGTAACTGCATGTCTCTCTCTGTATGTTTGTGCTCAGGTATATGTACTGGACCGATTGGGGAAGCAGTGCAAAGATTGAGCGTGCCACACTAGGAGGAAACTTCAGGACAGAGATTGTCAACACCAGTCTGGTTTGGCCAAACGGTCTGACGCTCGACTATGACGATCAACGGCTGTACTGGGCAGATGCCAGCTTGTAAGATATATTTTTATTCTGTTTTTTTATATTTATTTTTATATTATATTACACATAAGAAAAGGATTGAAGTATGCTTTAGGATTTACTATAGTAAAATCCTAGATACTATAGTGTTTTTCAAACTTGCTATTTTTATTTATTTGGTTAATTTAAATATATATTTATCACATTTTTAATTTATATATAAAATTAACTTCTTTTTTCAATAATTTAATTTATATGTATTATGTTTACATATATTTTAGTATTTTATTTATATGTATTTATGTTTTATAAATACATAAATACATATGTAATACATATTTATGTAAAAAAATGTAAATAATATAATATTTAAATATTTTTATTTTATATGTGTTTTAATGAGATTTATAATATTTATTTATGTATTATTTATATATTATATTCCACATGAAAAAGTACTGTAGTATGCTTTGGCATTTACTGTAGTAAACAATACTATAGTGTTTTGAAACTTACTACAGTATTTTAAATTATACTTTCTAAAGCGTGTAATGTATTTTCTTGTCATAGGTAATACTACAGAATAGTAATTATAGTCATCATATTATACTATACTATACTATACACAGTAGTATAACTACTATTATATATTACAGTATATTACAACTTTATACAGTTTACTATAGTCAACAGTACAGTACAGTACAATGTCGTATAGTTAATGTGGGTTTATATTACATTTAATTGCAATGATCTATGGTACTTTTTCCATTCAGACAGAAGATCGAGAGATGCTCCCCTACTGGAGCCAACCGTGAGGTCATCGTGAGCACAGCCATCTACCCTTTTGCCATGACGGTGTACGACCAACATATCTATTGGACGGACTGGAACACGCGCAGCATCTATCGTGCAAACAAACACGACGGGTCGGACCAGAGGGTGATGCTGCAAAACCTTCCCTCTCGTCCCATGGACATCCACGTGTTGTCCAACAGCAAACAACAGCAGTGCAGCAGTCCCTGCGAGCAGTTCAACGGCGGCTGCAGTCATATCTGCACTCCAGGTAACTTCATATTTACAAAATACACTCGAGTCTAGTTTTGTAGAATACTTTTTGTTCTAGCACTCATGTATCGTGTGCAAAATGTGTGGAGCATGTTTACAATTCTAGACATGATTTTTCTGGTGCAGGTCCTCAAGGAGCAGAATGTCAGTGTCCCTCTGAGGGCCGCTGGTATCTGGCAGATAATAAACACTGTATTTCTGACAATGGCACACGCTGTCAGCCGGGTCAGTTCACCTGCATGAACGGACGCTGCATTCGCGTGCAGTGGAAATGCGATAATGACGACGACTGCGGTGACGGCAGTGATGAGCTGGAGAGGGTCTGTGGTAAGTTGCGTTTGCTGTTTACATCTCACCTGCTTGTTCAGAACCTGCTTGTGCTTCATGTAACTGTGATGATGTCTTGATGTAATTTCCACTGACACAATAACTAGAGACATATTGAGTGGCTCCTCCCCTTTTATAAATAGTCAATTGCATTTAGTTTACCTATGATGTGAATGTGATGAGTGAAAATTTGTTGATCTGTGTTGGTGAAAGTGAGATACTGTTTTAAATGCTTACATCTTTTTTCTAACATATTCATACTAAAATCCAAAACAAACTTCAGTTTTGATTTCGTAGGGACTTTAATTGACTAAGCAAGTGATATTTCTTTTGCTTAATAGCTTGAAGTCTTTCTGCTGCTATCGGACTTCTCTGTTTGCTTATGAATCAGTTTTCTCGTTCTGCACGCTAACAAAACCTTTTCTAATGTGTGTCTAACCATTTTTTCTTGCTTTTTCTTGTACAATAATCAAATCTCTTGCTACAGGATCCAAGAGTCATTTCGTATTTGGTGTGTATTTCTGACCTCTTAACATGTAGATTGAAGCTTTGTTCCAAAACCTAGTGAGATGCCACTTGAAGTTGAACCTGAAGTTAACTTCTGGTCTGTGTTTGTTGATGGGTCTGGCTAGTGGCTTATAATATAACAATTTATACTTAAATTAACATTTTTTTGTATAAAAATAAACAATTTGTTGAATGGGTCGTGTTACTAAGTTTAACCAAGTAACGGCTCTTCTACTGGTAACCCAAAATAATAATGGCTAGACATACTTAACTTGCTAGCTAATGTAATTTAATTGTTATTTCTTTTGCTTGTTATCAGAAATAATAAAGTCTCAATTGTTTGTGGATGTGTACCAGAAGTTTGGGTCACAAATGCGTTCATGCACAGTAACATTTGTTATGTTGTTGCTTTAAAAAAGAAATTGGCTGTTGTAGCCAGCAAGGAAGCTCTCTTGGTTTTGGAACAGAGCCGCACAACTAGATGAAGTTCACTAACTAACCATAAACCAACATTAACCTCTTCACATGCCGATCTCTTGCATGCAGTTCCACCAGTGGCAGCATTTATTTCTCTCTCAGGTAATATTCAAAGTAAGAAAGTAAAGTAGAGAGTTAGTAAAAGTAGGCGGTCGTTCAGTGTACAGTACATTAGTTTAGTTAGTTGATCGTGGTTTTTCTCCACGAGTCTGTTTTATCTTTCTTCTGTGAATGCCAGCGTTTCACACCTGCGAGCCCACCGTGTTCACCTGCGGAAATGGCCGCTGCGTGCCGTATCACTACCGCTGCGATCATTACAACGACTGCGGGGACAACAGCGATGAGACGGGCTGTCTGTTCCACCCGTGTGACCCCAACACCGAGTTCACCTGCAACAACGGCCGCTGCATCTCACGAGAATACGTCTGCAATGGAATCAATAACTGCTTTGACAACGGGACGTCTGATGAACAGAACTGCCGTGAGTTAATAATAATACAATGATCGGAGCGATGAAGTGCTTGCCAACCTACAGTAACATTATTAAACTAGAATTGGTCTGACAGAATTACTTATTAGATTTTACAATATACTGATATTGACGTCGAAACATAAGTGTTAATTTTACACATTATTCCTACAGCTGATAGAACATGTCAGCCAGAACACACCAAATGTCAGACCACAAACATCTGTATCCCTCGCTCATACCTGTGTGATGGAGATAATGACTGTGGAGACAACAGTGATGAGAGTCCCACACACTGCGGTGAGTTTTAACCTTAACTACAAGTGGTACAATATTATTGTTATTGAACATTCATGATATTAATTCTAACTAAATTCAAAATAATAAAGTGATATTTGTGTAAGGTACTTGTGTTTTTTGAGTTGTTGGTTTATATCTAAAGGGAAATTAGATAAATCGCTCAAAGGTTGCCCTCATTTTAAAGGAATTTTATCAACGCTCCCTTTCTGGAAATGTGGTTGAATAAGTGATACGTCAGATTGGGTGATTGTTTGCAAGATAGTTTAAAGAGGTAGTTCACCCAACAAATAACAATTATTTATTCTCCCTCGTGAGGTTGAAAGTCTGCATGTGACTCTTTCTTCTGCAGAACCCAAGAGAAGATATTTTGAGAAATGTCTCAGTGGTTTTGGGTCCATACAATGGATGTCAATGGTGTTCAGTGTTGTTTGGTTATCATAATTCTTTCGAAATATCTTCTTTTGTGTTCTGCAGAAGAAAGAACATGTAACTGTATCAGATTTTATGTTCATTTCATCAGTAATGGATTAATCTCATCTTTTATTCTTCAGCCACATCCACGTGTTCTCAGAATGAGTTTCGCTGTTCCAGTGGACGTTGTATTCCCGGCCACTGGTACTGTGACAGAGGGACAGACTGTAGTGACGGTTCAGATGAGCCCCCGACCTGCAGTAAGAAACGCACGCACGCACCTCAACCCAATGTGTGTCCAAACACAAAACACTTCAAATGTTTCTTTTGGCTTTACAAACTATTAAATGTCAAGGCTTCTGCTTAACTAACTAAAAAATAATAGTGCAACATATTCGTTTTCATTATAAAACTAATATTTTTTAAATATAATTTTTTTTTGACTGATTGAGAGATGGAGAGCTCAATTCAACCTGTACTGTTTGACATATAATAGAATAGAATTTTAAAAGTAAACAGTAAAAGTAACATACACGCAGTATCTGTGTGTATGTTTTATTTATGTATTATTTTGCTTTTGAAAAACGCATTTAAATACATTTTAGAGGTACAAAGTTTTGTTTATAACACAAATTAAAGTTCCTTTTCTCTGGTTTTTGGTGGCTACACTCTTTTTTTATAACCACACAAACATAGTATTTGATCTTCAGATGTTTAAAGGTACTGAATCATAGATGTACTGTACATAGATGCTGCATTGACTGCTTTGGCCCATTGCTGCAGTGGGTCACTGGTGCCGCCATATTGGACAGGGCAAGACTTTCCGGATAAATATGTGCAGTGCAAAAACATTTAGTTTCAAGTTCCTTATTAAATGTCAAAACATTCATTATTATCATAAGAAAGATGAAATACAAGAAATGTGTTTTCTAAGTGAATAACACTGTGGTGATGGTGTCAGTAATTGTTTGGCTGTGTGTGTATGATGTCATCGGTCGGCCCAGCCCCCGCTGTGTGTCACATTCCTCCAGTGTGACGTCCACCAGAACCCCCCCAAACACACACTGACCCTTCTTTACGCTTTTGTCCCCGGTTAATCACAGCACCCCTTGTGTCTTTTGTTCAAACAAGCCACCAGACGCAGGAATGTTCATTCTTTCCCAGAATTCCACTGTGGCATCCGAGCAGCAGCCATGTTTCTGGCTGGATTTAATAGACAGGCCAGACGTAGATGAGATCAGAACGAGACATGGCCCTCGGGCATCTTCTGCTTCTTCAGTCATTTCTCACTGTTGTGTGTTTTAACCCTACAGCCCCCACGGTGAGAACGTGCAACTCTGATCAGTTCAGCTGCGATGACGGACGGTGCATCGCTTTATCCTGGATCTGTGATGGGGACAACGATTGTGGGGACATGAGTGATGAAGATGAGCGGCACAACTGCGGTCAGTACTCTTAAGCACCCAGTTCAGTTTCATCAGACATTTCATTGATTGACACATGAACTTTGTATCCAAACGTACGAGTTTTTTAATGTTGCCTTCTCTTCTGTTTCGTCCTGAACGCGCAGCTAATCGTTCCTGCTCTCCTCAGGAGTTCACCTGTATCAATAGCAGGCCCCCTCAGAGAAAGTGTATCCCGCGGGACTGGGTGTGTGACGGAGATGCCGACTGTTCGGACGCTCTCGACGAGCATCAGAACTGCACACGCAGGTCCTGCTCCACCAGCGAGTTTACATGCGCCAACGGCCTCTGCATCCGCAGCTCATACAGGTCAGAAAAAATCTAAACTTTACAGTGTGTGTGATGGTTTTACATCTTCACAGTTTATTGATTGAATAGAAACAGGTTCATGATTTTAGATTTTTTATGTTTATGATGAATCCAGTTAAGAAAAAAAAGAATGAAAAATCCACACTTTGTTTTTTTTATCTAAAGGCTGCACGAAGCTAAATACATTTTTTATGTGTTTTTAGGTCGTTACACAAATTTTATACTTCCAATTTTAGTTGTTTTAATGACTTTAGTATTACTCTCAAATGTAGGTTTGCCCAGACTTTACTTGTGTATGTTCTGGGTTTTCATGGTTTTCAATTCAACATTTAAGATCTTTATTGTCATGTGTGCAAGGTAACTTCTTACTTTGTTTGTTTTCTTCTTGAGAATTACCAATACAATAAAAATAATATAAAGAATATACTATATATAGTAAGGTAAAACCAACAAGAAAACTACATGAACATAAAGATAGCAATAAAAATAGAGTGTGTTGTTATTTATGGTCAATTGTGATTTGCATCCTCGCAAAAGTCTCCAAAACATCATAGTCAGTTTTGTGTGTTTAGTGGCGTTCACGTCGAGCTATAAATTACTCTTTGTTAGTGTCACCACAAATACGTCAGAAATCATGAATGACTGGAAATTGTGCAGATGAATTTGTTAAACTGTAGCAATTAATGTTTGATGCTTTAAGTCAAAAGCAATTTCTCTGCGTGTCGACTCTGTTAGATGTGACCGTCGCAATGATTGCGGCGACAGCAGCGATGAGCAGGGCTGCACGTATCAGCCGTGTCAGCAAAACCAGTTCACCTGTCAGAACGGCCGCTGTATCTCACGGGATTTCGTCTGTGACGGGGACAGCGACTGCGGCGATGAATCCGATGAACTCGATCACATGTGCAGGACTCCAGCTCCCACCTGCCCACCTGGAAACTTCAGGTGTGACAACGGAAACTGCGTGTCGCTGAGTGAGGTGTGCGACAGGAGCGACGACTGCAACGACAACAGCGATGAGAAGGGATGTGGTAAGTACTACAAATCCACAACTTTAAGATGGTTGTCGGTTCGTTGTTAATCGCTGTCTGTTTTTGTCAGGCATCAATGAATGTACCGACCCGTCCATGCACCACTGTGACCACAACTGCGCCGACACGCCCACCAGCTTCATCTGCACCTGTCGCCCCGGTTTCCGCCTCATGTCCGATGACAAAACCTGCGACGACGTGGACGAGTGCTCCGTCACGCCCAGCGTGTGCAGTCAGGTGTGCGAGAACACTTTGGGGTCGTACGTGTGCAAGTGCGCGGCCGGATTCCTCCGAGAACCCGACGGCCGCAGCTGCAGGCAGAACAGCAACATCGCCCCGTACTTGATCTTCAGCAATCGCTACTACCTGCGGAACCTGTCCACGGACGGCGAGGCGTACTCGCTCATTCTGCAGGGCCTCAGCAGTGTGGTGGCTCTAGACTTCGACCGGGTGGAGAAACGCTTGTACTGGATCGATGTGAGCAGGAGGGTGGTGGAGCGGATGTTTTTTAACGGCACGGGCCGAGAGGTGGTGATGAATGGAGTTTTGCGCGGGGAGGGGCTGGCGGTCGACTGGGTCGGAAGAAAGCTTTACTGGGTCGACAGCTTTCTGGATTGCATGAAAGTGTCAGAGTTGGACGGGCGGTTCGTGAGGAAGCTTGCAGAACACTGCGTGGATGTGAATAACACGTACTGCATTGAGAACCCAAGAGCCATTGTGGTGCATCCAAAGACTGGGTAAGTGTAATAAAGTAAAAACATGATGTCCACATACACATGAAAGAGTTTCGGAAGGAACGACCATAATAAAATGAGTTAGGCCTTATCTGTGCATTGTGGCCTACTGTTCACACTAGGGGCTGCCTGAGGCGCCTCAGAATTTAGTTTCACGGTTATCGTGGCCAAATAATTTGCGGTATCGATATTTTCCCTGTGATTATTTTTATTTTTTTGTTTTTAAATGAACATATAATCAGTCAAATTCATATTTAATTTTGTGCGTAAGGAGAGTGGAGAGAGTTTGTAACCATTGTTTTTGTGATGTGACTTATTCAACCCAAGACAAGAAGTGATTCTATATTTCTTACATTTTGACATTCATTATATTTATTGGTCCAATATTTTGCTGTATTGGGTTTGGCTTGATTTAAAGTCTACATTTTCACTCGCTTTTGCAACTTTATACTCCAGCTCATTGTCCATCGATTTAAAAAACTATGAAAAAGCACATTATTATTTTAAGCTTATTTGTGAAATGTGGTTGTCATTTCTGTAGATGAACTGAACACAACAGGATTATGAATTTTAAAATCTTTTTTTACACGCTTAAACATAAAGGTGCTTAAAAGCTTCTTTACAGCGATGCCATGGAAGAACCATTTTTGGTTCCACAAAGAAACATTCAGTCAAAGGTTCTTTAAAGAATCATCTCTTTTTTTAATCTGTTTTCACCACAAAGAACCTTTTATGAGACAGAAAGGTTCTTCGGATGTTTTAGGTTCTTTATGGAACCGTTTAGACAAAAAAGATTCTTTGATTCACCTTTATTTTTAACAGTGTAGTTTTTAATTTTAGTAATAAAATGTGATGTTTGTATCGGAGCCTGTGGCTGTGTGGACAGTATTCCTGACATATGGTACAACTGTGTCCTGGTAGACCCGAGTTCAAGTCCCGGCTTGGCGTCCTTTCCCAATTCTACTCTTCTCTTTCCTCCCAATCACTTCCTGTTTCTTTCCACTATCCTCTAATAAAAAAAGTCAAAAAGCCCCAAAAATATAACTTAAAAAAAAAGTGATGTTTCTGCAGGTTTGTGTACTGGAGCGATTGGGGAGATAAAGCCTTTATCGGTCGTGTCGGAATGGATGGAAATAACAAGTCAGCCATCATTACGACTAAGATCGAGTGGCCCAACGGTCTCACCATTGACTACACCAATGACAAACTCTACTGGTCTGATGCTCACCTCAACTACATTGAGTAAGACCTTTACACAGTTATGTCCTGTGCATATATACGTGTTAAGACGTCTCTGAAAGTAGCTGTTGTTGATGTCTAGCACGACTGCATTTTTACCCACCACAATCTGTTTAGCACTTAAAAAATGCTTGGTTGTTTCAACCCATGGTTGGGTAAAATACAGTATAGACACAACAATGAAGGAAAACATATGCATCTCCTAAAACTCTAAAGGAAAAATTAAAGACAACCGTTAACATGTTACTTTAGATCATTTGTGACCCTGGATCACAAAACCAGTCTTATGGGTAAATTTTGGGAAATTGAGATCTAAAAGCTGAATAAAGAAGCTTTCTATTGATGTATGATGTTTGTTAGGGCAATATTTGGGATGCAACTATTTAAAACTCAGGAATCTGAGGGTGCAAAAAAATCCAAATCTTGAGAAAATGGCCTTTAAAGTTGTCCAGATGAAGTCCTTAGCATAGCATATTACTCACAAAAATAAAGTTTTGATATATTTACGGTAGGAAATGTACAAAATATCTTCATGGAACATGAACTTTACTTCATATCCTAATGATTTTTGGCATAAAAGAAAAATGGCTAATTTTGACCCATACGATGTATTTTTGGCTTTTACTACAAATGCTTGCGTGCTACTTAAGACCTGATCCAGGGTCACAATTGTAGTTTTTATATTAATATTAAATGCATCTATCTCTTCAGATTCTCTGATCTGGATGGACATCACAGACATACCGTGTATGACGGCGTTCTGCCTCATCCTTTCGCCATCACTGTGTTTGAGGACAGCGTTTACTGGACGGATTGGAACACTCGCACCGTAGAGAAGGGAAACAAATACGACGGTTCAGGACGGCAGGCGCTGGTCAACACCACTCACCGGCCCTTCGACATCCACGTGTGTCACCCCTACCGTCAGCCCATAGGTGAGCTCAGGACAGAGTAACCCGAACGCCAGCGTCCGTTTTGAGTTTCACACGCTATCTCACGTCAGAACCACAGAGAGCCAATATTTACACTGTCAGACACAATGCCGTCAGTCTTCACTGGCATTTCTCAGAGACGGGAAAAACCACGCTTGTTATCATTGGTGTAAATGGCAGGACAGGTACTTAAAACTCTTATCTGTGGGGGTTTTTTAGAAAGAGGAGACGGACCTACAGCATCCGTGTTTTTTGTAAGAAGATCTAGTCGAGCTCAAATGGTTTGCTGAATCTTTGGAAGAATGAGAAAAACTTTTCAGGATTCTGTGTTGTACAAAAACTCAAATTAAAAACTTTTAGGTGCATGTACAATTTGAGAGAGCGTAGGGTTTACTTTCAGTTTTTAAATATATCACATTAATTATGTAAACTTGTCCAAACTCTTCCGACTGTCTGCTGCTGTGATTCTCCCATAGTGATGAATCCCTGTGCTGTCAACAACGGCGGATGTTCTCACCTGTGTCTCCTGCGGGCCGGAGGTCAAGGGTTCACGTGCGAGTGTCCCGATCACTTCCTGACCGTACAGATAGGTGGCGTGGGCCGCTGTCTTCCCATGTGTTCCAGCACGCAGTACAGATGCGCCGACAATGAGCGGTTAGTGTTTTTTCGAGAAGTGCTTGTGTGTATAGATCTCGAAACCTCACATTTTGTTACTCTCACAGTTGTATTCCTATCTGGTGGAAGTGTGACGGTCAGCGAGACTGTAGAGACGGATCGGACGAGCCCTTCACGTGTCCCGTACGGCACTGTAGATTGGGTCAGTTTCAGTGTACTGATGGAAACTGCACCAGTCCACACTTTCTGTGTAACTCCAACCAGGACTGTCCCGACGGTTCCGACGAGGACACGGTGCTGTGTGGTATGAACACATTTACAGTATATTGTAGCGATGTCAGTACTGAAGCCATGTTGCATTAAATGTGATAAATGCATGTCGGTTTGTCAGCGACGCATCAGTGCGAGTCGCATCAGTGGCAGTGTGCGAACAAACGCTGCATCCCTGAGGCGTGGCAGTGCGACGGCGAAAACGACTGCGGTGATGAGTCTGATGAAGACCCCGTCCACTGCTCCGGCAGAACCTGTCGACCCGGACAATTCAAGTGCAGGAACGGACGCTGCATCCCACAGAGCTGGAAATGTGACGTGGATGACGACTGCGGCGACAACTCGGACGAGCCCATCGATGAGTGCAGTGAGTGCATGTTTTTGTGAATTATCTGTCGTAAGTGATACATATTCAGAGACATGAATTGACATCTCTGGCTGTAATGATCAGACGTGCGTTGTTGTTTGCAGTGGGTCCGGCGTACAGATGTGACAACCGCACAGAGTTTGACTGCAGGACAAACTATCGCTGTGTCCCTCGGTGGGCCGTGTGTAACGGACACGACGACTGCAGAGACAACAGTGATGAACAAAACTGTGGTGAGCAAACCAAACCAACATTTATATCAAATCTTTTTATATCAAAAAGAGCCGAAGCCGTGTGGAATTATTTCCAGTATCGGTGATGTTACGTGATTTATTCTCACACTCCAACGGTGCAGTGTGAGTAAAGTTCAGATTCTGTGATGGACGGGCCGTGACCTCTGTGACCTCACATCTTACACCCGCCTCCAGTCTGGGGCCACAGAGCAGATTTATGAACTCTGTGTGTGTGTGTGTGTGTATGTGTGTGTGTGTGTGAGAGAGAGAGAGAGAGAGAGAGAGAGAGAGAGAGAAAGAGAGAGAGAGAGAGAGAGAGAGAGAGAGAGAGAGAGAGAGAGAGAGAGAGAGAGAGAGAGAGAGAGAGAGAGAGAGAGAGAGAGAGAGAGAGAGAGAGAGAGAGAGAGTAAGGCTGTGTCAGGCACCAGGGTTGTTGTTATGAGTGTATGTACCCACTTTATGAGGACAAACTATATTTTGAGGACAAACTTATTCCCAAAATTGAACAAAACCTGGGGAAAACGTCTCTTTATTTATAAAAATGTAGGAAATAGTTTTTTTTTTATTGTAAAAATACGTTTTGTGTATAACGTACTGTGTATTAAAACAGTAGAAGTCTATAAATCTAATTTATCATTTGTGTGCATGTGTAAGTTTTGTTAGTGTGTGTGTGTGTGTGTGTGTGTGTGGCCTTGTTTTTATATGCCGGTGGGGACCTAAACCTGAATGCACACCGACTCATGGGGACTCGTGTCACCATTTTGGCAAAAAAGTGTATAAATCATACAGAAAATCTGTAGGTTTAGGGGTAGGGTATAGAATATACAGTTTGTGTGGTATAAAAATCATGACGCCCATGGACTGTCCACACAGAGATAATAAACCCGACATGTGTGTGTGCAGCAGATTTCATTGATGTTTGGGGACTGTTTGACTTTACTATTATTTTACACTGTTGCCCATTACTGTATGTTCTGTGTTCTCACTGATACACACACACACACACACACACACACACAATGTTATCAGCTCACACTCGCTCCATTAGTGCCATCCTGCACAGAGAGGAGAGATCGCCCTAATCTGAGTGTAAGAATGTACCGCCCGGGTCAGATGGGGCAACTCTCTGTGTGTGTGTGTGTGTGTGTGTGTGTGTGTGTGTGTACGCGTTTTGTCTGTCCTCCTTTCATCTGTCCTCCTTTTATTCTTTTTATTCTCCTCAATCTCTCATTGCCTCTTATTCCTTTCTACCTCTCTTCTCATTCTCTCATGGTCTCATTCCTTTCTCCCCATTCTCTCTTCTCGTTCTCTGCTGCGTGTCTGGTCAGTCTCATTGGTCAGTGTTGGTGGGGGGGGGGTGCTCACACTCCCTCTCTCTAACTCATCCCGTTTGTAAATAAATGCAGGATTTGCTCTTTCTTCAAAAGCCCACGCTGAATTTATCATCATGTCTTTATTAAACCGCAGGTCGCTGGGTGTTAAAGAATGAATAGTTTCACACCTGCCAGCTGTCTCTTCATATACTCTCTAACAAAAAAAACAGCTCATTCTCCCTGTGCATTTCAAAGAGAACGACACACAGGTCTTGTTATTGCATATCGTGTACCTGTGAGATCTGTTAAACACGCAGCGTTGTATGTTTGCAGAGGAGTTGACCTGTGAGCCGACGGGAGATTTCCGCTGTGACAACCATCAATGCATCCCGCTGCGCTGGCGCTGTGACGGAGACGATGACTGCGGTGATGAATCAGATGAGCGCAACTGCAGTGAGTACAACTCAGAGATGATCTTTATAATAAAGATCTGAAAGTACAAAACGGCTTCATCATACGTCTGAAGGTTTGTGCTGTTTGTTGAAAGAAGTCGAGTTATTTCTCCTCACTGTAGGGGTGGTCAGCACGGGTGGAACTCCTGATGAACTCACCGCTGAAAAATGATCCTTTAACACAAACTACAGCCTTTCAATCCTGAAGCTCAGTTTCAATCATTCTTATCTGTTTCTCTGTTGATTTATTGCAACACCTCTGCTTCTAGTGTCTGGAATTATAAAGATTTTTGACTCATTTCTGAAGAAGAAATCCAGGTCGCCTACAGTGATAAAAGTGAATGTGTTCTGAGCTTTTGCAATAACAAAACACAGCTTTCCTGTAGCTCAGTGAGCATGGCGCTAGCAACGCCAAGGTCATGGGTTCGATCCTAGGGATTGCACATATCCAGAAACAAATGTATAGTATAATGCAATGTAAGTCACTTTGGATAAAAGAGTGTGCCAAATGTGTAAATGTAAAACAAAATCTTTAAATAAAACACCTAAAACACATACATAATGTCATCAGATATTTTATTTCATTTATTCTCTCTCATTTGGTTGTAAATCTCTTTATTCAGTTGAACACAAAGATATTTTAAGAAATGTCTCAGTGATTTTGTGTTCATACAATGGAAGTCAATGTGACTTTGGTTACCAACATTTTTCAAAATATCTTCTTTTGTGTCCTGAAACTCAAGAAACTCATACAGGTTAGGAATGACATGAGGGTGAATAAATGATGAAATGTTGTTCAGTTTTGGTTGAACTGTCGCTTTAACTTTTTGATTTTGTGACTTGGTTACCGTAAAGCGTGTATGTAAGCGCGTTCGACGCTCTTGTTTTTCATCCGCAGCTCCTCGGCCGTGCACAGAGAGCGAGTTTCGCTGTGATAACCTCCACTGTATTCCTGACCGCTGGGTTTGTGATCACGACAACGACTGTGAGGATAATTCAGATGAGAGGGACTGTGGTAAGTAAATAATATAAAAACATTTATTCCAGATTTATTCTTAGTGAGAGAGATTTAATAGCACTTGTGTGATGAATGACACACACGAGTATTGTGAGAGATTTTTTAATCTTTACGTGTTTCAGAGTTGCGGACGTGTCATCCGGGTTATTTCCAGTGCGGCAGCGGACACTGCATCGCTGAACGCTTTAAATGTGACGGAAACGCAGACTGTCTCGACTTTACCGATGAAAGTTCCTGTCGTGAGTGTGCAACAATATATCGCATCGTATTTATATTAAAATTCCCAGAACGCTTCTATGTGTTGAAATAAATAAAATCATGGAATAAAGACCCTTCCTAAATAAAAGAATTGCATTTGATGTAAAGAGATACAGATTTTTGTTTTGAATGTATGCTTTGCATCATTTTGCAATATATTTACAAAAATGGCACAGAACTGCATTTGCAAAAATAATCAAGGTTTTATAACAGTGATATGATATTGATATTTTTAGCAAGACCGCAGTGACCACAAGTTGATCATTGTCTCACTACAGTAACCATAGTTTAACCATGATATCGGTAGTGAAACTATGATCAAACAAAAATCATGGTTACTACACTTTTACTATAATAAAACCATTCTTTTGAAAAGCCAAGAAAGTGTATTAAAACATTTATCATGTTGACTTTGTGTGTGTATGTTTCAGCCACACGCTATCCAAACAGCACATACTGTCCTCCGTTCCTGTTTGAATGTAAGAATCATGTGTGTGTTCAGCCGCACTGGCGATGTGATGGAGATAATGACTGTGGAGATCATTCAGATGAGGAACTTCATCTCTGCTGTGAGAAAAACACACACACACATATAACACACATGCTTCAATGTGCAAAGTAATACAACTAAAGTCAAGAAATATTAATAAACGAAAATCCTTCTTACGCATCATCCACAAACCTGACCTTCAGCCATCTGATCAGATTTACATTCATTTCATGTTTGGAAGTGCACATCTTTTTATCAAACATGCTTGTGTTTTGTTTTCTCAGTGGACATCCCATGTGATTCTCCGTTCAGATTTCGCTGTGATAACAATCGTTGCATCTATAGCCATGAGCTCTGTAACTCTGTAGATGACTGCGGTGACGGAACCGACGAGGAGGAGCAGCATTGTGAGTAGCAAACACGATTTTAATTACTATAATTTAACAACAACTAAAAACAGAATAAATCGTTTTTTCAGTGAAGATACTCCAGTCTGAAACATTTTCTCAATCGCTTCTTTACTCATGAAACTGAAGTGCATTCGATCAGATTGTTTTGTGTAAATGTTTTTCCGCTCAGGTGTGACTCCGACTCCCGGCCCGTGTTCTTCAGAAGAGTATAAATGTGGGAATGGTCGGTGTATTCCTCTGCAGTACGCCTGTGATGACTATGATGATTGTGGAGATCAGACTGATGAACTGGGCTGTCGTGAGTTTTTTTTTTTACGATGTCATTCTTAAAAGTTTACTTTCTACTATTATATATTTCTTAAATGAGGCATTGAAAGAACACCAAAATGAAAAACACTATAACAAAATGACTCTCATGGACACCAGTTTGTGAAATTCAAGTGATTGTTCACTAAAAAAATATTTAATAGTTTATTAAATCTGTCCATTAAATCTTTTTTGTGGTCATGTACATCAACAGATTATGGCAGTGCTCGCTCATGCGGTGAAGGTCTTTGTGAACACAACTGCACAGATTTATCCGGTGGCGGCTTTATTTGCTCGTGCAGAACGGGATATAAACCCAATCCTGAGCACAAAATCACCTGCGACG
Organism: Oreonectes daqikongensis; assembly: GCA_026939265.1. Lineage (NCBI taxonomy): Eukaryota > Metazoa > Chordata > Actinopteri > Cypriniformes > Nemacheilidae > Oreonectes > Oreonectes daqikongensis. Next base: position 813,072 of record JAOTQM010000451.1, on the reverse strand, counting down.
GTTCGTCACCTCATCCTAATACTTTCACTATCAGAAGACATCAATGATTACAGATCAATAGGCTTGTTGTGGCATTCATGAAGCATACAGGAACGTTTAACTTCCGAATACTTTTTCACATTTTAGATTTATAATAATGTCAAAATTATGGAAGGAAGGAAGGGAATGTAGTGCCCACAAAATGTTAAGCAAATCAAAACTTTTTCTTTCTAAAAAGTCTTTCGGTAGATTACAATGTACTATGTTAGTTTTTCTAAATGAATTGAAAGTAGTTTTGAAAAGTAAAAACACTAATGCTTGAATCATCACACGGTGTTTTCTCTCTTCTGTAGATGTGGATGAATGTGAGATTTTCGGGATGTGTCCTCAGTCGTGCAGTAACACTAAAGGCTCGTACGAGTGTGTCTGTGCTGAAGGTTTTCGATCTGTGGGCGAGCAGCCAGGAGCCGAATGTGCCGCTGAGGGTGAAGAAAACAACTTTATTATAGAATTCCTTTCATTCTTCAACCCTATACTGCCCTCTATAGTCTCCTTCATATCATTTTTTTTGGATATATGCCTATCAGCTTTAGCAGTACCTCTACATAAAGATCTTGTGATCTTTTATTCTCCCTCATGTGTCACACAGAAGAAGATATTTTGAGAAATGTCTCCGTGGTTTCATGTTCATACAATGGAAGTCAATGTTGTTTGCTTATCAACATTCTTCAAAATATCTTCTTTTGTGTTCTGCAAAAGAAAGAAACTCATACAGGTTTGGAATGACATGAGGATGATCATTTTTGCTTGAACTATTGCTTTAAGGCATCATTGCATTGAGCAAAGGAAGATTTCTACCTTCATCTCTCTCACTCTCTCTCCTCAGGGAATCCTCCGGTGTTGTTATTGCCCGATAACGTGCGCATCCGCCGCTTTAATCTGTCCAGCACGCAGTATTCAGATTACCTGGATAACGCTGAACACATTCAGGCTCTGGATTATCTGTGGGATCCTGAAGGTTTTGGGCTCAGTAAGACGCAATATTTCCTCTGATATGTCAGATATGGTTTATAAGCAGAACTCTAAACGTATGGTGTTGATGCCGCAGGTATAGTTTACTGGACAGTGTTGGGTCGGGGTTCTGAGTTCGGTGCCATAAAGAGAGCTTACATGACCACGTTTGATGATCATGGGAATAATCCGGTGAAAGAGATGAACCTTAATCTCAGATACATCTCCAACCCCGATGGCATCGCCGTGGACTGGATCGGACGGTGCGTGAAGTTATATTTTGGTTGCTTTGGGAAACCTTATATCCTTATTCTGACCTTTTCTCTCTTAGCCATATTTACTGGACAGATGCCGGAACCAATCGAATTGAAGTGGCTAAACTGGATGGGCGGTACAGAAAGTGGTTAATTCACAGGGATCTCGATCAGCCGGCTGCTATCGTGGTCAATCCTGCTCTCGGGTAAAGTTATCGATACATAAAAAGTCATAATGTCGCTTGCGTAATAATTTAGCAAAGCTGTCTGAAACTGAAACGATAAACGTAAAAACTTTGTGTGAATGTTAGTAAGATGTTCTGGACCGACTGGGGCCAGAAACCCAAGATTGAATCGGCGTGGATGGATGGCCAGCACAGAGAGGTCCTGATAGATCAAGATCTGGGCTGGCCAACTGGTTTAGCTTTGGACTACCTGAATGAAAACCGAATCTACTGGTGCGACTCCAAAGAGAATATCATCGAGTCCATGAAAGCAGACGGAAGTGACAGACAGATCGTCATATTTAGAGGTGAGACGCCGTGTGTCAGGAGATATCAGTGACGTCTGACGCTTTGTCATTCTCACGTTTGTTGTCATTGCAGACGTCGGTCACCCGTACAGTCTGGATGTGTTTGAGGGACACGTGTACTGGACCACTAAAGAAAAGGGAGAAGTGTGGAAGATAGATAAGTTTGGTAAAGAAGATAAAGTGAAGGTGTTGACCATAAACCCCTGGCTGACGCAAGTACGCATCTATCAGCAGCACAGACACAATCACTCAGGTGAGATGACAGAACACAGTTATGATGAATTCAGATTTCACCAACCCATGTCAATACATAACCAGTCATAGCAAATAATATGTAAATGTTTCAATGTTAATAAGAAAAGTATAGGATGTTACGAAATATTGAAATGTCTGTTTTCTCAGTAAATTCACACAGTAGTCCATAACTTTTGCCTCTTTATCAACATCTTTGTTTATAACATCAAATTCTAGGTTACCTTACATATTACATCGGGGTATTATTGTTAACTAAAACTTTTAAGACATTTAAATCAAATATTATAAGATATGTTGTCTTAGCAATGAACGGAAATAAGTTGAAGTTGAGGTCCAAAAAATATTTATCTGAAAATAAATAAATATAAATATTTAAATAAATTGCAATACACATAATAACAAAATGAGACACATTTGAAAAATGGGTAACACTTTACAATAAGGTGAACTAACAATGAACAATACTAATACAGCACTTATTAATGTTAGTTTGTGTTGGTTTCACCATTTACTAAAACATTATTAAAATCAAACGCTGTCACAGTTAACATTAGTTAATGCACCATGAATTAACATGAATAACTTTATTGACATGAATTAAAATGAACAAGGATTAATAAATGCTGAAAAACTAAATTGTTTATTGTTATCTAATGTTAGCTAATGCATTTACTAATGTAGCACCTTATTGTAAAGTGTTACTGAAAAATGTAACTAAAATGAACATATAGAGTAATATTAATATAAATATAAATATTTTAACAAAGCATAGTAAATACAACTTTTTTGACTCATTTTTAACCCAAAAAGTTACAGACCACAGCTTTAAATGCCTTAAAGATGAAAGACACTTCAAGTGCAAAGTTGAAGAACTAGAAGAACTAGAACTGTGATAATTCCCGGACAAGGATTAGCTTAATCCAGGATAAGGCCTTAGTTAAATTATGGTATTTAAGTTGTGTTAAAAACATACTTTCCAAAAAAATTACTTGTGGGCATCTTGAGACAAAACAATTGTACTGATATATTTTAAGATATGCGAGGTGTTTTCGAGTCAAACGCCTCAGTTAGTCTAGGACTAGAGTTAAACCCCGTCCAGGAAACCACCCCAATATATTATAAATAATTTTATTAAAAAACAAACTAATCCTTTTCTCCTCTTTTTCACTTACATTTTATCTCTTCGTCTCCTTCACCCAGTTCTGAACCCGTGTCAGGACACGTGCAGTCATCTGTGTCTGCTGCGGCCGGGCGGGTTCACCTGTGCATGTCCGCAGGGTTCCACTCTTCTGCAATTCAATAAGAATGAATGTGATGCAGGTAAGAGACGCCCGCTGCTGATGGGTCACATCATATATGCATGTTCAACATCTCACGATCGTGTGTTAATGCCATGTGACATTGCGAACGCTGTGATATTGTGGTGTCGTGTTTGATCTGTGATGTGATGATGTTGTGGTGATGTCACGTCTGTCGCTCACTTGCAGCCATTGAGGCCGAGGTCTCCATGCCTCTTGCATGCCGATGCATGAACGGAGGAACGTGTTACACCGATGAGGGCGGCCTGCCCACGTGCAAGTAAGTGTTGTGAAGGCAAACCTTTGATGGATTTTAATGCTTCCTCTGGTGTTATACGATAGAAGAATCGTTGATCTTTTCATACCAAATCCAACGGTTACAAACGCATTTGATCAAAGCCAAATTTACAAAATGATTCATTGTCAACTTTTTGATGCCAATAGGAAAAGTATCCTCAAAACAGTTTTGATGTGGAATCGCTGTGTTATTTGTTCCTTCAGGTGTCCGTATGGTTATTCGGGTAGTTATTGTGAAATGGGAAAATCTCGAGGAGCTCCTGCAGGCACAGGTAACATCTTCCTGTCAATCATGAATTCTTTTCTCTTATATTTGAGTGTTAAGTAAGAACTTTTGTTCATTGCTCATGTGATGCTGTTATATATCTTCTGCTAGATCAGCATCTTTACACTTCAACAAACTGTGTAATGTAATGAATTACTAAGTGAATAAATCACTTTTTAACCGAAGCGTTACTCTTCATTTTGAGGTTCAGCGATTCTGTTAACACAAGAGTGAATTTAAAATCTAATCTTATAAACGTTAAAAATGTTTAAAGTTGATTTGGTTAAAATTCATTTTGTATTAACAAATATGTATGTATTGAACAGTGTAATGTTTACAGATTGTAAAAGATGATGTTTAGGAGTTGAAAGAGTTTTATTTATGTGGTCAAAATCATTACGGCTAGTAAGGAAATACTTAGCATTTCTTTTTAGACAGTTTGGTTAGTGAGTCATTTAAACACAATGTTGACAGTGTTATTTTTAATTCATTTTTTAAAGTAATTTACCCGACACTGCTTGGCAGAACACTTTTCTTACCCAAACCAAAAACTCTTATGACAAATGAAGTGTAATGGATTTTAAAGTGCGTACGCTTCACATATCTCTTGTGTGTGTGTGTGTGTGTGTGTGTGTGTGTGTGTGTGTGTGTGTGTGTGTGTGTGTGTGTGTGTGTGTGTGTGTGTGTGTGTGTGTGTGTAGCTGTTGCGGTTCTGTTAGCAGTGGTTATTATTCTGATAACTGGAGCTTTGGTGGTGGGAGCGTTTCTCAACTACAAGCGCACCGGTTCCCTCATTCCATCAATGCCAAAACTACCCAGGTACAACACAAACACGTCACTTAAACACCTCCAGTATTTACACACAGACCATAATGAATTTCCTTATGTTTGATAATAAAAAAATAGAACAAATTGCATCTGCAAGTAAACCATTCAGAACGAACAACTTGTCAAAAAATAAACACTTATTTCATGCATTTTATAGCATATAGCATATAGCATAGTCTTATGGGTCAATCTTTTGAAATAGAGATTTTTACATCATATAAAAGCGGAATAAATAAGCTGATGTATGGTTTGTTGGGACAATATTTGGCCGAGATACAACTATTTAAAAATCTGAGGGTGCAAAAAAAATCTAAATATTGAGAAAATGGCCTTTAAAGTTGTCCAGATGAAGTCCTTAGCATAGCATATTACTCACAAAAATAAAGTTTTGATATATTTACGGTAGGAAATGTACAAAATATCTTCCTGGAACATGATCTTTACTTCATATCCTAATGATTTTTGGCATAACAGAAAAATGGCAAATTTTGACCCATACGATGTATTTTGGATTATTACTACAAATGCTCTTGTGCTACTTAAGACTGGTTTTGTGCTCCAGGGTCACATTCAGTGACTAATATAAGAAGTGCTATATTCAGAAATATATTGAAAACATGCTGTATTTTTGGCTCAACATTATTTCTGGTATCTGTTTAGTCTGAGCAGTCTGGTGAAGTCGGGTGACACTGGAAACGGGGTGTCGTTCCATTCGGGTGATAACGTGACCATGGACCTGGAGCCTCAGACTCTGGAGGTGTCCTTCGTCGACATGGCCATGCAGCTGGTACACGACGGGGCTCTCCTCCACCTTTAAGTGCACTCAGCACATTTCTCAGACTTATCTGTGAGCCGTAAAATCCCTGGTTGACCTTTTGACCCCGGAGTTAATGTACCATCGGCTCCAAGCCTTGTGTTTGAAAGGATTCAAGTGTATCATTAATCACATCACTCGCCGCTTACACGTCTCCGCTATATGAGTGTTTATGAAACATTTTGACTGATTCGATTGTGTTCAGCTACTGGTAAGAATGTTCTTGCTCAGAAGTTTCTCTTTCACCGCTCAGGAGATTTGATCGAGTTTGTGTTTTATGTTCGTAACATATGTTTGTCCTAAAAAAAGAGAATGAAATGAGTTTAATTGTTGAAACACATGAAGAGTATGGAAGTGACTCATATCCAGACTCAAATCTGAGCTCAGTTTGAGACATTGTCGAGATCTCTTCTAAAGCTCTGATTGTTTGGGATAGGATGAGAATTTCGCCGACTCTGGGAGGCAGCCGATCACATTCAAGAATCCTCTGTACTCAACAGCAGACGGCCCGTCTAGCGATCCTGCAGTAATTCATGCCACACAGGTACACACGTTACATCCCACAAACATTTTATACTGCTTACAAACTTAAACAAGTGTTTAAAACCGCAGTGCTTTATTATACAGGTCACTGTGAATGTCAGCGGTGAGCAGAATAACTTCTCAAACCCGACATATCACGTTTATGAACAGGCTGTGGAGGTGAAGAGCGTCCCTGTGGAGCCAAACACTGCACAGGTGAGAAAACCTGAACATTTGCCATTCGTTTGCAGTTTGGTCCTGTTTTTCGGTTCATGTGACCGTGTTGTCATGCATTTCCCAGGAGTCCAAATGGAGTTTCTTTAAAAGAAAACTGAAGCCGAGTACAACATTTGAAAATCCGGCATATTCAGAGGTGAGCAGCAAGTCGATGTCATGTCACAGTAATGTTTTATTGAATCTTACATATCAATCTAATGTAGAAAACAAGCACGGAAATCATCTCACAACAGAGTTCACATGTCATTCATGAAATATTTGCATGCTATCACACAGTATTTAATATAAGAACATACTTTAACATGACTACATGAAGAAATACTTATATACTATAGTAAGCTGTAGTAAAATGTAAAATATTGGAACATTATAGTATCACTAAAGTATACTACAGTTTTCACTATAGTTCACACTACAGAATACTGTAGTATATGTCAACAAAGTGTAGTAGTTATTAAGATATGCTACAATATACTAGAGTTAACTATAGTAAATACTAAAGTGTACTACAGTATTTACTCCAGTGTAACATTTCACTATAGTTAATGATACAGAATACTATAGTAAACATTAGTATTTTATAGTAATTACTATGCTTTGTTAAAGAATGCTATACTTTACCACAGTTTACTATAGTTCATATTAAAATATACTGCAGTATTTATGACAGTATATCCATTCAGAATACTTAATACTACGGATTCTACTATATTTCTTCTTCTCTTTTCTGTTTCGAATTGTTCTCTGTATACTTGCTCATACCTTCTTAAACATTGTATCTGAAACTTTGTATTAGCACTTCTCGTGAATATTGCTTTACTTAGACGAATCACTTGCTGTTTTCCTCAATTGTAAGTCGCTTTGGATATAAGCGTCTGCCAAATGAATAAATGTAAATGTACAGAATACTTCAGTAAGCATGAGCAATTACTATTGTATACTACGGTATACTAGGATTAGACAGTTTACTATAGTGAATACTAAAGTGTACGTTAGTATTTACTAAAGTTTTTCAATTCACTGTTAAAATACTGTAGTAAACATGAACAAGTGTGGTTGTTATTTGTGTTTTTGTTACAGATGCAGGGCGAGCGAGCTGTTGCAGGTGTAGAAGCCAGCGATGCACAACCCTCTCCATTCGTTCCTCCTCCCAAACCTCAGAAACGAGAGAAACTCGGCACCTTTTCTCCAACAGAGGACACCTTCAGAGATACGGCCAACCTGGTCAAAGAGGACAGTGAAATATAACCTCACACACACATGGGAAAAGACAAAGAAACACACTTCCTTTGCACAGAAATTATTTTTATATGCACCCACATACAACAGAAATCAATGTAAGATTATTTCGAGGGTTGAGAATAGATGTACAGAACGTGAGGTCTGTCCGGAGTTTGCCTTCACAAACGTTGAATGCCAATTCTTGTATGATTCGTCTTTTTTATTGTGATGTTCTATTTGTATATCTTTGCACTGCTGCTGCTGAAGGAGAATGCTATGAATATTTTGTACATTTGTAAATTGAAAAGATTTTGTTGATAATATCCTCGGCTGAGAAGTTATTTTTAGATCGATTATACTTATGTCCTGAAGTATGCAAACATGCCAGCATTACTGCATGAGTGATGTGCTTCGAGTCTTTGCCATTTTATCAGATTATTCCTAAACACCTGATGCGTATGCGGCGTTTCTTCTGTATATATACACCTCATTTGGGAAGTGACCGGCGTATAATCAACAGTTTATTTTATTCAGTCGACATCACGATTGAGTCGTGTCATCTGCTTGAGACTATTGTTTATGAATACTTCATTACTTTTTAATATTCCAGGTATGCATCATTATGTATACTATAGTACAATGGGGTAAACATAAATGGTGTTGATATCAGAAGAACACTTTACTTTCATTGAAGCATGACTGTAAACATCTACCACTACATGTAAAGTTATGTTGATTTATTGAAGTTCTTACTCGGAAGAAAGGGACTCTCATCTAGAAGTCTTGACACAAAATGCAGTGACTTTTGCATTTTCTCTGCCTGCCAGGAGTTAATATGATCGAGGCAGAAAACTGTCAAATGATACTTGAAATTGCCCAACCTACAATATACATGTAAAATAAATCTGATGGCCTTTTTCTGACGGTTCAGATACACTACGGTAGATTCCCATCTGATGAAGTGGCACTGGGCGATAAAGTCAATATATTTGAAGTGATTTTGTATTATAATGACAGAAAATGAATATGATGAATGTATTCATCTTCAGAAGCCCACATGTCTATAAATAGAACTGGACACAAATTAATGCTGCTGTGAAATAAAAAGAAAATCAAATAAATCTGTTTGTTTTTTAACAAATGTGCAAATCCTTTTGAAAGCTTTCTGTAGGCTATTGTTCATTTCTAAAAAATAAAAAAATTGGTTACATAATATAAAATGTGACCCTGGATGACAAAACCAGTCTTAAGTAGCACAAGAACATTTGTAGTAATAGTCAAAAATACATTGTATGGGTCAAAATGAGCCATTTTTCTTTTATGCCAAAAATCATTAGGATATGAAGTAAAGATCATGTTCCAGGAAGATATTTTGTACATTTCCTACCGTAAATATATCAAAACTTTATTTTTGTGAGTAATATGCTATGCTAAGGACTTCATATGGACAACTTTTAAGGCGTTTTTCTCAATATTTAGATTTTTTTGCACCCTCAGATTCCTGAGTTTTAAATAGTTGTACCTCAACCAAATATTATCCCAACAAACCATACATCAGCTTATTTATTCAGCTTTTAGATGATGTAAAATCTCAATCTAAAGAAATTGACCCATAAGTCCAGGGTCAGAAATGTATCTTTATTTGTATCATTCAACACAATGTTGAGTACAAAACTGCTCATCGTTACAGCTTAAAGAAACAGATGTTGTCTTGTTGTGATGTTTGTTTTCCAGAAATAAGAGGCAGGTTGAGTCTTTGAACTGTGATGTCAGTGATGATGTGGATCACTCAGGTGTCTTTTGGTAAAGGTAAAAGAAGAGCCGTGATAAAGTCTGCTACACAGGTCGGGACGTACGAAAGAGGAATCCAGAAAAGCTTGGCGTCCCAACCAGCCGCGTATCGCGTTCTAGGATTACGCGCAGAGAGAGCGTCCAGCATGCATGACGTCACTTTGGAGATGTCACTACTGCATAACATCCCCATAAAGAACGCCTGCAACTTCATATCTGAAGAAGAGAGATTGAGAGGAATCCACATTGTCACAACATGACGGTCATAAAAATATGACATTGTGACGTCACTGATACTCACATTCCTGCAGGTACGAGTCTCCGTAGGATCTCCTGATCTCTGCTGGAAGAGCGTTCCATCGTTTCTTCAGGTCGTCTTCTATAAGACCCAGATCTGTTACTTGCGTCTTAAAGAAGCCTGGTTCAATGATGCTGACCTTGACTCCAAAGTGCAGCATGTCTCTCCTTAACAGAGAGAGAGAGAGAGAGGTTAAAGGTCAAAGACAGAGACCAAAAATGATTCACCTTTAACAAGAGTCTCGAAATGTGACACACCTCAAGCTATCAGAAAATGCCTCCACACCCCATTTAGAGAGACAGTATCCTCCCCCAATGAGCGAGAGTCTGCCCAGTATACTCGCAACGTTCACCACCCTGCCTCCAGCTTTCTTCAGGAGAGGAAGGAACGTCAAGGTCACCTCAATAACGCCCATCAGGTTTACATCCAGAACCTTCTTAAAGTCCTCCAGCTGCATCCATTCTATTGGACCAACGGGGACGGAGATACCAGCGTTGTTCACCAAACCCCACAGACCTGATGCAGGAAAGGTTTGAGTATTACTGTACAACTTTGGGTTTCCATTACCGTCCGAACATTTCGATGACATGGATATTTAACGGATCATGGTTTTAATCTGAGTTCTAGCCGATTGAATATATTTGAATGTAAATGATAAAAAATGTGAAATAGCTCAATTAAGGGTAACAAATAAGTTCAATATGTCAACATTTCTTAATAGATTATGTTTCGTACAGTAAATACATTTTTTTTACATTTAATACTTAAGTACATAAAAAACCACAAACTACTTGATTTTTAATGTACTGAAGTATTGACACGGTATGAAAATGTAGTAAAGTAAAAAGTAAAAAACACTGTTGCGTATTTTTTCAAATGTTTTCCCAAAGTTACTATAGTAAAATGGTTAAGAGATTGTGCACGTTAGATGATGTAACATATGTTCATGAGTAGGGTGTTAAAACATAAAGCACAAAAAAGCACAAAGGTCACTGAAGGGAGCAGGAAAATTGTGAACGTGCAAATGCACACATCCCATAATAGATGATGCTGTGCAGATGGTATGAGAATGAGAAGATGCTCCTCGACTAAAAGCGGCCTGTCCGAAAGTTCACCCAAAAATGCAGATTTATGCTCGCGCACATATCTCCACCTTATCTTCTCCTGCGCTTGACTCGAGCTGGCACCTCTATCTATCCGCGCGTCTCACCTCTCTCCCCGGTCTCGTTGCGCACGAACTCCAGCGCGCTCCCGACGCTCGCGCTGTCGGTAACATTGAGCAGGAGCGTCTTGAGTCTGGGGGAGGCCGCGGCGCGCAGTCTGGAGGCGCCGGGTTCCGTTAGGCACGCGGCGATGACGCGGAACCCGCGCTGGTCGAGCTGCCGCGCCGCGAGGTTTCCGAAGCCGCTGTCGCAGCCGGTCACCAGCACGTGCTTCTCATCGACGCTGTGGATGCGGAGAGAGTCCCTGATGAACCAGATGATGGAGATGAGCACGACACCTGCCAGTGCGCACGAGCATAACAGGTTACCGGTGAACACCTGCGGGATGGAGATGCGAGCCAATAAACCATCTGTGTTTGTGATGATTAGGATTTTGAACAAGAGCAAATAAAAGACGACTTTAGCTCATGACAAGTGTTTACATTCTCACCTGAACAAAGTCCAGAAGGACACTTCCCTCCTCTGATACCTAGAAAACAACAGAATTGCTTCTTTTTAATAATTTTAGAAGAAGAGAGGGGAGACCAAATTCTATTCTAACACAATTTAACTCCAGCTGTTGCCTTAACCCTTGGTTTTATCGGGTATTTTTAAATACCTGATAAAATGACACCAGGAGAAATCAGACGTGTGCATGAGCAACTGATCCAAAGTTACAAAATGCATTCAGTCTCTTACTGTGTAGGCAATAATATGACATCAATGTGCATTGGTGTCATTAAAATTCTGTAAATTACTGAGATAAATCATTTTTAGCTCCAAACACTGAAATGTATTTTAACAGAACATAAAATGTATCATCTGCTGCGATTATCTAAACATTAATGTAATATTATTTTTAATGTCTTGTTAACATTTGACACAAATATGCTTGTGTGTAGTTACAGAATGGACTGACGTACCATGACAGCGTTCTTCTGTGATTCCTACTGTATGTACAGAGCAGCGCTGCTGGAGCAAACACACTGAAGAGTCAAAGTTCTCTCTGCTAACACTGAGTAAACATTCAGCTTGTGTCATTAACACTGTGTGCATTCATACATGACCTTTAACCTCTTTATTTGTATAAAACTGGGTTTAAAGACAGCTAAGTTAAATAAAAAATATGATACTGATAAGATGCTTATTTACAGAGTGCAATAAACAATTGATGAATCTTTTATCTACTCGTCAAATTGGTTTCATCTGGTTTGAAGCTGAAACAAAGAATATAAACTCTTCATTTAAAAACTTTATTATATTGTCAATGTAACATATACATGGTATTATTTTATCATGAATAAAATTAGGGAACAAGTAGAAATTGTTTTTAATCATATACAATATTCTTGTTAATGTCTGTAATGATCTTCATATTTGTTTACAGTGATAAATGATATAAGTGTCTTGTCAATTAATATTTTATCTACAGGACTGAAACTTTGGGTTTAACAGCATTTTTTAAAAGGTAAGCGTCAGAAATGAAGGTTGGCATGTAGGACAGAGGCAGCCAGAAGAACTTGGCATCCCAGCCGGGAGAATATCTTGTCCGGGGATGAACAGCAGCCACAGCGTGTTCCATACACTTCACAACCTTCATCAGATCTGAATCTGCCATCTTCTCAAACTTTTCTCTCATCGCAAGCCTCACTGTAAACAGAAAACAATTATAACAGAATTCATTTTAATAGATCATTTTAAAACTCTGGATCTGAACTCACATCTGTCCATGTAGTCACTGCCGTACTCATCTTTGACGTCCTGTGGCAACCTCTCCCACATTTGATCAAAATTCCTTTGTATGAGACCGGAGTCAGTGACGGTTGTTTTGAAGAATCCGGGTTCAATGCATAAGACCTTCACTCCAAATGGTGCCATGTTTCTCCTGTTAGGCAAAGACTAATTTAGTATAGCAACAAGCAACATTAATTACAGATAAAAAAATGTCAAAGAATAAATTCTGTGCATGTTATGAATACAATTGTTTTTAGTGACACATTTGCCCTTAATCACACTTGTCCAGGTTTGTAGATTTTCTTCATATTATTGCGTCCCCTAGCGCCAAAAGCCCGACATTTGAACAATTTTGACCCCTTTACAAAGCGATCCAACGTTTAAATTCCTGTCAGTGGTAACAGGACTGAATGTCTCACCTCAGACTGTCATTGAACGCTTCTACTCCATATTTAGATATACAGTACGCTCCTCCGATGGGACTAATCCGTCCAAATACACTGGCCACATTCACCACTCTTCCTTTGGCTCTTTTAATAAGAGGTAAAACACTCAGAGTCACAGAAATGACTCCATACAGATTGACATCTAACATGTGTTTAAAGTCCTCAATAAGCAGCCAGTCACTAGGAGCCGTTGGGACAGAGACGCCAGCATTATTCACCACAGCCCACAGACCTGTCAATCAACACATAACACATGAAATCATCTTGAGTTTTACTCCACGCTTACGTACATGAGACACATTTCCAGGTCTTACCTCTCTGACCCACCAGGGATTTGATGGTGTCTGCAGCTTTGCTGATATTCTCATGATCACTCACATCCAAATGTAATGTTGTGAGTTTGTCAGTGCAGATCTTCTTCAACTCATCTTCTCCCTTCTCTGTGTAACAGCCGGCGATGACACGGAAACCCGTCTTATCCAGATGTCTAGCCAAGAGATTCCCAAAGCCAGAATCACAGCCTGTGATGTATACAAACTTCTCACATTTCTTAGGGATTCTTTTCAATTCTCTGAACCACCGAAACACGTAGAACAACAGTATGAGGCCAAAAGCGTACAGAATCATGACTGCAAAAGGAAATGCACAATGTTAAATTGTAATCCTGAGAGAAGTAGATCTACTTACATCGATGCAAATTCCACTGTCAACAAAACACAGATTGAGAGGATATCAGGTAAAAGCTCCACTGATAAGAGTTTATGATTTAAAGTAGTGAATTATTAACTACAACAAACATCACGTGTTTATGAAAGTGCCAAAAAACACTAAAGCTGAAACAAGTTTAGAGAGGAATTAAGACTGAAAACCGCTTCCTCTGACATCTTAAAAATACATCTGTGTCATTGTTTTACCGACAGAAATAGGCTACTTTAAAAACTACGAAAATATTACTTCTGTAGATCAAGCACTATCTGTATTGTAGATACTGCATCTATGTGACGATGGAACGATCTGTCGTCTCCACAGACTGTGAGCAGCGAGCGTTAAATGGAAAACGCGGAGCGGAATTGGCGGACCTTTAGCGGAGAAAGTTTTTTAGCGGGGAAATCCCCCTTGTTTACGCGAATGTTTCAAAGGAGAAATAACTGAAATACGGGCGTTTTACGGGAGAAATAAGAAAACGGGAGGGTGGCGGGAGATGGGTGTGAAAAACAGGTATGTATTACGGTTAACGTACCTCATATACGCTGTTAGCGCAACTTCCCTGTTGTTGTTGATATTACCGTAAATACAGTAATAAGTGCCGCAATAGGATCTTTCGTTGACCTGAGATTACCGTAACAATTATTAAACAAGCGCACTCTCACTTGTCCGCAGTGATTTACTGATGTTTATTGGCTAGTGATCTATTACGGTTATCTTAGTAATCTGACTTACAATAAAAGCAACATTAAGGCAACATTAAAAATACAAATAGCCCTTACGAAAAATAACCATTTAAAACCAAAAAACGTGGTTTGACTACAATTAAAAAAACCTTGCAGCTGTCCCATCATCCTCTATAAAGTTTCAATAATCTAACAGTTAGTACTACGCTTTACTTTAATGTTCTACCCGTATAAAGAAAATAAAGCAAAATGTGATGAAATGTATTACTTAGTGAAACAATAAGGAACACAGAGGAAGCCGTAGTTGATTTTATATATTTATTATAATATAATTTTAATTGTTTTACTGTGAACTGGGCATATTTCTACAACATAGATGTAAAACAAAACGATCTTTAGTGGTCTAATATTTTACACTTTTTGCAGTTTGTCCCTCACATCTCGCCGTACTTGTGTTTGCCGTACTGACGTTACCGTGGTGACGCTCAGCATTAAATCGTCTTAATGGCCAGCGGAGCGCTTGTTTTATTAAACTTTAATGTATTTATTTTAGTTTAACTCCCTTAAAAACTTCTCAGAGAGTGTGGATTGATCATGGCGTCAGTGTTAGACGCTCTTTGGGAGGACAGAGACGTTAGATTCGATATCACCGCACAGTAAGTCCTCACGATCGATGTTTACATTCAAAGATTAAATGTAGAAATAGTCATAATGCACTTTACATAAGGCATTTTAGATTATATACATATTGTTTCAGCTATTTTACTGTGCACTGCAATAATTGCAGCTTTGCTAAAAAAACACAAACGTTAAATTAAAATTCTGATGGTTCCATTACAAATACCATTATGAAACATCAGCTCTTAATGATTAAAACCATTACAAAACGTTCATGTTGTGTGTTTTGAGTCTTATTCCAGTAGGATTTAATGGTGTTCTGTTGTTTCCCATCCTCCAGATAACATTTCACCCAACACCAACAGAGACTATTAAAACCAATACCATTCTAATTATAACCAATATGTCTTGTTTTCTATCGTTTTTATACAGTATGTGTGTATATGTTTACATTAATCATGCATGTTGATTTAATCTAGGAATCTAAGATGGTGGGTTGATACTGTTTCGTGCATCTCTTATATAGCAGCGTGTGATTCATTCGAGTCTTATATGTTTCCTTTAAGGCAGATGAAAACCAGACCAGGTGAGGTTCTTATCGACTGCCTGGATTCAATAGAGGACACAAAGGGAAATAATGGCGATAGAGGTGCGAGAACTTCACGTTTAATGTGAAATGCGATCACTTCACCAACCTAACCTGCGGTTACTTTCATTGGTAACTGTAGGGTTGTCACAATTATTAAATAATTGTCTCATCGCAGTTGTTTCAGATAACTGCAATTATTGTGAATCCTTAGAAAACAAGTGTGATCTGCTGCATTTTACATCCACTGTCCTTGATCTGCGCTTACTGTTACATTCAAATGACATTTCTCCATCCTTTGAGTTGTATTTGTTTTTTTTATTAGCTACAGATTTGGAGTAATTCATTTTTGGGTGGAGTATGCTCTCTGGTTTGTAAGTTGCTCTGGATAAAAGCGGCTGCTAAATGAATAAATGTCATTGTTACTTCTGTGTGAAATGTCATTAATTTTCATGTCTATATTTCTTTGCTTATTGTAAAGTAATGAGTGTAATTTTGTATTCATATAGGTAGGCTCCTGGTGACCAATTTAAGGATAATCTGGCATTCACTGGCTCTGCCAAGAGTTAACTTGTGTGAGTATTAATAATAATAATAATGTTGTTGTCTGTTGAATAAAATGCAACAAACTCTCCAATTCACTGTATCTAATCCTTTAATTCAAATACATTTTTATTCATTCAGTGTCGGATGATGTTACATCCAAGCCACCCTTTGGGACCATTACCCATGATTCTGTATAAGTGACCTCCTCAGTTGTGTTTGTGCTTTTGATGTATGCAATATATTTTTAACATAGCTGACAAAAGTGAAGCACCAGATACCTTTACAACTATGTGAAATATGTCATTTGGGAGGGAAAAGCGATTGGGAATGAAACATTAAAATTCTGTATGCTATGTGACATAAGAATTTAAGAGGTTGATGAACTGTCAATCATGATCTGAATCAGATTGTTTCTGTATGTTTATTAACAGCAGTGGGGTACAACTGCATTATTAACATCACCACGAGGACGGCGAATTCAGTGAGACGACTTCTTCATGCTATTATTATTACAGTGGAATCACTTCATTATAGCTTATCTAAATGGTGTTTCATCTTTTTTCCAGAAATTAAGAGGTCAGACTGAAGCTCTTTACATATTGACCAAATCTAATAACACAAGATTTGAGTTCATATTCACAAATGTGGTTCCTGGAAGTCCGAGGCTGTTTACATCTGTTATTGCTGTACACAGGTACTTTTGTTCTGTTACCAACACCATATCGACCATATTTTTATAAAGCTTTGATTTCATTTTAAAGACAGGAAATATCATCCAAATATTTTTTATTCTGTGAAAATAGTAGGTTTAAAATTTCAATAATTGAAATGATTACAATGACAATAGAATGCATTAGGAAACAAAGTACAATGAGGTATATAAAAGTGAAATTTGCGTGTGTCGTAGGGCTTATGAGACCTCTAAAATGTATCGTGATCTGAAACTGAGAGGAGCTCTGATTCAGAACAAACAGTTGAGACTCCTGCCACAGGAACAGGTTTATGATAAAGTCAATGGAGTCTGGAACCTGTCCAGCGATCAGGTATTCGATTGTGTGTCTGCTCTTCTCTTTATTTTACTTGAACAATCGCTTGTCATGACATTCAGCATTACGTTGTGTCTTAGGGTAATCTTGGAACATTTTTTATCACCAACGTGAGGATCGTGTGGCATGCCAACATGAACGAGAGCTTCAACGTCAGCATCCCATATCTGCAGATTGTACGTTTTCCTAACGATAATATAATTATTCCTCAATAATGATTTGTAAGTAATAAAATCCTGCCTGTTTTTTTTCTGTTCATCAGCGTTCCATACGGATTCGAGATTCAAAGTTTGGACTTGCTCTTGTCATCGAGAGCTCTCAGCAAGTAAGTACATGAATCCTGAAAAAAGCCTTTAAATATTACATATCATGTGATCTGACATGACACCTTTAAAGTTTTTAAAGTGGTATATATATAACAAACTTGTAATCATTTTGTGGGGTTTTTTCTAGACAGGAGGATATGTGCTGGGGTTTAAGATCGATCCAATGGACAAACTACAGGATGCAGTGAAGGAAATCAACTCGTTGCATAAGGTGTACTCGGCAAACCCCATTTTTGGTGTGGAATTTGAGATGGAGGAAAAGGTAGTTACACACATCTAAAGGCCATAGCATATAGAGTCCGAAATTTTCGCACGTTAAAAAATAAATACGACCTCACGTTGTTTCAGTCACATTTACACACTGCCTACGAAATGTTCATCCGTCATAAAAAAATCAGACCGGATTACATTTTCTGCATTTTTCGCATCCGTAAGAAGCATTTTCAAATGAGTTTTGGCTATTCAGAGCAGACGAATTTTTAGGATGACGAATACGAAATAACGTATATGAAAATTTTGGACTCTATGTGCAATGGCCTTTACACAGTGAATCTAGACAATTTTACTGCATATTTATGAAAAAGATATTTATAATAACTATTAATTAATGAGAACTATAAGAACAATATAAATAATATTAACATGTTTTGTTAGCCTCAGCCGCTGGAGGAAGTGACTGTAGAACAACTTCCAGATGATGTGGAGATTGAACCAGATGAACACACAGATGCTTTTACTGTGAGTTTGACCTCATCTGTTACTCTCACACATGATGCTTTCACTCGCTTGTGTGTGTGTGTGTGTGTGTGTCTTAAAATAGATGATCACTTAAGCCACGACACACAATGTCCTAAACACTTGTTGCTTGGTTTCAAAAATAGTTTCAGAGTTGTAATGATTGTGGTTTATTTAAGGGATAATGTACAGGCAGCCGGTTGTTAGTCTGAAGAGGCTTATTTCACGATAACAACCGGCTGCCTGTACATTAACCCACTTAATACACGGCTACTTGCCACATGAGAAAAAAACTGGACATGAAATGGGAAATTTTATCAGCTCATTTTCACCGAATGCAGATCTTCTGCGAAGAAAAGCCGTTTATTTTCGGCTTTAAGGTAAGAAATTACATTCAAATGTCACAAACAGGCAATTCGGTTTAGTTAGTTTTGAGCGATTGTTATCTGGGAATAACAAACCTGCAAATGTCGAGACTGGCCAATCAGAATTAAGCATTCCAGCAAGCCTTGTAATAAGGTTTATGATTTATAGTTGTGACATATGTTGTATTACATGTTTAACTCTTTGCGTGTTCATTTTTTGGTCAAGGCTTACTTTGCTGATGGAAATAAGGTAAATGGATTATAACTATTTATATCTGAGTATTGAAAATGTAATTCAGTTAAAGTAGTATAGCAGCTTGTAATGCTAATAAGTATTATAATGTTGGCTTGAAAAAGTTTGGGTATTTATTTTTTCACATTCCTAAATCCTGAAGCCCTTCTTTGATTCACAAACCATTAAAAACTTTTTCAAACTTAAAGACTTGTAAATTTGACAAGCCGATATTAAATGTCTTGATGAATGTTTTTGCTTTTGTGGTGATGTATATTTTTTCTCCTAAAGCAAAATGATCGTGAAGTGGTTTTCTCTGAGGAGCTGGGTCTGGCTATAGAGAAACTGAAGGATGGATTCACACTACAGGGACTCTGGGAAGTCATGTGACGAAACAAGTTTTTTTCCAACATCAAGTTGGTTCAACTTTATTTATGATAGTATTTATTTGATAATAACAAGTTTACAAGTCAGATGTGAACCCAGTGCTGGACCAAGTTTAGAAATGGTACTTTATATATGAATGTATGTATATTTATACTTCTAAATGTACATTAGCACCTGTACAGTTGTTTTGTGTAGAGAGCTGTCTGCACTTGTTCTGTTATGAAAGTTTGTGTTTGTGTTTGTATGTTCTCGCTCAGAGGAGCTCAGTTACATCTCGTCTCTCTTGCTGTCTGCGTGCTTTTAAGGAAACAGAAATAAAAAAGTTGCAAAAACAACTGTTTTCTGTCGAACCTAAAGAGATTTTTTTATGATGACCTTTGTGTAATGCATTCATTGCTTTATAAAGACTGATGGTTTCAATGACACATCAAGAATCAGATTATTGGAAGGAGATGTGAATGATGTCTTTGAGATCTAACAGAGGAGAATACACAACAATTTAATAACATATGATACAAATTCAAAGTCCAGGATAAAGCAAGTTTACTGAAGATTCTCAAGTAAAAACAAAATACAAAGTTGCACTAATAAAAAAGTGATGAAAATAATACAGCAAACATTTCAGTCCATCTTGGACTTACTTCTCCATTTAGACCCACTACATATAACATGGCTCAAAGCCTGAAAACAATAAAAAAATGTTTTTTTAAAAATCAATTTTCTTGACATATGCATTTTAAAAAATGTCTATAGATCCTGGACTGAATTGATGTGGTGTTTGAATTCCCTTTCTACTATGTGAACTAAGTATTTACACAATATATTTTGGTGTTTCATTGTAATGGAAAACGGTGAAATCTCGTAAAAAATGTCAAAAACAGGTTTTGAAGGCGAGTTGATGTTTCAAAGTGACAGAATTTCTATTCTGGTGTGAACAATCCCTTTAAATAGAAAACCTGACGTGGATGAGTGAGTCACAGAATGACTTCTCTTCAAAAGAGGTACAAATGACGTAAAGCAGAGGTAATGATGCCCACGGACCCCCAAATCACATTTACACCTCCTAGATCCTTCCATCTGTTCCTCGACTGACACACCAAACATCTTTAACAAAACAAATCTGATCCCTGAGTGTGTCCAAGGTTCACAGTTGTCTTTTTCAGTCTATGACAGCTGCCCGACGCTCTCTGCGCTCCCGTTTGGTCAGGCGGAATTCTTTCTGATACTATGGAGGGTCTAAATTTAGAGGGGCGAGCTTAAATTGCAGAGGGCTTGTGTTGGGCTCTGTATTATTTCAGCAGAGACGAGAGGACAGAACACCTCTGCGATGGACCCCGCGACTTTGAAAGAGGACCTGAAGCTCTTTCAGAGCACTCTTCTCCAGGACGGTCTGAAGGATCTTCTGAAGGAGAATAAACTTGTCGACTGTGTTCTGAAGGTTGGCGATAGGAGTCTTCCCTGTCACCGGCTCATCATGGCCGCTTGTAGCCCTTACTTTAGAGAGCTTTACTTTTCCGAAGATGGTTTCGAGAAGAAGGAAGTCGTGCTGGAGGACGTGGACCCTACGATCATGGATATGGTGGTGAATTATCTGTATTCCGCCGAGATCGAGATCACGGATGAGAACGTGCAGGACGTCTTCGCTGTCGCCAACAGATTTCAGATACCATCCGTGTTCACGGTGTGCGTGAACTATCTACAAAACAAGTTATCGATGGGGAACTGCTTAGCCATCTTCCGAATGGGACTGGTTCTGAACTGCCCGAGACTCGCCATCTCCGCCAGGGACTTCATAGCGGAGCGCTTCGACACTTTAGCCGACGAGGAGGAGTTTCTCGACTTCAATGCCCCTGAGCTCTTCGCTATCATCGGGTGTGACGCTCTCAACGTGGAGAAAGAAGAGCGGGTCTTCGAGCTACTGATGAAATGGGTCCGGAAGAACGAGGAGAACCGGACGAAAGCTTTGGCCGACGCCTTCGACCACGTCCGATTCCGCCTGCTGCCGGAGAAATATGTCATGGAGAAAGTAGAAAAGGATGACATCATAAAGGCCGACCCCGAGCTGGTGAAGAAGCTGAAGGTCATCAAAGACGCGTTTGCCGGAAAACTTCCGCAAGCTAAGGAGAAAGGAGAAGATGAAGAGGACGTGTTGCCCGGGTATCTGAACGATAACCGAAGGCTGGGGATGTACTCCAGAGATCTCATCCTGATGTTAAATGACACGGCAGCTGTGGCCTATGATGCTGATGAAAATGAATGTTTCCTAGCGGCGATAGCCGAGCAGATCCCCCGAAATCACGTCAGCATCACGTCGAAGAACGTGCTGTACGTCGCTGGAGGATTGTTCGTGGATGAGGAGGACAAGGAGTCGCTGCTGCAGTGCTACTTTTATCAGGTTACACGTTTATTTCATCATCTATATTCGATTGATTTAATTTGACCTATAAATCATATCATTTATAATAATATAAGTTAATAATAACGGTATTTTTTTGGCACATGCATGTGGAAATAGAACAAAAGAATGAAGATCACAGATGCCATTTATTTCAATGAGATTAAATGGAGAGCAAATGCAAACTTTTGTTATTAGAGTTTCAGAAGAGATCAACGTCTCAATCTGAGTCGAGTCTGCGATCAAAAGTCAATATTATTGAAGATCTCAAACATTTCTCATCACATTTACTCAAATCCAGATGATTTGACATCTACAATCTATTCATTTACACCTCCAGACTCTTCGTGTTTCAACAATTACACATTTGTTTCTGTTTTTCTATCTCCTACAACACGAGGAGAAACTTCTGAGATTAAGTTGAGAACAACTGAGAACTCTATCAAACATGTTTTACAGTTGGACAAACATTCTCCAACCTGGATCGCTCTTCCTCCAATGCCGTCCCCCAGATGTCTGTTTGCTATGGGAGAGTTTGATCATCTTCTGTTTGCAGTCGCTGGTAAAGATCTGCAGTCCAGTGAATCTCTCGATTCAGTCCTGTGTTATGATACAGAGTATGTTTTTCACTTTCTGTTAAATAACCATATTGTTAAAGGTTTGTCTAAATATTGTTCTGCTCCTGGCAGAAAGATGAAATGGCTGGAGAGCAAAAAACTGCCCTTGAAGATTCACGGTCACAGCGTGATCTCACAGAACGGACTTGTTTACTGTATAGGAGGAAAGACGGACGAAAAGTAACGTTTTTAGCCTTTTTATATTATACACCGGATTTCTTGTAAAGACTGTGATGTGACGTTGTTGGTTTTTATCTTTGGGACAGTAAAACCATCAACAAGATGTTTGCATACAACCACAAGAAGTGTGAATGGAAAGAGCTGGCGGCCATGAAGAATCCGAGATCGATGTTTGGTGCTGTGGTTCATAAAGGAAAGATTATTGTGGTTGGAGGAGTAAATGAAGACGGTCTTTTATCTTCTTGTGAATCCTATGACTTTGGAACAAACAAGTGTGTAAAAAATCTCAACTCATCTTTATACGTTTCTTCTTTGCATTGGATTTTTTGAGTTGTACTGACTGCCAAAAATTTAGATATTTATGTCAAATCAACTAGATTGGACAAATCAATTGGATTAACTCAATTCAGTTTAGCGCACTACAATCCCAAAAATTGTTTTACAGTGTAGATTTCTGAAACCACATCATTTTTGTTTTGTCATTTTGCTTTATGAAACTGTAATCACTGGTGTCAATATTTTATTATTGTTTATTCATCCTGTGTTTGTAAATCTGTGCCTCTTTTTTCAGTGGAACACAGAAGATATTTTGAGAAATGTGTCAGTGGCTTTGTGTTCATACAATGGGGTTCAGTGTTGTTTGCTTATCAACATTCTTCAAAATATCATCTGTGTTTTGAAGAAGAAAGATTCACAGATTTACAAACACATGAAGATGAATAAATGATGGGAGAATTCTCTTTATTGGATGATCCTCTGTGACATTGTGATGAAAAGAAATGAAAAATATATATTTCAAATGACTATTATTTCTCTTACAGATGGGAGACGTTCTGTGAGTTTGCTCAAGAGAGAAGTTCTGTGAATGTGGTGAGCGCTGGCGGTGTTCTGTATGCTGTGGGTGGATTCACCATCAAAGAGAACGAAGACAAAGAATGTGTTCCTTCAGAAATCACAGACATCTGGCAGTGAGTTTCTGTCTCTTTACATCATCTTTAGGTTACATTTTCACTACTGTCCAGTAAACAATGTAAATGTCATTAAATCAATTCCTCAAATCTTTTGACAGGTATGAGGAAGACAAGAAACAGTGGGCCGGGATGTTACGAGAGATGCGATACGCCGCTGGTGCTTCATGTGTTTCTATGAGACTCAATGCAGCGAAGATGCCCAAACTTTAAGACCTTAACGTCTATTACAAATGTGTCTGAAATGTGTGACTGTATTTGATAGAAGCATAAACCTACTGAACCTATGAACATGAAATCAAAATGATAAGGTTTTCAAAGATATCATTCAAGTAAATAACTTGGATGTGAAATCTTTTTACTTGTTTTATTGTTTATTCATAGTCTCTTTTATAAAAAAACCACAATAAATATACATTTACATCCAAATCATTGTGAAAGAAAATAGTGACAATAATATTTCATAATGCATTACAACCTTTTTCTGAATGAATTGTATAAAACACTATATGAATGCAGTTGTAATCTTCCTCGGTCATCCAGACGTGTGTTTGTCTTTTCACCGCTCGCTTCAAAGATCACCTGATATTTCACCGCAACTCATACAGATTCAGTCTCATGTCATCTGAAGCCTCACGGTAATTCTGTGAATATTTTCCTCCTCAGATATTCTCTCCATGCGTCCGGTGTGGAGAGCTCCATTGAATTCCATTCAAAGTGAGGAATCTGTGTGAGAACCAGTCGAAACACACTTTCATTGATCCGTACCAAATAACTTTTTTTAGTCTAATGCCTATAAAAGCATCTTAAATGAATCACTTTAATAGTTTGCTGTCTGTTTTTAAAAAAAGAGTCTTTCTGCTGACCTGCAACACATGATATCCTAAAATCTCCAGATGTCTCTTCCTCATCATGGCCTCGCCTTTCATTTGTCGAGAATTTCTGCAGAAGGATTTGGAATCCAGGAAGTCCAAGGCAACACTAGACAGAAGAGAAGAAAACGAGACAATGTTTGATCATTAACACTTAAGGAAACACGTGCACGTAGTCCAAATCTATTTTGTAAGACTAGAAATGTCCTGCGGGATACGGGACACGTACCGGCGGGCACCGGGCGGCAGCTCTGCTCTCTCTCGGTCTGCAGATTTAGATTCCCATCTCACTTTTCCATTTTCACTGATCTGCAGCGGAGTCGGCTCGCTGTACGGTATCGGCTGAAGGTGACGGTCCAGGACGAATTCAAAATCTGTTTGGGAGTAAAATCTACAGTTATTTTTTATTTTACTGTCATAATTTGTGCTGGTTTAAAACTTACCAAGAGTATAAAAGTACGGAGTCAAGACTCTCATCCGGGCACAGCCGATGGATCCCAGAACCTCACCGAGCATCTTATGAATCTGCTGCTGAGCTGCACTTACGGAGCTGTTAACTACAGACCAGAAAACAAACATATTGCACTTGTCAAATCACATGAAATGCCTCTAAACAAGTGCTTTTCACAAAACTATAGGTTACTGATAAACATTCTACTGAAATATTTTTTTTTTTTTTAGCATCGTGTCGAGAGATGTGTAGTTTACTCGCCTCGCTTCTGCAGTTGTGTACAGTAACGCTCGTGAAACCAGGGCACCTGAAACTCAGGACACTCCAGACACACGGCTCGGTTCAACTCCATCAGACGGAGACGCACGCGCATGTTCAGAGCATCCGGCAGGGCTGACGGCACCCAAAGAACAAAACACATGCAGTTCTGATGTCAGGCTATTTTCAGACCGTACAGATCTCGGATGAACAAGCCCAATAAACAACACAGAAAATGAATTTTGGATGGTCAACGTACTCTCCAGCTGGGAATCCAACTTGGCAAGAAAGTCCACATTGAAGATTTCTCTGATCACATCCTCAGGGAAATAATCGGCCATGGCCAAAGCGTAAGCCAGAAGAACCAGCAGATGTGGATCAAATAAACCTGTGAGAATCAAAAACAAGTTTAATACATTTACAAACTAAATGTTTATGTTTGAAAAAATATGGGGAAAATCTTACTAATATATGGAGTGAAACGTTGAACACAGACATCGAAAAACTCTTCTGCTGTTGGTGGGTCATAGTTCAGAACCGCGAAAGGCAACAGAATGGCGTAAGTCGCTGAATAATGAATCTGTATAGAAAATACAAAGCATATTCATTTTCAAAGCAATCTTCTTTTTATTTCTCAGACCATTGACATTTCTACAATAAACACATGAACCAA
This sequence comes from Oreonectes daqikongensis, assembly GCA_026939265.1. Classification (NCBI taxonomy): domain Eukaryota; kingdom Metazoa; phylum Chordata; class Actinopteri; order Cypriniformes; family Nemacheilidae; genus Oreonectes; species Oreonectes daqikongensis. The sequence goes on along the minus strand of JAOTQM010000451.1, from coordinate 787,442 downwards.
ATGCAAAGAATGCAAAGTAAAACTGCTACTTTTTAGGAAATGAAAACATGGAAAAATGATCATGAAATGTTTTGTATTTGGGGCGATATTGAACAAAAAATGTATGATGACTTGCCAAAAAATGAAATATAATCATGCTTACACTTTGATTCACTTTAAATGATAATAAAGTATTTAAAAACTGAAAATGAAGTCATATGAAGAATTCACTGTTTCTTCTTTTTGAAGTATTAAAATCTTTGCAAATATTTTTGATCATTTCGACATGTTGAGATTTTTTCTTTCATATCCATCTAAAGATATCAACACCTCTGTGATCTCCTTTAAACTCCATTCATCTGACCTTGTCTATATTTTCAATGGTGACGGCAGCGATGCGGTCCAGCAGGACGTTGCAGCGATAGTTAGTTCTGGTCAGATAAACGGTCAGTTCGGGCACGTTGGTCCAAGATATCAGATGCGCGAGTCTCCTCATGGTGACCATCGACTCCTCCAACAGCATCTCCTCAAACCACTCGCCCGACAAATACTTCACCTCCTCCAGCAGCACGTCCAGCCGGTCGAACTGATGCAGCCGCTCGTGTCCGCAGCGGTTCAGACTCTGAAGGAGCCGCACGTATCTGCTGGGGGTGTTGTGACGGTACGACGGGTCGTTGCGGATCCACTTGGCCACGACCATGGCGAAGGTGTTGAGGTCGTTGAGGTTGCACTGAGGGATCACGGCGCTGACGCAGGACAGGACGCCCTCATCGAGACGGGGAGAAGGGAGCATGGACAGAACCCTAGTTAGCATGGTCACCTCATAAGGGTACACACTGTCCAGCAGATAACTAGGGGTGACAGGAGCATGCTCAGATTTAAATGTGCAACATAAATGAGCTCACAGGATTGTTTTTGCACTTTTATCAAAACGTGAACTTCTCAATACTCACTGCAGAAGTTTGATTCTCAATCTGGAGAAGATCTCAGGATTTTGACAGTGTAGAAGAATGAGAGTCTGCGTGATCCGAGCGATCTCCACAGGCCGATACGTCTCCAGATTCTTGAAGATTGTTCCTGCCATCCTGATTCAAAGAAACACAAAAAGCTGTAAACGTGAATGTGTTTATGCATCTGATCTTTCGATTTCATCCACTTTGGTCCAATTGACAAAAAGTTCATAATCCAAGATAAAGATTTGTTTATTTGTAAAAACATTTAGATGATCAAAATTTTGATCATGTCTTTAATGTCGTGCAACCCTATGAGATGATAGACACAATCACTTCATACTTGTTGATCAGTTGAAGGTTCCTGCATTGCATCTCTTCCATCGTCTCCACCACACCGAGAGCCTGCTGGGCATTCAGCTCATCAGCCAATAGCAGCGCGGTACTCTCTAACCTGCAAGACCAATCCGACATCACAAAAACTACAATGACGAACGACACGAGATAAGAGACGCTTCCTCACCCCTCTCTGATTCCCTGTCCCGCCATGGGTCCTAAAGAAGCGAAGAGTTTGGTGAAGGTGGCCGGGTCAGTGCTGGTATCCAGCAGCTCCATCAGTCTCTGTTTAGCGGCCAGCCGGAAGTCACAGTTATTGAACTGCATGGACTGATAGAGACCCAGAATGATGCTGATGTGTTCTGCGTCCAGATGACGGATGTTCTGAAGCAGAATCCGGTTACATTTCTCCAGCAGCGGCCGGTGGACGTGTCTGATGTTACGGAGAAACTGCACCACTCTTCTGGGGTTGTTGAAGTGAAGCGGGTCCATGTGGTCCAGAAGGGCTTCGGCTTTTACGACCAGCGCGTCCCGTAACGGTGGAGACACCATAGAAGATATGCTGACCATTAAAGTGGTGAGCACTCTGTAAAGAGAAATGCATAACTCATATTTTTCAGTGGAACACAACAGGAGAATTGTGGATCTGGTTGACATGAGGGTTACAGAAAATGCACCTGGCGTCTTGAATGGAGTCCAGCCTCCGGCTCACAATTTCAGCAATCTGTCCCATCAGCGGACTGTGCTGGAGAAACTGATCACTCAAACAGACGGCAAATTTCGAAAGCGTGGGCATCTGGAACCTGTGAAGCAGACCATAAAAAAAATCACTGATGAGATTAAATGGAAGTCTCAGATATTTCTCTTGGGTCAGAGATGTCAACAATGGCTCAGATTTGTCAAGTCTGTAGTCAATATTATTGAAGATCTCAATATGAACTCAAACATTTCTCTTTAAATTCATATTATTTGACCTCTACAATCTACATTCATTTACACGTTTCAACAGTTACGCTTTCTTTTGACTTATCTCAAAGAGCAACATCTGAGCAATAAAGTTTTCTTCTAGGAGAAGTTTGGCTTTACAAACACCAGTGGACGTTTTGGCTGTTTTCCTCATGTACCTGTCGAGTCTGTTCCAAGCCTCAGTCACCAACTGCTGTACGAGAGAGTCGTGTTGTTCCACATGCAGCCTTTAAACCGGAAGACCCAAATGGAATAAGTGGTTCACAATGTAAATAAACATATTTTGCACATTACAAGAACTGAACATGTAATACTTTTCATTTTAAGGTAACTGGTAGGTATAGGATTCTTTCTGGAACACAAAAAAAGATATTTCGAGAAATGTCTCCGTGGAAGTCAATGGGGTTCAATGTTATTTTGTCATGAACATTCTTGAAAATATCTTCTTTTGTTTTAGATCACCATACCTGAGCACGTCATACAGCATGTCCACCACCGAGACATCATCCATGAGACTGATCTTGTTTTCTGCCAGAACTCGAAGCGTCAGGAACTGCGGGTGGTTCCGCACGAGCTCGACCGTTCGGAGCATCTGCGGTCTCTCTCTCTGAAACTGCCACAGAAGTCCAATAGCACAGCTCACATGACTGGCCGAAAGTTTGGCTTTGTTCCGGCCGACGGCACCAAACACCTGGTCCTCGGTCGAGCACACCTGCAGCTGGTCCAGGACCTGGTCCCGGGACACGGCCCCGCTGTGAAAATGCCTGCGGGAACGGACCCCAAAGGACCGGAGCCTGAACATGACGGCCACAGTCAGGATGTTCTCCACATATCCAACAGATGTACAGCGTCCTAATAAATCAGATCATGGAAACGTTGCTGGACATAATAGGATGGATGAATCTAAAGAGAAAATCACAACACGAAGTATCAACAGAGAACATGTTTGCCTGTAGTTCAGTGGTTAGATCATGGCGCTAGCAACGCCAAGATCATGGGTTCGATCCCAGGGATTGCACATGCTCAGAAACAAATGTATAGTATAATGCATTGTAAGTCACTTTGGATAAAGGAGTCTGCCAAATGCATAAGTGTAAATGTAAACATCAGACTTGTGGGGGCAGATCAGCTCGACCTGTCACGCGCAGAGATCGCTGGCTGGATCATCTAACTTCATGCATTGTGTGAATAAACTAGAAGAAATTAAAGATCAAGTACCTTCAACAAGCTGCCATCCTGTGACAAATGTAAACAAAATCCTGAAAGAGAGTTATCAAAGCACGAGTGACCTGTGCTGTACAAACCCACGTGTTACACATGCGCATGCGCAGAGCGGTGATTCCCGCTTAGGCGAGAGAACTGAAGCAGCGGCTTGTGTTGGTTCTCCATATATATGTGGCCACAATTTTTGAGCTGTCTATGGTTTATAAGAAACATGTGAATAGAACAAATGCAGCAAAACTTTGATAACATATCGATTCTGCTGGGTTTTGCCTTTACATCCTGGTTAATGACGCGCATAGTTAAAAGTCACGGGGAAACTGTGGATGTCAAAGTAAAAGCAGAGAAAGCGTTGTGTGTTTGATGGGCAAATTCTTTTTACAAAAATGAATTCATATGAATTTGAACATAAATATAAATAAGTCAAATGAAACGAGGGGAAAGTACTTCAGAACACTGCACTATATAATTATTTGCATATTAGCAAAAAATTTATTATTTGCATATTAACAAATAACGAGTGCACAATTTGTTACTGTTGTGTATGTATGTATGTATATATTTATTGTATATTTGTTTGAATGTATACATTTAATAAAATTATGCAGTCCTATAAATAATGAAAAATAAGATTGATATTAGGCTACCGAACAGAAACATTTTTGATACGTTTTTTTATTTTAACAAGTTTCTTCTCAATAAAACATAATACAGTTCAAATCTGCTCTAAGATTGAGTTTTGTTATCATTGTTGTTTTTTATCTTTACTGATCTGAGATAACAAATATGATTAACAAAATAATCATAGTGACCCCAAAGATTTCTAGGAGTAACTGTGTTCCTTTGTGACAATAAATCTGACATGGGCCAAGCAATTCTGTGACCAAAAAACAATACTTTAATAAAAATGCGATAACCAATAACATTTATTTTGTATGAAGCATTGATTATTGCAATGACATGAAACAGGATGTTGTATTACCAGGTAAATCCTAGTCTTTTCTTGGATTGATGAATGTTGGGGGTCTCATTCAACTCTTTTATGTTTTGGGTGGTGTTGCTCACATATTTGGGCATCTGAACACCTGACTCATCATGGACTAGATAACTCGGTCTAAGTCCACCGAATACAGGCCCAAGACCTCCACCAATACCCTCTCTAGTAGCCTTTGTGAGCGAGTAGGTGTTTCTTCCAGCCTTCTCAGCTGTTTCGATCACATGTTTGGCATATCTCTGAAACTGAAGTTCCTCCTCAACAATGAGAGCTTTGTTCTTCACCGCAAATTTCTGATCTTCTTTCCTCGTGCGATGACCCCTTGCACGTTTTTCAGCCTTCACATAACCAAAGTCACCATCAGAATGCTTAAAGCAGAAAATGAAAAGTGTCTGGAAATATAAAGAGTCACACCCACCATATCATGTATGTATGTGTTCTGTAATGCTTTTCCTTCTTCTCGAGCCTTTTGAGCTTTGAGTTTTTGCTTTTCTATGAAGATTCGATCAGCTTCCCTCTTTGCATTGAGCATTTCCAGCTCGTTCTGTTTCTTCTCCTCTGCTTTTCGCTCCTGTTCCTGCTTCTAAAATAACATTTCACAATATATTTCTATTAGAATTATTAATAATCTTTCAACAAGATATAACATAACCTTACCTTACCTATATATACAATATATGAAAGTACAGATGTCCAGCTTTTCTGCTTTTCTTTAAGTAAGTATAGTTTAGAAAGCAGTGAATAAGCAGATGAAATCAGACATGTGAAGTTTTATATAATTTAAATAAACATGTTTACTGTGATCTCTCTGTGTGCAGTGATGGAGTTCAACATGGCTTCGTGTTTCTCCTCTTTCTCTCGCTGTTTTTGGATCTGTCTGGCCTCACGCTCAGCGACGGCTTTAGCGATTCTCTCGTCTTCATTGTCGATTTGTTCCTTCTTCTGTGCAGCTAATTTCTCAATAATGGCTTCTCTGTGTCTCTGAAGCTCTCTGAAACAAAAAGAAACATGGAAGAAAGCAAGCAAGAACAAATTATTCCATTCATTTTTTGACCGCAGACCTTTGTTGTCAATAGTTGATTACATTTTTTGTAGAAATGCTTTTATAGAAATTGCATGGACTATGCAAATTTCTATGTTAAGTATCAGTCTTCTGAATCAACACATTTAAATGATAATACATTTAGTGTACAAATTATTATCCAAACACTACGTCATACATCAAGAACCATAATGAAGAAGTGCTTCAAGATATACGTTTCATGCTACATTCACAAATATGAAAAAAACACTAAGTATTAACACATTAATTTAGGCTTGATCAAAACAAAACTTAACAAGATTTATTTCATTTAATCTTACAATTTTTTGACATTATCCCTGTTATTCCCTGTTAAGATTATTATATATTTAACTAAAACTAAAACAATTGAAACACTTGTGTTAATTGAAATCAAATAGAATATGGGCCTTAGCTATAAACTGTAAAAAACTCAACAAAAAAAATAAATGAAACATATATAGCAATATAAAATAAGTATTAAAATGACAACAGCACACAGGCTACCAAAATGTACATGAAAACTAAAAAAAATCTTTTTCAAAATATGAATAATACTACAATACAACTAAAAAAATTAAACATTTAGCAGTACCCAAAGATCTCCTCCTGCTTTTCTTTCCTCAGTTTCATGACAGTTTTTCGATGGCTGGCAAGTTGTTTCTGTATCTCCTCCTCCTCCTCTTGTCTCTGGATCTCTGCATCTCGAACGGCTTCTCTGTTGACCAGATGCTCCTGACAGAGGACAGAAACATTTATTTCAACATTCCATCTCATTCTGAATAAACAGGCAATGTGTGTGTGAAAGTCTTACACGATGAGCCTTCATCATGTTTCTCTTCTTCTCATCTTTCTTCTGCTCAGTCATGGCCTGTTCCCAAAGATGAAGCTGTTGGAGTCGCTCAATTTCCCGAGCATCCTTTCTTATCTCCTGCTTCTCCTGCTTCTTCTGCACTTCATGATCCTTAATCCTAAATAAACCGAGTATCAGAGTATAAAGAAAAAGTGTCAGGCATTTTTTATTGTTATTGTGTATTACTGCGTGATGTACATCAAACAGATGCTTTATTTTCTTACTGTTGTTTTAAACTCTCAGCAATGGCCAGTTGTTCTTGTTTTCTCCGCAGGGATTTCTGCTGATTCTCCTGTAGAGCCCGTTCATCTCTGTACTCCATAAGCGCTAAGATATCTTTATCTATGTCTTTACTGGCTTTCTGTTTTCTGTGCTTGAGCTCAATCTGAGCCTCTCTTTCCTTCAGAACCTCTGCCAACAGCAAAGCACGCTGAAGAAACCAGAGGAGAGATTTCATTACAACACACTCATCTTCGATGAAACACCCCGTAAAGATCTGTAAGAAAGTGTGGGACACAAACATGGAATTCTTTCACTCTGTCGGTCTGGTAGTACTGCTGGGTTTTCGCCTTCTCGACGGCCTCCTTTCGTATCTGAGCCTGATATTCTGCCTCTTCAATGTCAATTCGTTTCCGCTCCTCCTCTTCAATTTCCTCTCGAAGTTTTTTCGCCTCTAGCTTTTTTTGCCGTTGTCCCTGTAGGAAAAATGGGTTGTTTTGTCTGTTAAATATGTTAAGTATATTTAATATATTATAATATTATCATATTTTACATTTGACTTTATTCAGTTTTGTATGTTTTTATATCACTGTTTGAGCCACAAGACGTTTGTACAAAAAAAAATTCATTTTAAGATTAATGTGATGTAAAGGACATCAGATGTGGGTAAGATAAAGTGCTTGAATGATTTTAACCACATAATACAAATGCGAATCTGTAATAAAATAATTATTTAAAAAACTGTACACTGTTAAAAAATTATCTTTACAGAAAAAAACTATAAAATAACATTCTCATGCAAAGCAGTCTGGGAACCAACAATCTGAAAAAACCCGGAAAAAGGTTGATGAGGATTTCTGGTTCCCATGATGCTTTGCATGAGGCTGTAGGTTTTTTCTGTAAAAAATAAAGACTTATTAAAGTGAAAGTTCACCCAAAAATTAAACTTCTGTCATGAATGACTCACTCTCGAGTTGTTCCAAATCTGTATAAATGTCTTTGTTTGGTTAAATACAGAGAAAGATATTTGGATGAATGCTTGTAACCAAACAGTAGGTGGACCCCATTGACTACTATAGTAGGAAAAATAACAATGGTAGACAAAGGAGCATTTTGCTGTCCTACATTCTTCAAAATATCTCATTTTGTGTTCAACAGAACAAAATAAATTATAAAGTAATTTTTCTTACTATGGTAGTCAATGGGGTCCACCTACTGTTTGGTCACAAGCATTCTTTCAAATATCTTTCTCTGTGTTTATCAGAACAAAGTAAACAGATTTGGAGCAACTCAAAGGTGACTAAATGATGACAGAATTTTAATTTTTGATGTAGCCTAACTGGTAACTGTTGCCAATAAATTAGATAAATATAAATCTACAGTAAATTACCAGCAAACTGCTACATAACTACAGCAAAAAAAATGACAGTGTAGATATGAAATACAAAAATATGTTTTGCTTTGACTTTATTGCTGTTATGAATCTCAGAGCTGGTTTGTTTGGTTCAGAGCTCTCTGAATATTTTGACACGCCTGTGGGGGGGAAAATGTAAACCAACACCATCTTAAAAAGTTATCACCTTCAAGATTTCACTTCCAAGAATTAAATAATGAGTTTTTTACTTACAGCAATGGTATTGGACCAGTGTTTGACTACCTCTTTAGAGCGCATGTGCAACACCTCCCTCTGTTCTCTTGCTTCACTTAAACTCTCATTGTGTTTATTCACTCCATTCACACTGTCCCGAATCCGCAGCCAATCCGATTTGGATAAAACTGCCACTTGACAAAGGTCTGGAGGTCGATTCGTTTCAACTTTCTCCGTGTCTGAATTCATGCCTGTATTCAAATGCATTTGACAAGATATTTCCACAAGAAAATATTTTTAAAGTAGAGAAAGAAATTTACCTTCGGATCCTTTTCTCCGCACACCAGCTGTTATCGAGGCTGCTGACATATCAACAGATTTTTGTGTCTTACATTAATTATATTGTTATTTATATATAAATATGTGTTTTATTCATTTCCTTCAGGAAAAAGGCTGGGAACATTTGCGAGCTCTCGTCTCTGCGTTGCCCGGCAACCATTTGCACTTTTGTTGTACTGTTACCCTGGCAACCACGCCGAGCTGGATACGTCATGTGAATCCTTAAAGGGCCCGTCTTTACAGAGTTACAAAAGCTTTACAAATGCCTTTCAAAGAAAGGATTTATATAAAAACAACAAAGACAAACATGAAAATAACAGTTAAAATCAAAATAAGGCGAAATAACAGTAAAAATACGAAATGAGACCATGATAGAAATTAAAAGAACAAACAAGATTACATTACAAACCAAAAGCAAAATGCAAACCCCTGACAGATGATGAGATAAAAACACAAAAAAACCTAAATTTCTCATCAGTTCAAAACATTCACGAATCACTTCGCCCCTAAAAATGTGCCTTTAATAAATAGTATTGTTTTTTAATGTTAAACAACGGATATTTAAAATGGTGTTTGTTTTGAAAACCTTTAGAATCTATTTGTTTTATTTATATTTAATTAATTAACTTGAATGTACATACATACATGCAATATAAGATCAGGGAATTAATTCTTAATATCATTACAATTGTAAATAATTACAGAAATAAAGAAAAATATCCACTATATCATAAGGTTTACGTACACAAATTATAAGACTATAAGTAGAAAAGAAAAACACAGAAACAAATTTAAGTCATATCTGTGAATAAATCATCATAGTGATTCAAAAATGTTATACTTTTTGTTGTTGTAGACAAATCTTAGGGATAAAACAAAATAGAAAATATCCCTTACGAAAATTAACTATGGTTTATTTGTGGTACAAGTGTAGTAACCATGTTTTTTTGATGCATTGATTACTTATGGCAAAACCACGGTTTTACTCCAGTAACCATCATTAACTATGGTTATTAGAAAAACTATGGTTTTCAAAACCATAGTTATTTTGTGGTAACCATGTTTTTACTACAGTAACCATGTTTTTTTATTTTAACTGTAGTAAAACTATAGTTTTTCAATTTTAACTGTAGTAAATCCATGGTAATTTTTGTAAGGGATATATTGGAAAATATAAAGGGGATTTAAGCCATTTGTGTTTATGAATAAAGAATTTAGCATATAACATTTTTGGGACATTCATAGTAAAAAATAATATCTTTAAGAGTGAATTTATATTAGTTTTACATTCATAGGGCTGAACACATATGCTTAAGTCTTTCAAGAATTGTCTGGTTAAATCACAGTCGTAAAATAAATGTGTAGCTATTTCTTCCATAAGACCACAAAAAGAGGATTTTTTAATCAAAGTGGAAATATAAACCTTTAAAATCTATGATATTTTAATCGTTGATATTCACACGCCACTAAAGAAAACTTTGACGAGAGTCGTGACGTATGAGGGGCGGGGTTTAACCGGCAGCGCGAGAGCCTCATTGAAAAGACGCGACGCAACATCCGAAGTTGAATTCAGTTCAGACGATCAGTTTGTGTGAATCAGAAGTCATGGCTCCGGTGTCTGTAAAAAGCGTTTTGATCAGTGAAAGCGTCGATCCGTGTTGTAAAACGATCATGCAGGAAAACGGCATAGAAGTGACGGAGAAACATCAGATGAGTAAAGAGGAGTTGATGGCAGAGATTCAGGTGAATGATTTTTTAAACGATTCACTTCAGAAGTAACTGCTCGCGCTTTGATAAGAAGCTGTGCATTAAACTCGAATAGGCGATTAACATTCATGTTTGTAAGTCTTGAATGGATGTTGTGAAGTAGGTTTGTGTGTGACTGTTTCACCCCCCCCTTCAAGAATCTGATGCAACAGCAGCCTGTACCTGCACGCACGCATGAATTATTTCCTTTATGGATGCGGCATTTATCCTAAATGACGTCTATTGCAATCGAGTTACAACATGCATTTTATCAATATGTGTATTTATGTGCATTCGCTGGAATTAAACCTATGCCTTTGGTTATTATAGTGTTTTTGAACCTTTATAGTAAACTGCAGTTTACACTGAATACAGATGATGTTTGTACATGGATGATTCAGCATTATCACCTGAATTAACATTGCTTAAAGAGTTTGGAATGAGGTAAATATTTTAAACCCTGTTTGTCATTTTTGTTCTCTTTTTTCTGCAGAAATATGATGGTTTAGTTGTCCGATCTGCCACCAAAGTCACATCTGACATCATAAATGCTGGCAGTAAGCTGAAGATCATTGGACGGGCCGGAACCGGAGTTGACAATGTGGATGTGGATGCAGCAACTAAAAGAGGAATCATTGTGATGAAGTAATGCTTGAGTCTCTTCTCTATATTTACACGCTTATGTGTTGCTCTGATCCTCCACACTTTTCTTTCTTCAGATGTTTGGCAGAATGACCAAGCTTCTGATTTTCATACTATTCATTTCTAGTGAAAGCTTATTCATGCACTCTTTTATTTTACAGCACTCCCAGTGGAAACACCATCAGTGCGGCTGAACTGACTTGTGCTCTTATCATGAGTTTGTCAAGGTAAAATATAAACATTAGATACATTATATGTTTTATTTTTGACAGATTGACTACCATAGTTTTAGTAAAAAATACCATATGGTTATTGTGGTAAGGCCATAGTAAATTTGTGGTTACTATTGTTTTACTTCAAAACCCAAAACTATGTTTACCATAGTAAATAATGGATTTGTAAAAAAGCCTTCATGGAAAGATGGTCAAAGCTATAAAAACTTTGAACTGAGCACTGCTTTTCATTTCACATCGAACTCCTTAAAGACATTTATGTGGGTTCAATCATTTAACAAATATAAAATGTGTGTTTTAGTTCTGATTTGCTGTTTATATTGAATTCCTACATTAAATGTTATTTCCTGCATATTTTAGGCATATTCCACAGGCTGCTATGTCAATGAAGGATGGAAAATGGGATCGTAAAAAGGTACAAGTTCACCTGTCCTCTCTCCAGTTGCATTATGGGATACAGTTGCAGTGTGCTTTGTTGCATATTACACATTTGAACAAATGTATTATGTCATGTGGGTATTAAAATGGAAAATCTGCTTACTGTGCACGTATACTGCAGAGCTTTCTTTGTCTGTGTGAACTCAGTCATTACTAATGATTTGTGATCACTGAATGCCTCACATCACACATTATTTTGCAGTTTATGGGCACAGAGCTCTACGGCAAAGTTCTCGGAATCGCGGGGCTCGGGAGAATCGGCAAAGAGGTGGCGACGAGAATGCAGTCGTTCGGCATGAGGGTAAGACGCACCTCGAGCGGTGTTTCCTCTGAATTTGTTTTGTTGTACTGAAATTCTTTTGTTCCATCCCTGACAGACAATTGGTTACGACCCCATAACCCCCCAGGAAGTGTCTGCCAGCTGGGGTGTGGAGCAGATGTCTCTGGAGCAGCTTTGGCCGCAGTGTGATTATATCACGGTCCACACTCCGCTCATGCCCGCCACTACAGGTACATGCCACCCCAACCGTACGCGTTCCTTTTCACATGCTAGAGTTCCTCTGAAGTAACGGTGGTGTGCTACACAGGTCTCCTCAACGATGACACGTTTGCTAAGTGTAAGAAGGGTGTGAAGGTGGTAAACTGTGCTCGTGGAGGAATCATCGATGAAGCCGCTCTGCTTCGGGCTCTGGTGTCGGGACAGTGTGGAGGAGCGGGCCTGGATGTATTCGTAGAGGTGAGAGCTTGTCGATACGTTTCAGCTTTCTTTTGATTTAATGCATCAAGCACAAACAAATCAATACATACATGAATGCTGCTGACTTTTTCCGGATCAGGAGCCTCCAAAAGATCGGACTCTGGTGAATCACCCGAACGTCATCAGCTGTCCTCATCTGGGTGCCAGCACTAAAGAAGCTCAGGCCAGATGTGGGAGGGACATCGCTCTACAGATTGTGGACATGGCCAGAGGAAAAGCTTTAGTGGGAGCTGTGAGTTCTTAACATCGGTGTTTTGCTAATCATATGATGAACAAGAGAAATGTGCAGTGCTGTGGGTCTCGAACTGATTTAATTGTATCAATATAAACAAAAACGGCTCATTTATTTAATGATTTTTATATGAATTTCTACCTGCAGGTGAATGCTCAGGTGTTGGCCGGAACGTTCTCTCCCGACTCTCATCAGTGGATCAGATTGGGAGAATCTCTGGGTCGAGTGTTGAAGGCCTGCACTGCTTCTAAAGAACCGTACGGTCAAGTCCATGTTACATCTCTTGGTATGTGATTTATTGAAACCCTCAAAAATGAAAATTCTGATGCGTGTTCGACTTCAACACTCGCAGACCAGTCGGCGTATGACGTCAAAGTATTGAGAGACTGTCATTCTTAGGCCCTTTACATATATATATTTCCAGATTTTTATGGAAATATGTGACCCTGGATCACAAAACCAGTCTTAAGTAGCACAAGAACATTTGTAGTAAAAGCCAAAAATACATCGTATGGGTCAAAATGAGCCATTTTTCTTTTATGCCAAAAAATCATTAGGATATGAAGTAAAGATCATGTTCCATGAAGATATTTTGTAAATTTCCTACCGTAAATATATCAAAACTTTATTTTTGTGAGTAATATGCTATGCTAAGGACTTCATTTGGACTTCATTTTCTCAATATTTTGATTTTTTTTGCACCCTCAGATTCTTGAGATTAAAAAACAAAACTGACCCATAAGACTGGTTTTGTGATCCATGATGTTTTCTGTTGTCAGGAGAATGCTTGAAGACGTCCACAGGGTTTCTGAGTTCAGCAGCTGTTGTTGGTCTGCTAAGTGAAAGTCCTCAGAATGGACCCAACCTGGTGAACGCTTTACCTCTCGCAGCAGAGACGGGAATTACTGTAAGAATACATCACAAAACATCTCTTATATCTCTATCGTCCCTTTATAAAGTGAACTAGGGCTGAAAACATATTTTTGGGTTGTGAAACACAGATGTTACTGTAGATGACACATATATAATGAATGTTCGGTACACCCAGCCAAACAACTAGGTTTATTTTGACGTGTGAAGTGTATTCATACCTCCAGGTGAAGACATCTCATGAGGAGTCTGGTGCTCGTGAAGCCTGTGTGGTGGAGGTCTTCATGAACGGCAGGAGCTATAAGGCCGTGGGTTCGGTACAGGCAGGAGTCCCGGTGCTGTTGGAGCTGAATGGAAGTGTGTTTCGACAGCCCATTCCTCTGAGCGGACATCTCCTCTTCTTAAAGGCCACGACTTCCACCGAACTCCTGCTCTCTGTAACTGGTAAATACACTTCGTTCTTCACAACCATCCTACAGTCATTTTACAGAAATATCTAACGCTGCCTTTAGGTGAAGTTGGAAAAATCATAAATTCGAGATTGAGCACATGAAGAAACTTTGAATTTGTGTCGATTTCCAACAATAAAAAATAAGTTTGTTTTCAATATTAATAAAAGCTTTTGGAAAGTTATTTTAGCTTTACTAGTTTTGTTTAATTTTCACAATTTTTCACCATAAACGCATAATAATAACCAATGCCTGAATCTTAGTGTCCAAGTTTTCCAGGTGCACCTGAAGGTATCATAAGATAAGAACTTCTAATACACTTATATATACACTTATAATGATGAAAAAACATTCTTATGGCCGTTTGATTTTTTTTTTAGGGTAACAGGAGAATAGGTGTATCAAAGTTGCTTCAAGATGTGTCCTTTATTTTTTTGCAGGAGTTTTGGCTGCTGCAGGTGTGGAATTGGAGTCATTGAGTGCCTCTACTGCCATCGGTGGTGATCAGTGGTACTGCATGGGAATCTCATCACTGCTGCCTGATATTTTTGCTTTAAAGTCTTTGGTTAAAGAAGCTGCACAGCTCACCATCTGAATATCTCTTAAGGATTCTGATGAGAATCACTTTACATTCCAGTATCTAAAGCTCCAGCTGACTTAAGTTTAATGCTTTGCATTAGTGTGTATTTCAACACAGTGTCTGTTAAAAGTTCTCCATTTAATAAACCACTCGTCTGTATTGCAGTAATGTGAATGTGCATTAAAACCTGAACAACTATTAGCTGTTTGCACTGGTGTGCTGAATCAGTTTTTTTTGCATTCTACAGCACGTGTGTGTGTAATAGATTTACCTGAGGTGTGTAGAGTAGATATTTACTTAACAAAATAAACACACATTTGTGTCTTTTATCATGCCTTTAGCAAACAGAATTATAATTTCATCTATTTATGTTTACATTTGAGTCTACAGTCTATTATTAAAAAGCATGTGTCAGGTTATTCTCCTGTTCTTTACATCAAAGTTTTAATATGCTTTACTTTTCAATCCTCCATTTGTATGTACTGTACATGTGGCAGAATTGACAATAAAGCTGACTTTGACTTTTGACTTGAAATGTTTGATTTTTTCAACATTCTTAAACTTCCATGTGTTATTTCACAGTGTTAATGTCTTTACCAATATTGAAAATATTTCTTTCCACATGATAATGTAGAAAATACTAATAAGAAATAATGACGCGTGTCTAAACGTTTGACTGGAAATTCTTTAATAATCTAATTCTGTCTATGAAAAGTAAAGTTCTTGTGTGTTCTCTATCTCTTTGTTTGCTTGTTTTATTGCACCCCAAACTGAATATGAATAATAGAAATTGTAATATATTATTATCAAACCTATCTAGTAACAATACAAATATCAAATAAAGCTAAGAGACATCTACACACCACAGTATGCGGTCTCTGGTAAAGCTGCGTTACGCAAAAGTTTATATTAATATCTTACGCACACTGTCCAGCAGATGGCGGAAGTGACGCGATAATAAGCGGTTGCCAAGCAACGTGGACTCAAAACAGCTCGTACTGCGCATATGCAGATGTTTGTCCATCGCAGGAAGTTTTTTTAAACAAAATTAACAACAGCGACACATCACAACTAATAGTTTTGAATAAGATATGGCTGGTAAAAAGAAGGAGATTAGCTTACAGGTTTGTACTCTATCGATATTAAACTGAATATTAGTTTTATATCGTTTCTACTGCGCATAGATGACAATGTTTTTTGTCTTTTTGTTTTGTTTTTATTTTCAGGTCAATATTAATGACGATGAACAATGGGGTGAAGTTATGGCAACGAAAGGTTTGACAGGTGTGTTTCTTATTCGGTACGAAAATGAATCATTACCACAAACAAGCAGTAAGACACACAATAAATGATCTGTCGCGTTAAAAAAACGTTAAAATATATAAAAAATGATTACTGTATATTGTAACATCTTGTAGGCTACCCATACTATTACAAAAATACGTTTTTTAAAAGACTTTTTTCTCTATTGCAACCATTGCCTGTATATAAAGCTGCTTTTCAACAATTCAAAATTGTGAAAAGTGCTGTTTAAATAACATTAAAACGATACTATACATATAGTATATACTTTATATACTAATTATTATCCTGACCATAACTACTACAGTATGTAAACTTGAACATGCAAGTTTCTTTATGTGAAAAAAGGTAGGATACTCAATTAAAAGAGTATCACAACTACAAGACGCAAAGTATACTTCATAATATATTTAAGTATATCCTAGCAAACAAGGAACGTTCCCCTATCATTCCCATTTGGGTCTTTTTAGGAAACATTTGACATGTATTGGAACATATTGGAACACTTTCCTTGCAGCTTCTTTGGTTTGTAACCAAAAATGAACATTCCCAGAACGTTCTGGGAAGCAAAAACTGTTAGCTGAGTCTCCATCTAAAGACTGAGTACACGCATAGACCAATTAGTATAAGTTTACTATTGAATTACCATTTTTGTAAGATTAGTTTTACAATAGTACTTGTAGTAATACTGTGTTTATAGAAATGGTAATCGATCCACCCTGTGTTTATAACACCTTACTATAAACCATGCACTACAAAAAATGACATTCTTACTAAGCAGTTTTGTCTTGTTTTCTAGTAAAAATATCTAAAACTTCCTAAATCAAGATACATTTTCTTGACAAGAAGAGTGACCTAAGATATTTAGTCTTATTTTATGAAAAAAAAATATAAGAATTAGGGATTTTTTTTAAAAATCTGCCAATGGGGTGAGAAAAATCAACTTGAGTTAAGAAGTTTTAGATATTTTTACTAGAATACAAGACAAAAATGCTTAGTAAGAATGTCATTTTTTGCAGTGTGGTTAATGTTCATGATGGTGTGCTGAGAAACCTAAAGGTAAATTAACTTCAAACATTAAATGCATTAAAAATCACGCTGACATCGGCCCGGTTGTCTGTCTGATGATGACACTGATATGTTGTTTTCTGTATCATGTTTCGACAGGCAGATATTTTGATGTGCGTGTGATGCACGTGAATGCACATTAAGTGTAGTGTCTGTCTCTCAATATGAGTTGTGTGGTTGTATTTCGTGTCTGTCAGTGGTGGATGTGTACCAGCGGTGGTGCGGCCCCTGTCGGGCCGTCGTCAGTCTCTTCAGAAAAATAAAGAACGAGTTGGGAGACGATCTGCTGCATTTCGCCACGGTAAGATAAGCCGGTCTAGTGATGAGATTTCACACAAACAATCATTTGAAATGTCGACGTTTCCGCCACGCTGTCTTATCATCCCGCAGGCCGAGGCGGATGGGATTGATGCCCTGGAGAAGTACAGAGGGAAATGTGAACCCACCTTTCTGTTTTATGCTGTATGTTTTTAAACTGCACGAAATCATTTCGATTCTCTGTCATTTTAATTCTTACTGATTTGAAATAGGTGAAGCATACTAGTGATATTAGTATACATAAAGTATACTTATACAAAATATGCTTGTTCATACCCGTCATGTGTTCGCTGTGGTTCTGTTATAGGGTGGTGAGCTGGTGGCGGTTCTGCGTGGTCCAAACGCTCCTCTCCTGCAGAAAATCCTACAGGAAGAACTGAGTAAAGAGAAGAACGTGCTGGAACACGGAGCTGCACGCAGACCGGTGAGAACATGAACTGACAATAACACATTCATCTGTTCCAAAGCTGTTTCTCTATTTTAGATGAAATGTGTTGTTTCAGGTGAAAGATGAGGGTTTCATTGAAGAGTTGAATGAAGACGTTGAAGATCACATGAATGATGATGAAGATGTGTTTGGTATTCATCTTCACAGCAGATTAAACTCAGTGTTGCTCAGTCCTGTGAATTCAGCTAAAATCTTTTTCTGTTTTAGTTCCTGCTGATAAATCGTTCACAGTGGCAATAATAAAACCTGACGTGGTCGCACACGGCAAAACCAATGAGATCATTATGAAGGTAATAAACACAATAATGTCTGATTGATTTCTTTCCCTCACAAAAACACTTGAAGCTCATTTTTAAGTGTACTAAAGCAAAGTCTATTTTACACTATAGACGGTTTCAAAGCAACAACATAAACAAACGTTACTGCTCATGTGTAACTTCCGGCGCACATCCTGCAGATTATTTCTGATAACAAGCATAATAACAAGTAAATGACATTAGCTAGCAAGTTAAAAGTTTGGCTAGTCGGTATTATTTTGGGTTACCAGTAAAAGAACCGTTACTTGGTTAAACTTAAATTGTTTATTTAATAAATTGAATATACAATACAATTCAACAAACTGTTTATTTAATACATTATACAATAAAATATTTGTATGTAAAAATAGTATGTACTATATAAAAACGCACGTCTGGCCCAAATTTAACTTCCGGTCTGTGTTTGTTGATCACTCTGGCTAGTGGCTAATAATATAACTATTTATACTTTATTTAATTTATATATATATATATATATATATATATAATATATACATCTTGTGTGATATTTTAGTACAACATAAAATATTAAATTGGCCTTTTATTTAGTGTGTTTTCAAGTATACTTTAACAGTAATAATTATTTGCTTTATTTTCTGAGAACTACATAACTATATTTAAAAAAAATTAGTTTTGAAAGAAGTATACTAATAGCACACTTTTTTCTAAGGCTTGTATCTCATGGGATGTTTTTACTTTCCCAGATTCAGGATGCAGGATTTGTCATTTTGGCCCATGAGGAGAAAACTTTGACAGAAGCAGAAGCTCATGACTTCTATCAACACAAATCCTCAGAGGTAAATGATGAAACATGTGTCATTACAATATTCTCTAATACTTTAGGAATATAAAGTGTTTATTGCTTGGCCTTATTTATCAGTTTTCTTCTATATTGTTGTTGATGTGTTTGTCATGTAATGTGTCTCCAAGCCTTACTTTCAGGAGCTCATTCGGTTTATGTCGAGCGGCCCGTCTCATGTGCTGGTCATTTCTAAAGCGGACGGTTGTGATGACGTCATTCCAGCATGGAGGGAATTAATTGGACCACCGGACATCGAGGAGGCCAAGATAAAACAGCCGGACAGGTGCCTGATTCCTACAGAAATATATAGAAACACATGAACACAAGCAGTGTATATATATATATATATATATATACACACTGCTTGTGTTCATGTGTTTCTATATATGAAAAATCTCACTTTATTATATATATATATATATATATATAATAAAGTGAGATTTTTCAAAATTAAATTGCTTACATGCTGAAATAATTTGCTCAACATGCTCAACATAACTCACATTTAAGACATTTTGTAACATTTTTTGTGCAAAAAAATTATGTTCTTTTAAGTGTATTACTTAAATGTTTTTTCTTCTAAAATTCTTTTTCCCATTATGCAAGAAAAGTACACGGTAAGCATAACAGAACATATGTTACATTGTACTGAATAGAATTTATGTTTCTTTATTTTTTTTTAAATGTTTGTAAAAGATAATTGTTAGTAATTATTCAACTTTAAACAATTAAACGAGAACATTTTAAATGTTTCAATTAATTACATAATTAATGCTATAATATTTGATCCAAAATCACAAATATAAATATTTCTCCCATATTCCAAAATGAGTTTTTTGGGAGCTCAACTAGCATTTGCCGGTTTGAGTTTAAAAGTAATTTCTAGGCTTTTTTAAGGATTTTTTTGCATTGACGTTCCATATTGTGCTCACAGATTTCAGCACTATCAGTTTTAGCACAAGCACATCCTGTGGACTTCTGCCCCCCCACACACACCCTGCCCTGCCTGAGAACCCACAGAGAGACCATCTGTTCCTCTCTCTCTCTCTCTCTCCATCCATCCATCTATTCCAACTCTCTCGCTTTCCTCTTTCTCATTGGCTGTCATCTGTTCTGCAGCTTGCGGGCGCAGTACGGCACCGCGAGCGTTTTCAACGCCCTGCACGGCAGCCGCGACAGAGAGGTGGCCAGCAGGGAGCTGGCGTTCTTCTTCCCAAACTTCAGGATGGCGATGGCGGACCCAGAGCAGGCCGGGCCGGAACAGGAGCATGTGGAGAGGACGCTGGCGCTCATCCGCCCAGACGCTGCCAGGGAAAACAGAGGCATGTGCCAACATTACGTCTGCGTTCGGCCTCGTGGGCGAAGTCACATACTCCTGCATTCCATGAGTATTTTAATACCGGACCGTGTGCTGAAGTACATACAAGCTAAAACACACATGGTCATGATCATACAAATCTATAAGAAAATTAGATGAGATCTTTTGAACTATTAACTATTCGATTACACAAAGACGTCTCATCTGTGTCTCCATTTGTGAAGAGATCTCAATGATGTCTCAAACAGCTCAGATTCGATATTATTGAATATCTCAGTATGAACTCAAACATTTCTCATCAAATTTACTATTATTTTAATCCATCTGTATGATGTTTTTCTAGAGGAGATCTTGGCCAGGATTCATGCGGCAGGTTTCACAGTGGCTATGCAGAGAGAAGTGATGCTGTCTGAAGAACAGGTGAGACAGTTTTACAGCTCTCACCTGGACGAGGAATACTTCCCCAACCTGCTGAAGAACATGACCAGGTAAAGTGAGCTCATCTTTATTCCCTCTCACGTGGTTGTAAATCTGTATGTGACTCTTTCTTCTGTAGAACAAAAAGATATTTTGAGAAATGTGGTTTTGTGTTCATGGAAGTCAGAGTGTTGTTTGGTTACCATCATTCTTCAAAATATCTTCTGTTTTATTCTGAAGAAGAAGGTCATACAGGTTTGACATGCACTGTAAAATTCTGGAGTGACTTGGAAATTGTCATTTTAGTAAGTTGACCGGTGTTGTTGTTGTTGACAGCGGGCCGGTGTTGGCATTGGCTCTTGTGAAAGAAGGAGCTGTGGAACACTGGAGAAACGTTCTAGGACCCAAAGATCTCATCCAGGCTAGAAATGAAGAACCTGAGTGGTAAAACCAAATCTACAATAGCTTCACACATCTCTGTGTTTGTGTTTTCAGGGTTACGGGCTCTCGAGTCTGAATATTTCTCTCTTTTTTGTGGTTCTGATGAAGCTTACGAGCTCAGTTTTCTCCAGAGAACTCAAATATAAATCAGCTGCATGGCAGTGGAAGTTCAGAGGAGGCCAAGAGAGAGATCAGCTTCTTCTTCCCTACAGAACAAACGTTGGCCGTCATCAAACCTGACACTCAACACAAAGGTCTAGATTCACTTTAAAATCCTGTCAGACGTGTCTGTCCCTTTAGTTGTTCTCTTGTGTTTATTACAACACATCCTGAAGTGTTAGGGTGTTTAGCTCATAACGCTGTAAATATGCAAAACTAAACCTTCAGGTCTGTATTAATAAAACACAATATAATGAAGATCGCAAACACTGCTGGTTTATAATACAAAACACAATACGTGAACGTGGGTAACATCCTAACTGACTAATCTTTCATTTCTTTATCAGAGGAAATCCTGGACGAAATTCGGGCCAAAGGATTCACAATTTCTCGTCTGAAGGACACGGTTCTGTCCAGAGAGATGGCAGAAGAATTTTATAAAGAACACAGAAATAAACCGTTCTTCAGCCAACTAGTCGATTACATGTGTCGGTGCGTTTGAACCAAACTAAAAGCCTGATATCAAAAATAATAAGAAAACAGAATTTAGATATATAACGTTTGTTTTTCCGTCAGCGGCCCATGTACGATGCTGGTTTTGACTAAAGAGAACGCTGTGGATGAATGGAGAGCAGCTATGGGTCCAACAGACCCCGGTGAAGCGAGAGAAACAGCCCCAGAGTCTCTGAGAGCCCGCTTCGCTCAAGACATCTTACAGAACGCCGTCCACGGCTCCTCAAACACAAAACACGCACATGACAAGATCCAGTTCATCTTTGGAGACATCAGCTCAGAGAATGATGCTGTGTCTCCTGCTTTAGGTACACCGGAAACAAAAGTATGATAAGGTGAATTGTAATCTATGTTGGTTGTTTGGGAGTGAAGTGAGATAACTTGTGAATGTTCTCTTGTCTGTAGAAGCAGAGGAGAGCTTCGCAGAACTCAAAAACCTCCAAACGTCAAGATCTCCATCATTTCATGACCCGAGGAATCAGACAGAAGTGAACACTACAGGTTCATACATGACTATGAATATGAAAGAAAAAAACACCTTATTTCATTGTTTATGAGCAATGACAGAAATGATTTTTTAATGAGAGAATCATTCCTTGAAACTCAATAATGTGAGGTGAACACAAAATCTCTTTTTATTACCAGAAGGGAGTGATGAAATGACAGAGAGCCAGCAAACATCACCAGACATCACGACCGTCTCAGATCACTGAGAAACACCAGCAGCGGCCAACACCACACAGGTATGATTCTCACAGGTTCATGCACTGATTTGTGACACATGACACAAGAAATAAAGTGAATCTGAGACCACAATAGATGGCAGGATCATTATTGAGGCTCAATGACAGATTTATCATCATTTATAAATACGAGACATGACAGTACACATGATTGTGTTATTGACACATGGTACAAATAAGCGACACGCACAAAAATGAAGGTAAATACGTCAAATACAAAACATATTTGACAGATTCATCCAATAGAGTTTCTGTCATTTCTCATGTGTCATGAGTCAGTGCTGAATCCAGTGGTCATGCTTCGTAAAGATAATAAAACATGACAAAGCGAGGTCTGAATCTTTACATAACTTCTGATAAATAAAGTTGGTGATCCAACAAAGTTTGAACTCATTTCTAAAGGTAATTCTTTAAATCACCAAAGATTTATAAATTTGAATCAGAATCATTGAATTCTTTATGATTCTCATCTTTTCTGCTGATGTAATTAAACATTCACATCTTATGGATTCTTTTGTCATTTTCCTAACAGTTTGATCCTGAAGGATTCTGGATGTGTGGATTATGAATTGCTATTAAACTCTTCTACATTAAAAACTCAGAAAGCATGTTTAGTTTTATTAGGATACGCTGATTTATTAGGTACAAGAGTTTAAACATTTTACATAAATTGTATCCTGTCTTATTTGTATGACATAGGAGTTATTGAAAAGATCTGCAGTGTGTTTTTTTAACGGTAATCCTTTATTGTATGCACATTTCCATGATATGATATGATATGAACAGAAAAATAAATTAAATGGTCACACCACAGAAATATTGTAGAAAAACGAACTGGTTAACTCCAGTTTAAGACTTTTATTGAACTGGTGTTCTTACTGATCTTCATCGATTAATGCCAGCATCTCATCTTCATCAAATGACCTCTGGAACATCTCAGTGATGGTCAGCTGATGAGGGTCCTGACAAACAGAGAAGGAAGTGATATCATGTTTAAGAGTTTAAATGCATTTAAGACAAGGGAGAGAAGATGAGTTTAGTAAATCAAAACCGATAGCACACCTACTGTAATCCTGAAATTTTCTCCAAATATTTGAAGTTTACAGTTTATCTAACATATATAGAATGAAGTTAATAATAATGACCAGATCAGATTTTTGGATCGGTTATACTGACCTTACTGTGGAAACTGGCAGATTCTGCATTCTCTGAAAAATTGGATTCAGACAAGCCCACCTGCTCCAAAACATTCATTTTATTTTGAATCATCGGCCTGGAAAAGACAAGCAAACCATGTATAAATAAGTCCAGCACACGTTGAGATATCAAAAGATCATCTGGGCAACATTTGAAAAAGTAGATCAGTTGAATTAAAAAAATAAAATAACAGAACTTTTACATTTAATGGTTAAAAAAAAAAACTTAAGCAGCAAAATGTTGAATTTTTAGTGACAAAGTAAAGTATATTTTCTGCAGATAAAAATGTTAAATGTAGATTTCACACACCACAGGTGGTCGTCTGCAGTGCCTTTAGCCACCAGGTAATGAATGTCCACATTACTGGTTTGTCCAATCCTGTGCACACGATCTTCAGCTTGAATCAACACCTGAAAAACAGACACACATCATCAGAGATTACATTTATTAAACTCTTATGTTTTACAGGTTTCCTTACTGAACTCAGACAAGAGATTCTTCCAAATACAAAAAACTCAAGTGATTATCAGACTTTTCTACACTTATTCCACAGATAGCAGTCTTAGTTTATACTTATACTTATACTCTTAGTTTATAAGAGTGCTTGTGTGTTGAATTCATGATATTTTGGTCTACTTCACACAAAATCTCCATAACCCTTATGAAAATCATACAACAATAATGTTATATTAACAATAATGGTTTGATTAGAGTAAAAAAAAAAAACATGGTTACTATAGTAAAACCATGATTACCACAAAATAAACCATAGTTTTGCCAATGGTTCATCAAAACACCATCGTTACTACACTTTTACCACAGAAAAACCTCGATTAATTTTTGTAATTGAACCCACAAATAGAAATGTCTGGCAATTCAGATATTTTCAAACTGAACATAAAAAATAATTATTAAGTTCTATGACTATTACAGGCTTGTAAATCACAACATTATTTATATTTTAATATATATTTTCAAGTTTGTGAATCCTCAGAATGTTCACATAAGTTTATTGAATTCTCACTCCAGGGTTCCAGAAGAGTTCGGCGAAGACCACGAGATTAGCCGAGTGTAGCGTGAGTCCCATGTTAGCAGCTGTGATGGAGAGAACAGCCACACAACTCTGTGCGCAAAACTGGAATCTATCACACAGCTGCTGGCGCTCTGCAGACGGCGTCGATCCGTCGATACGAATATAACTGATTCTCTGCATAGAACAACAGTTTTAACACAGAAATAAACTGTCTGCCTGTCCACTATAAACTAATATCACATGTTAAGTGAATTCAGGCATCACAGAATTCGAATATTCAGCTTTTTTATAAGTCAGCAGAATCAATCGGAGAAATGAAATGGACCGAACCTTCTCGCCAAGTTCTTTGGTCACGCTGTCCAGCACCAGTTTGTGATGAGCAAACACCAAAAACTTCTCTCGTCCACACTCCAGCATGTCAGAGATGTATTCACTGAGACACGGGTTTAACACACACTTTACTTCATACATCATGATAACAAACATGTGAAAAGTCATGTTTACGAACAGTTCCACTGTGTGTTATGCTAAACATACATGATGGCTTTGATCTTGGCCTCTGCGGTGTGGTTGAAGAACACCAGAAGAGCTTCTTTCTCTTGAATTTTCTGCAAGTTCATGAATGTTCAGTAAAGAGAACAAAAACACATTCACAAAGACATGAATCCAATATTAAAGGGGAAGTGTTTTGTTTTTTGTGCTAAATTTTTTTTTCCAGTAAATCATTTTTAATGAACTCAATATTATTGCTGCAGAAATCACAGCTTTGAGGAAATGTTGAATGTTTTTTTTTTTATAGTGATCTGTCTCACATTGTTGCATCCTTTGGCGAGCTGTTTGGCAGCGGCGCTGAGTGCCGCTTTGGTGCGGGAGTTGATGCCGTCTGTGGTCACGATAACAACCTTGCGTTGTTTGGCGGGGAGCTGCGACAGCACCTCTGACTTCAGACGTCTGAGCATGATGGACTCCTCCAGGAGAAGCTTCAATTCAGTCAGATTACATGAGCCGGAATAATCCCACCCCCACTGAAGCTGAACACACACATGAGATAATATCTTAACTATTCTTACTAGACATTAATGAAATTCAATGGAGAGCAAATGGAAACGTCTCATTTGTGTCTCAGATGTTTCTCCTGAGAAAG
This sequence comes from Oreonectes daqikongensis, assembly GCA_026939265.1. NCBI lineage: Eukaryota > Metazoa > Chordata > Actinopteri > Cypriniformes > Nemacheilidae > Oreonectes > Oreonectes daqikongensis. The sequence goes on along the minus strand of JAOTQM010000451.1, from coordinate 761,770 downwards.
AGTCAGAGATGTCGTCTGCAATCAAAAGTCAATATTATTAAAGATCTCAAACATTTCTCATCACATTTACTCAAATCCAGATTATTTTACATCTACAATCTATTCATTTACACCTCCAGACTCTTCGTGTTTCACACTCATTTGTCTCTATTTAATTTCTCGTTTTGTTTATTCTGAGTATTGTTAGGAGAAACAAATGAGACTTAAAAGTTGTTTAAAGAAGTTGATACTTAAATAAAACACAACATAGAACTTCATCAAATCTAAAACTATGAATGAGCAAACAACTGCATTCATAAATGATGCCATTTTAATGATTTTGGATTGAAACTTTTACTCGTTTACCTGCTTGGCATCACAGTAACGTGTCCCAAAGTCGTGGAAGCGTGGAAAGAGAGAAGGTCTCACAGCCTGCATCTGAGTATAGAGCTCGGCGGGTCGGGACATGGCCGGTGTTCCTGACAGAAGGATCACTCGCTTAGCAGCCTGATCCACAAACACCAGACAGAGACGTGGAGTTAAAAACATCCCCAAAAAATAGCAAACAAATCACAAAAGCTAGTGGGTGAAGGTTCAGAGGACGACATGTTCTGAGTCAGTGTGTGTCTACGATGCCCAAAAATACTCTTTAGGTAGAACGACAGGTTTTGAGTGCTGAACACGAAGAGCCAGAAAGTGTCAAACATTTGTTAAGTGTTTGTTTAAGGTTCAGCAAACCTTCAGCAGAGGAAGAGCCGCCCTGCAGCGAACCGTCTTCACATTCTTCAGAAAGTGAGACTCGTCCTGTGTGAAAAAATCAAGAGATTTTAGTTTACAGCCTTCAGACGGAAGCACGTATTTAAGAGACCAGACATCTTAAGGTTGAAGGAGATGTCAGGAGTGGTCTGAAAAGCGTAAGGTCAGATCCTACAAAACTTCACAACCAAACCAAACCGTTTTATCAGCCCGAGGGTCATCATTTGTGGTGTTCTTGCTTTATGAAACCATCGCTAGCATGTCCTGGGAATTATTATTTTAAAAAATCCTGACAATGTCAAATCTATCCGGATGGTTGCTAATCGATTAAAAACAAACACAATAAACAGATTTTATATTAATATTTAAAGTCCAAAAGGTCTTATTTTTTAAATTCTTTCGGTTTCTTTGCGCAATAACAGTATGTTTCCCAGAAGCAGCTGCTCTCTCACCATAATGATGACATTAAACGTGCTGGACGGCTGCTGTTTGTCCATCTTGCTGAGCAGATCGTAGCTGACAATGTTGATGAGACCCGAGCGGAGGCTGTCTTTACCTTTAACCACCACATTAATACTGTCAGCCCTCACGGACGGCAGCCATCGGCGGAAAGCCTGCGAGACAGAGAGAGAGAAAGCTGGCTTCAGGCTGTTTTTCTTATTCGTCTTTTAAGATTCTTTCTCCGAGGGGGTTGAGTCATGTGCCTGAAGCTCATGGAGGTAAACTGTGTGACTCCCTCATGAATCCCCGCTGGGCGTGAAGAGGATTCGTCCTTCCTCAAGGGTGCCGCCGTGGAAAACTTGAATGAATAAATCATATTTCACATCAGGCATCTGTTAAAATGTTCTTGAAACGGATAGCAGCTGGCGCTTTCAGGAGTGAGGACGACAAGATGTCACTTATTATCAATGGCATGAAGTCAGATCTGTGTTTATATTTCTACTATGATGCTCCCAAATGCTTCTTTTGCCAAAAACAATAACAACTGGATGCAGAGGTCAATGTATAAATGACGATACAATATTTTCTAAAAGCAGAAAATTTAGAAACATGTCCATGACACATTTCTGAAGTGTTTACAAATAATCAGAGGCATTATTTGAGGATGTTTAAGTAAAGATGAGACGACCACATCAATTTCACCAATTCAGAGACAAATTTCAATGTAGCGAGACGTTGTGTGTGAAGTGAGGGGCGTTACCTCGGCCCACGTGAAGCGCACTGAGGACGGGGCGACCACAAGCAACGGCCACTCGCTCTTGTAGTATGCGGCGATACAGATGGCCTGAACTGTTTTACCCAAACCCATGTCATCAGCCAACAGCAGACGGCCATCTCTGGACACTGCGAAACTAACACACATCAGACATCATTAGATCATCCAAAATCATCTTTAATCATAGCAAACACAGAGAGTTGTGTTTTCATATTCATGCAAAGCTGTCCCATATGAATGTGACATCTAATTCTCAACTTTTAAGCTGCTATGGGAAATCAGTCTGAATCGATAATGAAGTGATCTTTTGAGCGTGTAAGAACACAAAAGCCATACTTGACTCCGTCCCTCTGGAAAGGCATGAGACTGCGTGTGAGCTCTGGATCGACACCGGAGAGATCGGCCTCAGGAGGAGGAGCAGGTCTGGACTCGCTCTTCTCAAACTGAGCCGAGAAGGACTGAATCACAGCGAGAGGAAAAGGTTCAATCTCCACCGCTGATAGCTTACTGAGAGAAGCCACTGTTCACAGGAGAACAAACCGGTATGATCACCTTCATGAACATCTTTATACTCTCCACTGTAAAACTACAGTAATGCAGATCAAACTACACGCTAATTTACATGAACTGCTGCCTGTTCTGTGAGTTTTTTAAAAAAGCGACTCACTGAGTTTTCCATAGTCCTCCAGCAAGAAACTCCACTTTCTGCTCTTCATGTCTAATAACAACCAAAACAAAAGTGCATTATAAGTTAAGCTTTGAAAATATCAGAAGCACAATCTTTTGTTTTAAGAAATATTGGAAAGTCTGCTACCTATTCTAGCATCCCAAACTATTTCGTTCTGATGCATATTTAATGTTAATTCCCCGAAAACAACTCACCACAATTAACAGATTTACATTTCATTTAGACAATTTTTGAAACCCTGTTTCTAGCTTTTGCACAAAATCAAATCTCAAAATAAACCCGCTCATAACCCTAACCAAGGCAAATGCTTCTCTTTACTTCTATCACACTCACCGTAACATTTGGACGGCATCTGCTTGAAGATTCCTATAACATCAGCCTGGTATCCGATATCCACCTCCAGTCGAGAGCGAGACGTCAGAACACACTTCCCCTGGACGGTGGCACCTGGTTTCTGCCAACCTTGACAGAGTCTCATTAAAGCTGCCAGCGCTGCTCCGTCTTTAGGTCGACTGCTGGATGCTGAAATGTTCAGCCCTTCCATCCCATCCAGAGGTTTTAGAGAGACGGAGGGAAATCCAGCAGCCTGATCCACTGAAGCACAACCAAACACCATTACACTCACTGTACCGCAGTAAACCAGAGGAAAACATGTATTACAGGTAATGTGAATGAAGACTTACTCAGCATCTGATAGTGCTCAAGACTAAAGTTCCACATCTTTGTCGCAGGATCTGTGACACGGTAGAAAGGCACAAACACAAATAATATCTTTGTATAGTGTTTCAGAATTCATCTTTATGTTCCATGGACAATGAAACTGCATATATGTATGAAATGAAATGTGACATTTCAAGTAAGTACTTATATGAACTCAACCACATGTCAGGTTTACTCACCATAATTCTTGGAAGGAATGCTTTTAAACACGGAAATGAGATCAGCGTGATAACCGACCTCCACTCGGAACCGATCGTCTGAATGTGACACACATCTTCCTTTAATAACACACACCAGGGGTTTCTTCGCAGGAACACCTGACCCAGCTTCAGGGGATGCCCTCTTCTCTGTCTGTGCTTTGCCAGTCGTCTGTCCATAAAAGCTACAGGACGCAGAGGACGTTTTGGGAGCCGGAGGTACAAAAGGACCTTTATTGTCTATCTGCTGAAAAAACGAAAACAAAAAAACATCAGAGAGTTCACATTTTTTCCATTTTTTAAGTCCACTTAAATGACACTATTTGGTGGAAAAATACCCAAATCCCAATGATTTTAACTCTACAAATTGCATTCATTTTACACCCCTATACTCTTTATGTATTTAACAACTGTCGCATCTGTTTCTACTATTATTTCTCTATTATAATCAATATTAGGAGAAGCATCTGAGACTGAGCTGAAAATTCCATCAAATCTACCGAGCTATGAAATTTCCCCAAAATACAATGAAATAAAACCCATGCCAGTGACATATGAATTAACTAACTGGTGATGGACTGAAACTAAAAGACGTCAGTAATACATAAAAACAATCTAGAAAACGTATTTTGTCTGTTGCTATTAATGTGGCCGTCAGTGTGATCACCAATACGCATAAAAATTCATAAACACGTGACAGTTTTGATGCCCACCTGCTTTGCATCTTTCACGGCTGCACATGGATGTGTTCCATCAGATGTAAACACCTGCTGGTTCTTTGCTGTGTTACTGTAGGACACACTGGAGACAGGCTGTGGTTGTGGGGGGGTATTAGGGGCAGATCCGGGCGTTAGAAGAGATGTGTTACCCTGCGCGAGTCTGTCAGCTCTTCTGGCGAGAGCTTTCTGTCTGTTCTCTTCAATGCGTCGCTGCTGTTCTGGAGTTAAACTCATCACTGCACTTCTTACGACTCAAACCCCTACAGATCTATAATGTCCATTTTACACATTTACAGCAGCACAGAACATGTATGTCTTCCCTTAACCACTCATATATAATCTACATTAACAGTTAACGTTACATGAGATCTGTACAGTCTGCTTCGGTTCTGTTAATATCCAAATCAGCCCATCGCTTCAAAATACCGACAAAATTGAGAGTTACTAAGGTGTTTAATTGAATCGATTACTACATTATTATGTGAATTCAAAAGAAACCTGTGATAATATAAAGATCTGATATTGGTTAGCGAGCTAAACTTTGCGACAACTTCAAATGACGCGGCGCGCAACAGGACATGACGACATGACGTATGTGCTAGGATGTAATGTGATTGACGTTGACATTCACCAATGGGAAGGCAGGATGTGACAGTAAGGCGGGATCTAGGATTAACAAGCCTCTGGTAATGTAATGATAATATTGATTTATTCTTAGAGAATTTTAAGCGTGTATTTCATATAGCAAGGTTTTAAAGCAGAAAAAATATTAAAGTCATGAACACACTTAAGGAGAAGATACATCTCATTACAGACGTTAACCTGTTTTGTGCCCGTCATTAAACGCTATATTACAGAATTTCTAGCAAATTTAAATTAAATATTAATACATTATACTAGTGTGTATTAATCTATACTGCGTTCACAATAGCTATAACAAGTATGAATATATTATTTTCACACAGGAACTAGCCACGTGGCTCTTTATATGAACTGAAACGTTTATTAATTACACATTAAATGTTATAAATCCTATATTTGGCTCAGTAACTGTATTCATTTTAACCCTCTAAACTAGACTACAAGCCATTTTAATTTAGAGACATAACTACTCCTAGAGAATATATTATAATGCCTTATTACATGTTAATTTATTTCTACATGCAACATTATCACAAGTGTAGGCTACATATCATCTGTAAATATGTCAATTCAACAATATACTACCATGTACAATGTCTCTTATATGTTATTACTCCCATTTTCTGTACAATAGTCTTTATTTTATGTATGCACATTTTCTCTTTTATATCTTTTACACAGTAAATCTATTATAATTTGTCTTGTCATTGTGTTGAATGTGTGTAGTAGCTTCCAACACCAAAGAAAATTCTGGTAACACTTTACTTAAAGCATTTATGTATAATGCATTATGAATGCAGTTTTAATATATTAATTATGCCTTGTAATGTACTTTATAATGCATTGTGTCATGAATAATTGTAACCACAGTTATAACACTTATCAATTAATTGTAACACTATGAATTTTAAATTTGGTTATAATTCTTTATCATATAATGTATCACAACGCACATTATGGACAATTATAATACATTATACCCTTTAATAATTCTTTATAATGCATTATACATAAAGGCTTTAAGTAAATGTTAACAAAATTTCTTTGTGTGTGCAAGCACACTTGGCAATAAAGCTCTTCTCTTCTCTCTTTATTATTATTAATTATCATTATTATTATTATCTTAATTGTTATAGTGACATTCTAGAATTTTGAAAGAATTGAATGAGATAAAAAATTAGGTTGCTTGTAATAAGATATGAATAAATGAAGATAATGAGAAGTATTGCTGGATCAGAATGTTGTGAGGGGTTTCCAGTGTGTGTCGAGAGGTTTATCGTCATTGCTGGGCAGTTTCCTCGAGCATGGGTTTGAACACCCAATGCAGTACAGGATGAATTAGCCTACGTTTAATACTTTAGGTTTAGAAGTTTGGGAGAACACATAGACAAAAACATTTTCCGAATGCATACATGTAGATGCGTGTAAATATCCTAACAAGCAAACGAAACGACGTTGCAACGATCAAACACATGGATTAAAGTGACGCGATGGGCAACTCAAGCTAAAGTCATGAGAAGTGAAGTTGCCCATCATCATCATCATCATCATCATGTGGTCCCTCCTCCTGCATCCCTCCGCGCCGCGTGACGTGTTCTGCTCGGGAGCTGTCCCGGGAAGCGGAGTGCTGAAACCGCCGCATCCGACACCGTCCGCCGGGCTTTCGTGGATGTGGAGGGAAGGGGTCTCACTGCTGCGTGGATCATGTCTCCCTGATGAATTATCCCGAGGGATCACGCAACTCGACACGAAGACGATGCGCAGCGTCTGATAGCCCGTGCGCATCTGTAATGACAGATCTAACACGCGGCATTGAGCGCACATGCACCAGAACTGCAGCAGAATAACGTCTGATCAAACGGCAGCATCACCTGCACATATGTTTGGATTTGCCATTGCACGCTTTCGCCTGAGGTATTGCTTTAACCTTTAGGTGCACGAGCTCTTTATACCTGCAGACGAGAATCTGAAAGTGGACCTTATGGAAAACGATTTCAAGTAATGCAAAAGCTTCAGGACTCGTGTGACATGCGACTTGGAAGCTTTCTTTATCATTAGGAAAACAGGTGCCGGATTACAAACTCAGCAGGGATGCATAGATGTCTTGAATAATCGCATGGCTTTCGACACCTGTTTGCTGACCTTTTTAACCTCTGGGATACATTTTTGATGAGCCCACGAAGAATAATTAAATACATGAGGACATTTGGCCGAAGCTTGCACTTAAAGGGCCAACAAGTTTGAGGAATACCATGGCCGTCGTGCATTAATTCTTCAATCTAAACCAAAAGGTCCCCTAAAAACATCTGTGCACAAATTCAGCCCGGACAATCTCTGGACTACTTTTTTCCTTCTTGGTTAAACTGGGGGGTCACGGCATGCTGAAAAGCCGCTGTTGCGTTTTATTCAGTGACCTAAAGGTGTTTCTGCTCCGGCCACAGGCTAATACAAGCCCCATGAGCGGACAAACGGCAAAAATCGCTCCTTATGCCTCACATAATAACAATAGCTTACGAGCCCACCGGCTTCGACACTGGAGTACCCCATCCACAGAGGATGCTATAGGGCCGGAGGTACCTGCAGACGGGTCGGGGTGGACAGGTGCCGTGGCGGATGAGTTCTTAAAGGACCGCAAAGATGAGAGATTCTCCTTCATTAGTTATGCTGAAGGCACTCCTGTATGTAGGATATGCTTTCAAGGGCCGGAACAGGTACAGTATATGCTACTCATACATATCAACCAGGCAAGCAACAAACCTAAACAGATTTACACAGCAACAGAAATGTAATTTCATTACATAAAACATAAAGCAAGATTGAAGGTGCTTGTCAGAACTATCTTTGCTTTTCTAAGCACACATTTCTGCTTTATATGATCTCATGTTCCTTCTTGGAAAAACTAATTGTATTAGTATTTTCAGGCTTTCATGATTAAAGTTGGTAATTATAGCCTAAAGAACCATTTTAAGTTCAACAAAGTTTTGAAAACTTTGTGCTGCTCAAAGCAATCCAGAAACAAGCTGACCTATAAAATTAAATGTGAAATTAAATGTAATGTAAAAGAACTTCTTTCTAGAACCCAATGCAGACTGCTGGACTTCAGCACCTTTGTTTTATTATGAACCTCATCATTGTAAGGTCTCGCCCTTTCATTTGGCAGTGTTTACCTTTCTTAAAGCTTGTTTTAGGAGGAAAACTGGAGCTCAGAGCGGAGCTCATGAATGATGCATGTGTATATGCAAATGACTTTCAGCTTCAAATACCGCCGAACCGTCATCACCCAAAGGGAAGGTGATTCACCAGCGTTTACAACAGAAAAGACATTTATTTCACACTTGTTTCAGTGATACATGTGAAGGTAGTGCCAAGTCACAGTATATTCAAAACTGGGGCAGGAACCAAAGCAGACAAAGTGAGCTAAAGTAGCTTGTGCATTACCTGAGATGTGTGTACACCTGACAGAAGGTAACGTGAGCCAGGTGAGCAGAAAGAGAGATCCATTACTTTCATCCTGAGAGGGTTAGAAGTAAAGACAGGTGACTGGTTAGTGCAATGCCTGAACATTCATACTACAGAGACTCGGACTAGTCACAAATGTCTGTAACTATTAAACATTTAATCGAAAGTACAATCATACAAATGCAGGTCAGAGCACAAATGTGACCTCACCTGCATTTGTGCCTCAAAGTGTTAAAGATACACTTTTTTAAAAACTAGCGGCTTAAAAATACGATGACAAAATTGCATGCATTATGCCACAGTTTTGTGTATATGTAAAATAATGCTAACTAAACAACATAAAATGTAACATAAAACACATTGGGAATTAAGTGAAGATTCTTTTAATGTCTTTTCACTGTAGATCTTACAGCAAATAACGTAATGATATTTTACTGTATATACAGTTGGTTGAATATTATAAAGATAAGTATATGGATATTGATACACTTAACTACCAAAGATGCATATCCGATTTTCTTTGTTTATGGTCACGGTAAAGCATTTTTTACTGTAGTATTTTTCCATTAAAATTAAGATTTTTTATATATCCTTATATGTGACAACTAGCCCCAGTCTCTATGCACAAATAAAATCTGTTTTCTGCCAAAAATCTGCCAACCCTGGATCACAAAACCAGTCTTATGGGACAATTTTTTGAAACTGAGATTTTTACATAATCTAAAAGCTGAATAAAGAAGCTATTGATGTATGATGTTTGTTGGGACAATATTTGAGATACAACTATTTAAATCTCAGGAATCTGAGGGTGCAAAAAAATCCAAATATTGAGAAAATGGCCTTTAAAGTTGTCCAACTGAAGTCCTTAGCATAGCATATTACTCACAAAAATACAGTTTTGATATATTTACGGTAGGAAATGTACAAAATATCTTCATGGAACTTGATCTTTACTTCATATCCTAATGATTTTTGGCATAAAAGAAAAATGGCTCATTTTGACCCATACGATGTATTTTTGGCTTTTACTACAAATGTTCTCCTGCTACTTAAGACCGGTTTTGTGATCCAGGGTCACATATTTGTATATTTACTTTTTGCTGAAGAAGTGTTTTAGTGTGACAACTTGCCCCAAAATGTCCAAAAAGGTGTTTAATGATCTGTGTCCTCAGCAATAACAAAGAAATCATTTCTCTGTAGTTTAAGACTCGTATTATGAAGAGAGCAGCGAGTGTTTTATATGCCCAGTTTAAGATTGAGAGAAGTCCCTCTTCAGTGTTTTTATTAGCAGAGACTCTATTAAAACAAACATGTTCAGTCCACATTTGAAGTCGATCATTGTGTTCATTCAGTCATGAGATTGTTACCCTACAGCAGACGGGCTGATCTCTTTAAAAGTGTACGTGTAAAGTACAGAGTTATATGTGTAAGACCCAAGGGTATGATGGCACACTATTGTTTCAGTCAGTGAGTGATAAAATCTTGTCTTTTGTTAAATGTTGTTGTGTTTAGTGTGATGAAATGAAGTGGAACTGATGTCTTACAGATACAGAGGGTTTTAGATGAAGGCCAATATCAGTTGTATTCTCCGTCTTTAACCTCGCGGGCTGATTCATGCTTGTTTTCTGCTGATTCGACAGGCGCTGGTTCATTGGGAGGGTAGCAGATGCTGTTGAAACAGTAACATTGAGTCAAAAGTGGTTCTGTATCTTTCAGAAACAGTCTTTGCAGTACGATCTCGCAGGAATACGCAACTATTTTAAGAGCTGGCTTTTTCATATGGGTACATGTGAACGTTTTATGTCAAGTAAATCACAATGTTTTTAATAAAATGAAGCAATAATGAAGCCACGCCTCTAAACCTGTGACTGGCCGAAAGCAGATTCTATTCATAAAACATTCATACTGTGCCATTGATGACATGAGTTAGTTCACTCAAAAATCACAATCCTCTCATCATTTATTCGCTCATGTGGTTGACAACCTCAAGGTCTTAAATATCCAATTTTATGTTCTCAAATAACTTTAATTTGTATTTAAATTGCCTCCAAACGCTTACTGGAGAAACTGTTAAGAGTTTTTGCAGAAAATAAAAGTGTCTGAAAGTTCTTCAGATGGTGACATATGAGGAACCCTAAATGGTGTTTTATAGGATACAGGTGCATGTTGAATATGAGGCTTTTTGTCACGAAAAAACTGCGAAATATTCCCATTGTCATAGACACCAAGATCATTTATAATAAGTGAAAAAAGTTATTCAACACATTTTTGATCATGCAGTACATCTGGTGCCTGACATTCATTAAAACCTTCAGAAATCAAATGTCTTCTGTAGTTTCTCTGTGCGTTTATGGCTACAGTGGATAAGGACAATATTTTGCATCAGACATGCTCTCTCTCTCTCTCTCTCTCTCTCTCTCTCTCTCTCTCTCTCTCTCTCTCTCTCAGGTCTACACGCCACTTCTCCACCACAATAAATTCACATCACATTGAATAAAGGTCTGAATACTCAGTGTCCCTCCAGCAAGCCAGCGATGGAAAATGGTTTTTCAGAATAGCTTCAGGCTGTCTTATGTGACGTCTTTTGTTGTGCAGTACATTTGTGTATCATTAAGAGTCAAAGGCTGCTCCTCTCCCAGCATTTATTCTCTTATTTATGACAGATTCAATTCATTTCGCCTCTTTAGTGCAGCACGCACGGATGTTGCTGGAAAGCAGTAGTTTGTAAAAGTAGCAGAATCTCAAAGCCTCATATATGACTTGCAATAGCGACAAATATTTAATACCATGATATCATTACACTTACAATAAAGAAACTTATTCAAGTGTGCTATTAGTGTACTAAAAAATAATCTACTGCTTTACTTATTCTGACAATAAAGCAGTAAATTCATACGAATTAGCCACTTCGTAATAAATAAATAATGTCCTCTATACCTGTATTGAGTCTTAACACTGTCAAAAATAATTGTTTGGGTTAACTTAAAAAAATCAACCTGGCTTGAATTAATAAAACTTTTTTTAAGGCAGCCAGGTTACTTATTTTTTTACAGTGTTGGTAGAGAAATACTTTAAAGTATAATAAAGTATTTTAAGTATACTAGTCTTGTAGTTGTGTTTACTCTTTTGATTGATGTTAAGTTCACTGAAAATGACAAAAGTATAGTTTACTATGGTATGCTTGCAGTAGTTTACTGAGAATATACTTTCTAGTGTACTAAACTGTGTAGTCAAATTTTACTACTTTTACTGTTACACAAGTATACTTAAAATATGCTTTTATATCTACTAAAAATTTGGCAAATTTAGTCCCATGGGAAGTAGTGTTGAAAAAGTATTACTAGTGGTACATTGACATTATAGTATTAGGCCTACTTGCAACATAAAATGGACACTTAAAAACAAATATGATCTTTACTTAAGTATACTTTATCAAATTAACTTGTATACTCAAGTATATACTTATTTTTTAGTAAGGGGAATAACACAGAGCACAACTCACCTGTCTGTTCCTGTTTGTTTTTTTAATCTCTTGTAATCCTGATATTCCAACGCAATCTCACGTCGTAAGTATTTTACGGTGTCTAATTTTGGCTAATTCGTACGATCTCAGTCGTACATTTTACTACGGATTGCTCAATCGTACGACTCACAATGCATGAATTCATAGAATTAGCCACTTCGTAAAATACTTCCCCTGAGATCAGGTTGGATGTTCTCATTCACAATAAACCTTATCAGACATCATACTGACACATTTATTAAAATGATTGTAGTAGTTTTCCCGTTCGCACTTTTCAAGAAAATATGTAAGTCAATTAGGTACGTTTATCTTGTAAATGACCAGGAAATGGAGATTCTCCATTTACATTCATGTCTTTAGCTAATGCCTTTAAATCCAAATCGACTTACAAATGAGAGAGCGTTACCTACAAGTTACCTTAAGACATTTCAATCTTATGATCTTATAATATTATTCAAAACATATATCACAACAAAAAACCGGGAATGATGCTTTAAAAAACATTCATGGATATGAAAAACGCCGTGTAAAATTAACTCTCTAGCTTCTATTTAAATGTCATTTGGCAGTTCTCGGCGTGACGTGTCTTCATCCGTCTTTAAATAGCCGTGTGTCCATATTAAATCACGCCAGCTTTCTGTCCTTCTTTAAGTGTCGCTGCGAGACTCCCGTCTCCTTCCACACATCATTTCTCAGATGTTTATCTATTTCAGAGTCAAACTTATTCCCGGCTGCCTTAAAAAATATTTTAACGTAAAAATATTAGTTATTGCATGAAATTGATGCCAAATTGTTATGTTAACTAATATTTTTAAATTAAATTAACTAAAAAGTTTAAGGCAGCCGGGTAACTTCGTATCCTTTAGAAGTCTTCGTGTCTGGAGCACACCCATGTTTTCTTAAAATGCAGTCGACATAGGCAGCTCACCAGGTTTTGGAGCAGAGCCACAGTGATATTCATGGTGCTGGATGCTTGTCTCTGTTTCCCAGCATGCACCGCAACAGGAATAAATCATGCAGACTAGGGCATCATTGTTTTTTCTGTTAAATGCACAGGTGTTGAGATTTTCTCGATCGTGTGAGTTTAAGCTTTATGTAAGAAATATGTCGTATTTGTAACATGGTCATATTTAACATGTCATTTATACAGATATGAATCCGAGAGTATAAAGCTGTTAACACTACATCAGCGTGGATTATTTAACATTTACATTTATGCATTTGGCAAACGCTTTTATTGTATTTACATTTGTTTCTAAGTATTTGCAATCCCTGGGTTCGAACCCATGACCTTGGCATTGCAAGCGCACTGAGCTACAGGTGTTGAAAGTGTTTACTTCTTTCACTGTAAACAAAAAGTAAGGAAGTATACTTTTACTTACATTTTAGTCCTAGTGTACCTATAAGTTCACTTCATTGCAAAAAATGTAATTGTGTCGTAGTATTGAATTACGCTTAGAAGTATACTATTGGAACATTGATATAAGTATATTTATTAGGGCTGTCAAATGATTAATCGCGATTAATCGCATCCAGAATGAAAGTTTGTGTTTGCATAATATACGTCAAATATTAATTTTGTATTCATAAAAACATATACATACATGCATATATAAATATATATAAAAAAAAATAAAATATACAAATTAATAAACATTTCAATATAATTTCAATTACTGGTAAATATAAATAAATGCATCTAAATATATAAAAGCCTACATGTATGTGTTTGTGTTTATAAATACAAAATTAATATGCACAGTACACAGACATCTATTATGTAAACACAAACTTTTATTCTGAATGCGATTAATCATTTGACAGCCCTAATATTTACTATAGCTTATACATAAAATATATATACTTTACAACTTAAGTATACTTAATAAAATGAACTTGAAGTATTTTTGTTGAGTGAATCAATGCTTGAATTCACTTCTGTTCTCACGAATGAATAGGATTTACATTATCCAAAATGAATTATCTCTACATTTGATCAGTTTTTGGGTTTCAATAAACAGGAGTGTGAAACGCGCTCATCTGCAGCGTCGCTGTGGTTGTGGAGTAAGAGAAACAGATTGTCACAGTTGTAATGAGACTCATATTTCTGTCCTGAGATCTGGGAGGTGGATTAGGCTGCGGGTTTGGACGTGCTCCCCGTCTCCTCCTGTGCCGCTTTCATCCCATTGGCTGTTCCTGCTCTCCTCATACTGTCCGGCCAACTCACTCCCACTATGTCCATCTGCGGACGGGCCCAACACTCCCTTTCTATTTCCTCTGATGCTGTGACGGAGCGACTGCTCCTCTCGGCTGAAGGAGCATCAGGGGTCGTGTTTATGTAATAGTGATGTTCAACTGAGCTTCAGGCGGCTTTTACTGACGGCTTTATTCCTGACTGAAGGAAAACGCACACAAATGAGATCTCTTTAATAGCTCAGATGTTTCTCCCATTGGATTTCTCCCAGAGAAACCCACTGAAAAGTTTCCTGTAGCTCAGATTTGAGTTCTTAGTTGTGTTTCAGTTTAGTCTCAGATGTTTCTCCTCATTATTTCTGCTTATAAAGAGAAACAAATGAGAGTGTATTTGTTGAAACATACAGAGGTGTAAAATAAATGTAGATTTAAATTTGATGAGAAATGTTTGAGATCTTCAATTATATTGACTTTTGATTGCAGACGAGACAAATCTGAGCTCAGTTTGAGACGATGTTGACATAAAACTCTTTTCTCAGGAGAACAAATATCTGAGACACAAGTTTCCATTTGCTCTCCATTTAATCGCATTGATATCTAGGAGAAAAATTGAGATTTTTCAACATTTTGATTCGAGTGAGCCATTTGTTTAATAGCTCTGCACGTCAATATTTTTATATTTTAAAGGAATGAAACATACGCCGTCATGTATCTTAAACTACAAATGAGCTTCTGCTGAGCGATAACATGAACGTGTGTTTTGGGGTCAGGAATCATGAAACGTACACACAGATAAACGTGTTTGTGTTTGTCAGCGTGAAGCAAGCGTTCGGTTGAAGTTGACAAAGACAAAGACTTCATCATGACAGCAGTTCATCTGAAAGAGACAAGAGAATGAACAGTAAAAGATCAGATTGTAATTCACAATGCATTCTGGGATTGTCATCTCTGTTATTTCATCCATAAAGAAAAAGTGCATGAAGTAATGAGAAAACTGACGTGAAAAATGAAAAAGAACTGTAGGCATCAGTGTGTATTTTGTGTATGTTTTCTAACAAATGATTCAATGCTTTACAATCCTTATTCAGTACAAGAAAGCGATACGGCGTAAATCTCACTAATCGTGATATTGATTCTCTGCTCGAATGCTTTTATAATGTGCATCAGTGAATCAGTTTCATATTTGAGTAAAATGTCAGGCTTCCCACATGAACAAATACTATAGTGCTATAATAAAATACTATAATATTTTACAATAGTTTACCATAGTAAATATTAAAGGAAATATACACTATTTACCGCAGACAGTAAGACTTTCAACAACTTCGTTTTTTGGGGGAATTTAAAAATGGTTGCTCTATGGCATTACTGTAAAGAACCATTTGTGGCACCTTTTTAAGAGCATATACATTAAGAAAGTGTATTCATTACTATAATGCTGTATACTACAATATACTACAATTTACTCATTTATACTACAGTATTTTTTCATGCGTGTTTGAAGCTTCGAATTCCGTTTAGATTAAATTCTACAGTAAAAAAAAATGCCAAGCTTCAATATCTGATATACGGTCACAAGAAAATAAAATAAAGGTGCTTAAAAGGTTCTTCACAGCGATGCCACAGAAGAACCTTTTATGGTTCCACCATTCAACCTTCTTTAAAAAAAACATCTCTTTCTTACATTTTTATCATCTGAAGAACCTTTTGTGAAACAGATGTTAAAGGTTCTTTATGGAATTAAAAGGTTCTTCTATGGCACCGAAGAACCTTTCGAAGCACCTTTTTTTAAAGAGTGTATTTCACATTTTTAATTTTGTATCAGTTTGAACTGTAAACTGCACACATACTGTAACACAACATTGAAAAGCTGTAGATGAGTTGCTTTTGAACATGTTTAACCATGAGACGACCTTTTTGGAAAACACAGCTGATTCTGAACAGGTTATGTCAATTTTGCTAAGGTTTCTGTATGTTCAGAATCATCCGTGTCCCATGTGTTGTGACCTCGTGCTGTATTAGTGTGATGATGTCACAGCGTGTGTGTGTGTGTGTGTGTGCGCAGGGCGAGCTGCTGAGCCCGTGTCGCTGTAGCGGGTCGGTCCGCAGCACCCATCAGCCGTGTCTGATCAAGTGGATCAGTGAGAGAGGATCATGGACCTGTGAACTGTGTTATTATAAGTATCATGTCATCGCCATCAGCACCAAGAACCCACTGCAGGTAAAACACTGACAACATCATCCTTCAGTGATGAAGAACCGGTAGAAAAGATTTTATTAATCTCTCTCTCTCTCTCTCTCTCTCTCTCTCTCTCTCTTAAGTGGCAAGCTATTTCTCTGACGGTCATCGAGAAGGTTCAGATCGCAGCAGCTATCTTGGGTTCATTGTTTCTGATCGCCAGTATCTCGTGGCTGGTTTGGTCTTCTCTGAGCCCGTCGGCCAAATGGCAACGACAGGATGTGCTGTTTCAGATCTGCTATGGGATGTACGGCTTCATGGACATCGTCTGCATCGGTACGTATGGAGTAAAAGTTCATCCTGAGTTTAGTTTTAAATTATCCATCGGATAAGGTTTTGGTCAAATACCTGTGAGTAGGGTTGCCAACTTCAGCAAAAGAAAATAAGGGACAATCTTGGTTCTTTAAATAAAAATAAGGGACAATCTTGGTTCTTTAAATAAAAATAAGGGACAGTCTTGGTTCTTTAAATAAAAATAAGGGACAGTATAAGGGACGCTCAAAATATTTGTTCAGTACAACTCTAGTATGTGACAAAATAACTTTTTTTTGCCTTTTAGAAATTGTGAAATGAATATTAGAATATTACAAAATATTTGCTTTACTTGACCTATTTATGTACAATTTAATTCTTAAACAAATTATAATGTAATTTTAAAATGTCACACACATTATATCCCAGCAAACACAGTACGTTCTGACAACGTTCAGATAACCTGGTCATTTGATTAATGAATATGGTCATAATTTATATTTATGTTATTATATGGAAAATGTATGATCAGAGAAAAATCTGTTATAATGTCAAGACGAATGCTATAAATCCGACTTCCGACCTGTATACATTTCTTTGATCTGATGAACACAAAGGAAGATATTTGGAAGAATGTCAGTAACCAAACAGATCTCACCCCCCGAAAATAAATACTATTAGCGTCAATGAGGGGTGAGATCTGTTTGGTTACTGACATTCTTCCAAATATCTTCCTTTGTGTTTTGCAGAACAAAGACATTTATACAGGTTTAAAATGTCAAGAGGATGAGTAAATGATGACAGAATTTTCATTTTTGAGTGAACTATCCCTTTAACTCTTCATGTGAGACGAACTGTATTTATCTACAAAACAACACCATGTGCTCCTCTGCATCTCAAACTACAGGCAACACAAACTCCCATCAGGAGGAGCAGATTAAAAAGTCAAAACAAATATAATTCATGAATCAAACAGCGACTCACATGAATGAGCGAGGACCACCACACCACATTAAAAATGAGCCTTTGAATTCCCTGTGTATTCAACCAAATGCAAATCCTCATATTGAAAACGCACACACGCACAATCTCACAATCTCACATGCACACACATATTGGTATTGGCATAAACAGAATTTAAGGAAAAAGCAGCGCAATCAATGAATGATAAATCATTTAATTTGTTTGTCTTTGTCCAAGCAGCATATAAAACAAATTCATCAGCAGCAGACTTTGGCTCTGCTCCAAAACAAAGTGAGGCGCCTACGTAGACAGCATCTTAAGACATCATACTAGACGTGCAACACAAGAACACAAAGGCGGTTGGGTGACAACAACCCAGCAGTTTTTAAAATAAATAACAAAATAAAATTGTGTTGTATTTTTATTTAATACACACACTGTTAAAAACTTCTGTATTAGCATTAAACATGATCAAGTCTTTATCTTTACAGAAGAAAAACTATAAGAAAACAGCCTCATGCAAAGCATTCTGGGAACCAAAAATCTAAAAAAAAAAAAAAAAAAGCCCGAAGGTTGATGATGATTTTTGGTTCCCAGAATGCTTTGCATGTGGCTTTTATTTGATCGTTTATTCTGTAAAGATAAAGACTTGTTAAAGTTTAAAGCTCATTTATCTTTGAACAAACTCTTGCCAATAAATGAGAATTTAAATCTACAGTAAGTTACTGGCGAACAGCTGCACAGCAACATTTTTTACAGTTGTTCCAATGACACAAGTTGGCGGGTCATGAAAACGTTATATTATTACTGTATTCACGTCATTATTTACTTTCATTTTGGACCCTGATATGCAAACATTACAGAAGTATAACATCCATGAAATGTACCTGTCCGCAGCTTTAATAGTCCACGAGGGTCCCTCCGTCTTCCGAATATTCCATCGATGGCAGGCCGTCAACCAACAGTGGAAAGTTTTAAATTACGACAAAAAGAGAGACAGCGAGGAGCGTAAGAAAACCGAGGAATTGAGCGGATCGCTTCCTCAGAGAGAGCAAACCGGAGTGGAAATATCCCCATCTCCATCTTCTCTGATGGCCGCCGCAGGGACGCCGGCCCCGGCCGACACCATCACGAACACAGACGCCGCGGTGACCCTCCAGGACTCCACGGGTTCTTACCCGACCGACAGCGACGGTGCGGCTCTGCCTGACCAACACTGTCCCTATAACCTCCTGCATTTACTGAGTCACTTACGAGCGCACGAGCCGCGCACGCCGACCAGCACCACTAACACCATCAAACCTAGAGAACTGGTTATGAGAGTTACTACTGTCTGAACACAGCGACTGGAGGCCTTATGATGGGAGACGACAAGCACAAAGCTTTAACTCTTTTCTACACACGTCTGGGGATTATTTGTGACTTAATGGTGATCCAGCGATATGTGTTTTTAAATATTCAATGTCAAGAGCAGAATGACCAATATAATGCTGACACACACACACACACACACACACACACACACACAACATACAATTTTACAATTGATGATAGCAAATGCATTTAAAGATGGAGTCAACTATTAAATAAGGAATTTAAAGGAACAGTTCATAGAAGAAATGTAATTTAAGAATGTAACTTTTGCTTTTCTATTAACATCATCTGTGTTTAAAACAGAACTACAGGTTACTTTATGTACGTATTTTTAAGTCAAGTGATGTCAAACTTGACCTGTTAGATCTTATAAATTGTGAGTCAACATCTTTTATGTAAATGCTCAAAAAAAGATTGCAGCTTTAAAAACTTTGACTGTGTCTTTTAACTTAATTCTTCAGGTTTGGACTGACACAACTAAATGACCGACGTTTCATTTTATGGGTGAACTGTTCCTTTAAATGAACACGACTACACAATATTCCCTTAAAGTTACAATCTGAATATGTGTCGTATCTTGACGTGACTGACAGTGAATTATAAAAGTGGAAAACCCACTATTTCACATCAGACAATCAGGCACAGAAACCTAGAATCTCAAAATTCAGTCAAACGCAAAACTAAGAAAAGTATCTGTATAAAGATAAAGGTGCAAATGTAACTCTAAACATACATGTGAGAAGATAAACACGTTTACAATAACATGAACGATGTGGATCGGCCTCTGACCCTTTCACTGTCTTTAAATGATGACTGGCAGCTGTCAATCATCTCGTTGACAAATGGACAACAGCGTCCGCTTTGTTGAGCTCAGTCGGTTAAAAAGCACAGTCTCTCTCTCTCTCTCTCTCTCTCTCTCTCTCTCTCTCTCTCTCTCTCTCTCTCTCTCTCTCTCTCTCTCTCTCTCTCTCTCTCTCTCTCTCTCTCTCTCTCTCTCTCTCTCTCTCTCTCTCTCTCTCTCTCTCTCTCTCTCTCTCTCTCTCTCTCATGCTTGCTGGTAATGCATGTTTTCATATTCATGGCCATCTTGTGAGGACACTGAACATCTCATACGATGTTTTGACTATGACAGCTAGTCAATATGAAAATCAAGAATACGGTTTCATGTTGACTTTAACATCAGTTTTGAACGATTATCCCTGTGATCAATGTAAAAAATGACAAGTTTTAACTTTTTTAACAAACACAGTTGCTTTGAATTGAAAGGCCAAACTATTGAATTGGTTTTGAGTTTTATTAACTGATCCTCATTTTCTTTTGAACACAGACAGAATGTTCTTTATTATGGGATGTGGATGGTGATTTTATTAACACAGAAATCATCCACTATATTTGAAATCTTGTAAAGCCATAATAACTTCAATTGAGGAACAAACTCAAATCAGGTGCCTTCGGATTGTGCGACAAACGCTATTGGTTCTTGTGCATCAGGTGACCAGTTGTCATGTTAAAATATACAAAACAACAAATGAGATTTGAGATTCAGATTTGACTTTCTGTCTGCGTTTCGCCGTTATATATTTCTATCAGATGTATCGACTTTTACATAGTGTGCTGAGATCCATATTTTTGTCATGTTGCTTTTTCATAACTACTGAAAAAAATAAAATTCATGTATGACAACATGAGATGAAACTTCTGTTTTTACCTAAATAATCAGTTTCTCGTTCATGGTCGTGGTGGGATGAATGATGATGATGATGATGATGATGATGATGATGATGATGTAAAGATGTTAAAATAACCTGCAGACCTCAGCGTGAACTCATCTGCTCATTTCTCCTGACGTTCACACCTTCGATTCAATGTCTTTAAACAGAGAAAAACTGAGAATATTAATGTTTATTGTGTATAAACATCATCAGATTGATTATACGAGAGTAAAATGAACCAAAACTTGTCTGTAGAAAAGCGCTTGATGTCAATGATTTTGTAAAGTACAGCTGTGGTCCTGCAAGAGAATCATTTTAGCATTTTAAAGATCACAAAATCTGCAATATACACAGTGTTTGAAACACTCAAACAGTATTGAAGAAATGATTTGGATCGGTTTCTAAATGATCAGATGTGGTGATTCTGTCTTGCAGATGTCTGCTCTCCACCTGCTGAATTATTAAAGAAAGAGAGTTTAAATACTTAAATAACTGAATTATATAAATATATATATTTAAAATTCTTGTAGGTAATAAAGTGAGAACGTATTGTTGCATCCTATTACAAACATCAAATAAATGTAAAAATCCCTTTTATAATAAACTAGTCAGAAACTGATGTTGTGTTGAGTTCCGACAGAAAACGATTTACTGGCCGTTGTTTTAGGTCTCTGCGTCACAGATGGGATTATTTTCTAGATCACTTACTCTTAAAATTCAGGACCAAGACAGAATCACTTCAAACGTTGTTTGGCATGAATGTTTTCTCAAAGACGATCTGAGTCTTCTAATAAAAGCTGAAGGTATCAGAAAGCGTTCAGTTTAAGACGTGAGGAGAAGGTCCATGCGAGTGGAAAACTAGCGGGCTATCCAGAGATCTAAAATACGATGTGATCAGAAAAGCATGAAATTCCTCCATCTCTCCGTGTCCTTTCATCTCGCTCTCAGTAGTGACAGAGAAGGAAAGAGGCTCCCAGCTTCTGTTTGAAGTTTAAAATGACAGCCAGTTTTTCAATCTGAAGACATCAAATTGAGCAGAAAGTGAAGTCACTCTTTTAAGCCAAACTCTTATAACAATACTGAGACTATTACATTGTCATTCAGGACATTCTTCTGGCACAGGTATAACTCTTAATATCAACACCAAAATAAACCATTTCAACATCTTTTAAATGAGTGCAAACTCATAATATAAATCTGGAAATGTAAACTTCTTGAAATGAAAAAGATGCCTGATGAAAAACTGAAGAACCCTCGCCGAAAGACAATTGAATTTAATAGTTATAATGAGAATTCTATTGGTTTTAATAGAAACTATAATGGTTTCTAATATGTAATGGGTGTTATCTGTGAGAATAATCTAAAACACACTACATAAAGGAATTTTGTAATGGAAAAAGTTAATGGTTCATAATGGTACTATTAGAACTTCTGTGATGGTTTTAATTGTGTCGTTTCTCTTTGACATGAACAGACTGTAGTTATAACTTAGGTTGTAGTTGACCAAGACTTTGTGGCATTGAGATGAAGACCAAGGCAGGGTGAGACTGAGTTGAGACTAAAACCAGACCAGTACCCTATACAAAATAATACAAAATTGACAATTTTGCCTTTGTTTGAGAGAAAACCTCCCATTTATTGAATCATCATCATGTTTGCAAAGTGCTCGTATTCACGAAACATCTCTCTTGCTCTTGCATTATTTCAGAATGTTATGATAAAAATATCTCACAAACGTACGTGCAATCACATGTTGAATTTTGTGTTTTTGACATAATATCTGTTCATGAGTAACAAAAGATGTACATTTAGAAATACAGTTTTACAGCAAATCACATGAATGATGTTAAGAAATAAATCAGACCATAAACAAACAATTTACTGGTTGTGTGGTATTGAAATAAAATTAAGTCTTAGTCTTAATTCTTTATAGTATGAGACCAAGACCTTTAAAAATGCTTTTAAGAATAAAAAAAAAAAACGTTTACATAATTTGCAGTAAAGAATTTTAAACTTTCAGTTTTTATGTTACAATTGTTCTTTATAATGTGTATAAGCATCTAATGACTTGAGTCCACATTCTTCTATCAACATTTCAGTGAGTAGATGATCAGACTTAAAGTGAAGATGATTCTCTTCCGGTCACGACTGCACGTCTAGACTCCAGCGGCTGAACGATTAATCTCAGAACGAAACAAATGAAGAGTCAAAGCACTGCGACAGAAAGATCTGACAGTTCTCATGATGAATCTCACGGTTTCTGCTGAAATTATGCGCTTTATGCAGAGATGGAAGGTGAACTCCTGAATGCCATAAACGTCCACAAGAGGTGAATTTGCAATAGCGAATCATTGAGTAAAGAAGGTGACTCGTTCACTGCAAATGACTCAAATAAAGTCAGACTGCAAATGACATAAAAATACAGAAGATCATTTGTTCTAATATATGGCCTATACCACAATACATGGTGTAGCATTGTACGAAATGTATGATCCCAGAAATCTAAAGGGGAAAAGTCAATGATGAAAACAAAGCATATTTTAAAAAAACATTACGATTTCTGACATTATGTCCAACAGAGCACAATTCTTGTCCACGTTCCCATTACAGCGATGCAAAAATATCATTACTGCAATGCAAAAATCCATAAAAGTAATGTTATATTTATGCACAATGGTGTTATTCGTTGTATCGTCTTGAATAAAAAATGGTTTTCTTGTATTAAAGTAAACCTAGAGAGATTTAAACAGACTGTATCTCGCCAGTGTTTTCATCTGAGAGCTTGAACTGTTCTCACTAAACTCTCAGTGGGAAGAGATGCTGCAGAACAGATGGAGATCATCAGCCTGAACCGCTTTACATGGCTTTTGTTTTCTGAGATCGATCAACCTCACACACACACAGCAGATGAAATGAGAGTTTATGAGCGTGACATCATCGCGACAGATCCCTCACCGTTCATCACATGACCTCAACATCTGATGATAGTGTCTCTATTACTTTTGTTTTCTGATCAATGCAGAGAAATAGAAACAACAGCATGTTGACGTCACACCTGCAATGTGTGAATAAAACTGCAGATTGTCCGTCCAGTGCCAAAATAGGTTACATCAATTCCTAATTTGTCTAGGACTAACAAGAATTATACTTCTGAAACTGGTTTTAGTTTGTTCAATCATTTATTTTGAAGCATTTTTCTGCCATTATCATGTACACAGACAAAAACATTAGGTGGTGTTTAGAAAAATAAACAATTTGGTGCAACTCGTGACACATTCAAGTAATCGTACTTTAGAATTACAACTGGTCCAATGGCAACATCATATCTTAAGAATTACGAACACATGTAAACCCATGATGACATCTTCAGAGAGATTCAGGTACTTGATTCCACATGATTCACATCATGTCCAACTGCATAGGAAAAACATGAGCAAACCATAAGAATCAACAACTCAAGTTGCACAAGAGCAACAAATCATAAATAAGAAACAGACACATGTGACCCTGGATCACAAAACCAAGTCTTAAGTAGCACGAGAACATTTGTGGTAATAGCCAAAAATACAGCGTATGGGTCAAAATGAGCCATTTTTCTTTTATGCCAAAAATCATTAAGATATGAAGTAAAGATCATGTTCCATGAAGATATTTTGTAAATTTCCTACCGTAACTATATCAAAACTTTATTTTTGTGAGTAATATGCTATGCTAAGGACTTCATTTGGACTTTATTTTCTCAATATTTAGATTTTTTTGCACCCTCAGATTCCTGAGTTTTAAATAGTTGTATCTCGACCAAATATTGTCCCAACAAACCAAACATCAATAGCTTATTTATTCAGCTTTATGATGATGTAAAAATCTGGTTTTGTGATCCAGGGTCACATATGTGTGATATTGTACAGTAGACATTCACGTGAGCCATCAAAAGCAGCAGGCAATACTCACCAAATCATCAACATCACCGGTGTCCTCCTTCTCTGAAGCCGCTTCTGCCTCCACCTTCTGCTCCGACGCCAGAAACTACAGCAACAAAAACACAATATTACACGACTTTATGAACGATGTAGATGTTATAGAGGCGTAGATCTGTGAATGTTTTGTCATACCTGTTGTGCATCCTGTTTGGAGATGGTGCTGCTGTCCACTTCATCACTGCTGATCAGCGTGAAAGCATCTGAAAATAAAAACAGCGTGACTTCAGCTCATCGTGAAGAGAAGATCACGTTTTCAGTGTTTCTGTACCTTGGATGAGGAGCTCCCAGAATTCCTGAAGGTTCCGGTCAGGAACGCTCCTCTTCAGAGACTGCATGTAACTGTTGAACAGCTCTGCGTTTCCACACTGACGGAGAAAAGAACGAATGTGAGAAATGAGGTTTTGTGTTCATATAATGGGGTTCAATGTTGTTTGCTTATTAACATTCTCCAAAATATCTTCTTTGTGTTCTGCAGAATTCAGTCTAGTGCATTGCTGCCAAGACAGTCTAGGGTTGTCACAAATCTTAAATAATCGTCTCATCGCAATTATTTCTGATAACCGCAATTATTGTGAATCCTTAGAAAACAAGTGTGATCTGCAGTATCTGCTGCATCTTACATCCACTGTCCTTTATCTGCACTTACTGTTACATTCAGATGACATTTCTCCATCCTTTGAGTTGCATTAGCTTTGTATTTTTTTTGTTGATTCGTTATGTTTCCAGACTTGCTGCATCTACACAGCAAGTTTCAGACTCAAATCTTTTCTGTACCTCCACAGTAAATAATAGTAGTATTTACAAAATGTTTACATGTCTAAAGTATATACACGGCAAAACATGACTTTCTTACTTAGTAATTTTGTCTTGTTTTCCAGTACAAATGTCTAAAAATTCTTGAATCAAGATGCATTTTCTGGATGAGCAAAATGACCAAAAAAATAAGACTTGTTTTTAGACCAAATATATTAAATTTAAGTGAATTTGTGCTAAAAACGAGCAACAAAATCTGTCCATGGGGTAGGAAAAAAGAAATTGAAATAAGTTTTACTTTTTCAAGATTATTTTTCTTACCCCATGGACAGATTTTTTTGCTTGTTTTAGGCACAAATTTCAAATTTATTTAAATTTAATATTTTTTGCCTAAAAACAAAACTTATTTTCTTGGTCATTTTGCTCATCAAGAAAATGCATCTGGATTCAAGAATTGTTAGACATTTTTACTGGAAAACAAGATAAAAATACAAAGTAAGAAAGTCATTTTTGCAGTGTACACGGCCAAAAAAATCGCTTTCTTACCTAGTATGTTTGTCATGACTCATGTCTAAAAATTCTTAAATCCAGATACATTTTCTTGATGAGCAAAATGACCTAAGAAAATACGTTTTTAGGCAAAAAAATAAATAAAAAATTTTAATGTAAGTACATTTGTGCTTAAAACAAGCAAAAAATAAATACATCTGCCAATGGGGTAAGAAAAAAAATCTAAGTTTGACCTTTTGCTTATGAAGAAAATGCATCTTGATTCAAGAATCTTTTTGCATTTGTACTGGAAAACATGATAAAAATACTAAGTAAGAAAGTCATTGTTTGCAGTGTATTTTCTTCATTGAATAAATTAATTGTCAGTAATAGTTATAGTGTCAAAGACAATTAATCTGCATAATCGCAATTATTAAATAGACAATTAATCGTCAGCCAAATTTCATAATCGTGACACACCAAGAGAAGATTAAAAATAATAAAATTGAACGATATAAATAATTCAATTAAGATAGACCCTCAGACATCTTCAGTAATAAACAGCCTCCAGCGCAGATTCCTGAATGAACGTGGATCTGAATTGAGATCTCACCGTGACAGACTGTTCCCTGAAGGCCTGGATACAGGTGATGCTCTTCATGTAATACTCCGAGCTCCTGTTACCCAGCAACTGCTCAATCCTGCCGGTCAGCTGCTGACACGCTGTCAAGGTTGCAAAACAATGACTATTAGAGCAACAGCGTAAACTACGGATAATATCCAAAGTCAACAGGGCTTCAAATCAATTCACACTGACTTATTGACCAAATAATCGAGTGTTTGACGCGGAGCGATTCAAAAGCGATTTACATTGCATTATACTATACATTTGTTTTTGGATTATGTGAACGCACATCAATGTTTAAGCTCATAGTTTTGGAAAAGTTGTATTATAATTTAGTATAATTTCGATGTAGTTTATCAAATATAAAATCTGGGGACCCCCGTGCATATAGGCAGCAATCGGATATGCTCACACGCTATTTTATTCACAGTATGAATTCTAAAGTGCTGTATTGTACAATATGGCATTGTGTAATATTGCTATTATAAGTGTTTCCTCTATTTTTCTAAATAGGTTGCAGTAACAATAAGAATGGCTCTTCTGTTCACATGTTGTTGCCCATTTGCGTTCACTAATCTATGAAGCGTGGCAAAATGAGAAACTTCTTTGCGTGAGCTTGCGTATGAACAGCCAATGCACACGTGGCACACAGTTCGAGTCCCGGCTCGAGGTCCTTTGCCACTCCTGTTCCCCTCTCTCCTCCCTATACTTTCCTGTCCTCTCCTAGAATACTGCTTTGTCCAAAAAAGACCAAATTCCCCAAAACAGATCTTAAAAAAGAAAGAAAGTGTTGATAAATCACATCTCACCCTGGTTGAAAGGAATGCTTTTCTGTCTGATCAGTTTTTGGAAATCTCTCGCTGGATTCACGCTACCAACCTGAAAGACAGACCGACTGTTAGAAAGGATGACAGATAACCGAACGCCAGGTGAGCTGTCATGCTGTCTACATAGACATCTTTCTTTTTTATTGATTTATTTTACATTTTGGCATAACAGAAGACATCAGAATGATACTGTACTGTAATCTATCTTTTATAAATTATATACAAGATGTAACATTTAACAAATGAATTTTGCTGTATCTCCTTGACCAATGCACACTTTTAAAGTTAGTGAAACACATGAGAGTCTCACCGATGTGACGCTTCCCTCTGTGATCTCTGCCAGGTTAAATTCTGTCTCCTCACTGACTTTCACTCTCTTCGCATTGGGCTCTTCAGCACTGAAAAACACACAATCAACTACATTCACATGACAATAATACATAAACGATATTTTGTCAAAAAACTAAAATTATTATTTACTAAAAACTATAAAAATCAATACTGGCCAGTTTGACCGAAATCTTAAGTGTGAGTCATTTTCGTAACATTACATTACAATTTACATCATATTCAATTCAATTCAAATGAGCTTTATTGGCATGACTGTGAAATAACACAAATATTGCCAAAGCAGTAATAATACATATAGTATGGACATATATAAAGTCATAATTTCCTCTGGAATATAACCTCATGGTAAAAACACACACAAACCATTATTCCTAAGAAATAAATAGTAAATCTGATACGATTACTCCACACAACTTCATCGCCGGGATATATGTCCGATTCTTCATGGCAGACACATTTCTACCATCACACAACACTTATCATCGATCTCACCTGCTTCCAAACACGTCTGCGCTGGTCTTCACCTCTTTCCGTTTCAACACTACTTTCAGAGGGAATTGTGTCCTGATGTCCCGCAGCGGGGCCTGACAGCGGGCGAACACGGCCTGAGGTCGCTCTAGAACCCTCTGCAGCCAGGGTTCTAACTGTGGGAGAGGATCATCTGGATTCACACCGCGGTGATGTAAGCACTGCCAACACAAGCACAACACAGATCAGACACACGACTACATGAGTTTAAACAGACAGAATATAGAGAACCTGGTAAAGCCTCTGGAACTGTGGGTTTGGAATGTGGTTGGTTTTAAATATATCCACCGTCTCGCCATCTTCATCTTCCTGCACCAGCATCATGGAGTCGATGAGCGAGTCCACCGCCGACAGCTGCGACTCTACAGACACATTAACACCAATTCTATTAAAAAACGACTTCTGAAGAGAAGTCGCCCTGCCACAGGATTTATGAGTTTGAAAATGAAATGTTGTTCTCTGATTTGTCTGTAGTGTACTACACTTGAAGTGTGCATGGGGTTCATGACGCAGTGATATCAGCAAATGAAAAACAAAGGATGCAAGTCCAAGATTTGACTTTAAAAAATGACTCAAATAACTTTATCTACTGGCAACCAACATTGTAGTTTTTGCTGATGAATTTGAGAGCTGTTGCTTAGGGCTGAGTGATATAATTAATTATTATGGAGATAATCATGCTAAAAATATTAAATTGCAGAATATTGTGAATGTTGAAAGCTGTTGAAACGCTCTCTTTACGTCACAGGCGTGGATGATGAATTATTCCCCAAAATACTACTTTTATTTTTGTTTTGTTACACTAAACATTTAAATTCAAAATACAGTTTTATCCAACTTAGGCTTTTTAAAATTGTGGCAAAAGAAATTCACCTTTAATAATTATTTTGGAGCAAAAGCAAAATAAAAAAATCCAGATTTTTGTTGTGTGTGTTAAAATTTGGAACTTTCCTGTAGTTCAGTGGTTAGAACCAAGGTCATGGGTTCGATCCCAGGGGTTTGCACATAATCAAATACAAATCGCTGCATCTGCCAAATGCGTAAATGTAAATGTAATGAACGATATCAAGATACTACATTTTAGGTACATAGGCCATATGAAACAGAAATATGTTTTTACACTCCAAAATCTCTGAATGTCACTGCATTAGAGTTTTTGGTTGTAGTGTCCAAACACTTTTTTTAGTCACCGCTAAATATAAATGTAAGGAAATGAGCTGTGTTTGCTGAGGATTCACCTGATGCTGTGAACTTCTTGTTGTTTTCTAACATTGGGAAAGTGAACTGTCGCAGGTCTTCCATATACGGCAGCTGAACATACAGTAGACACTGAGGAGAAACAGACACGTGAGGGTCATATGGAGGATTAAAATATGTAGAATGTGTTTTCTGTTACATTATAAACCACATACTTCATATTTCTCCTTAATGCAAGGAAAGGCCGCTCCCACTTGAGGGTTGCTACGACGGTCATAAGCGTAACGCACTATAGCCGCCATCTTTAGACCATCAAGAGCATGAATCAGAGCAGAGAGAGCTACAGCCGCGTGCTGCGCACACACACACACACACACACACACACACACACGTTAATACACATGATAGACAAGTCATACATTTCAGCAGTGAACACACATCATTACCTCATCATCTCTGGGAGCAAAAACTTTGACAACCTGACTTCCCATAAACTGATGACGATTAATCTGCATCACACACAAAAACAACAGTCACTGTATAATACAGAAGAAAAGACAAATCCTTGATAACTCTCTGATATTACCAATGGGAACATGTGGAATCATGGTTTAAAGAAGAGCGCCATCTAATGGACAAACTCTCACCAGCTCCTGTTTAGTAAAGCCAAGAACCGCAAAACATTTCCCATCAGATTTATATTTCATCTGGTCCTCATCCACCTTAGAAAACGGAACAATGTCACTTCCATAACGGTAACCTGTAAGAAACCAAAATACAATCAGTAAAATAAGTGTTCACACCACACAAATTTGTGTTTTTCCTTCATTGATGACATATTTTGACAGCAAAAAAATAAATGATAATTAAATAAAAGTCTGTTCATTTTGTATTGTGTATATATATAGATTTTGTATTTATCTGTAATTTGATATATTTTTTGATATATGTTTATTCTATGTTATCTGTATGCACCTGCATGCATGCATGTGGCAGAATTGACATTAAAGCTGACTTTGACTTTTCATGAATCCAATCTTAAAAGCACGTTCCATGACACAATGACACTGAATGTCATTTATCAGACGCTGCTCACATGTAATAGACATCAAACTGTTTATACCAAACAGGAATATGTTCTAAAGGACCACTGCGCCCCATGATCACCTTGAATAGTGTCGTCCTTCTGCACTTCAGTTTCATCATCATCATTCAGGCAGTAAACCGTCTCTCTCCTGACATCATCTTTCTGGTGACTCTCAGCATCAACCACAGCCCACGTCTTCTTCACCTTCTCCTCCGTCACCTGTGTGTTACGAGCACCAGACAAGACATCAGAAACGTGAGTTGAACATGAGAATCACATCATCTGAACATCAGCGACGCACCGCTTTGTATCCGACGATGCGGATGGTCAGCGAGGTGCCGATGGTGAGCTGACAGGGCCAGGCCATCGGCCTCCGAGAGATACACTTGAAGATGGACAACTTCTCCAGAGCATCACTGCAGCAAACAATTTCAGCCCGTTTTAGTCATTCTAATCATAACAGTTTATGATTGAACATGTATGGATCAGTCCAACCTAAAAGTGTGGACTTCCTCCAGACCGTCCTCATCTAACAGAGCAGTCATGATGTTTCTGACCATCTCCAGACCTTGAGTCTGCTGTCTGCTCAACCCCTTCCCGGGGCGGGGGGGATGCGCAGCTGACCCAGAGCCACCTTCATCACCTTCGTCTTCATTCAAAGGAAACTGCAAACTGGTAGAATAAACAAAACCATTTGATTTCACAGATTTCTGTTTTCGTATTAATAATCATTTTAAATCAACATGTTATCAGTTAATGTCACTTACAAGAACTGCAGAGTGATTCCTGCTTTCTTCAGGTTCTCAATAATGACATCAAGCTGGTCTTCAGACGTCTGCACGTTTAGATCCGTCAACAGCACAACATTCAGACGATCGTATTTCTTTCCCCTAAACAACAAATGCCAAGCGTAACATCAGCATACAATCCGCAGATCAAAAGCAAATGAAAGCAAGAATATGAGGAAAAAGTAACCTCACATGGTTTCATGCTGCAGGAGATCCATGCACACAACAAGAGCGTCAAGCCCTGATAAACAAGTCAAGGGTTTCAAAAACGTAAAAGAAAACAAGCAAATGCAACACAGAATGTTATTATAATTCCTTTAACACCACAGGGATACAATCCGCTTGTTGTCCACCAGGCTGCAGTTCATTGTGAATCTCCTCCAGCAGATCAAAATCAGGAATCATGAGATGATGACGGACAGTGATGTTCTGATACTGACCATCTTTGGCCAGACGGTTCTTAGTTTCATCCGTACCAAACAGCACCAGACCCACCTCATCCTTACTCTCATCAAACACCTACAATATAAACAAAGTGTCATTATTACACACAGCATACATTATATATAAATGAAGACGATCGTTGTAATACAAACCTGCCGCTGAACAAACTTCTGGATGACTTTTTTGGCCTGTTGGAAGGGCGGTTCCTGGCCAGGTTCTGAGTTACTCATGGAAAAACCCACATCCATGCACAACACCAACGCTGACTAAAGAGATAAAAAAGAGAATTCTTCAGTTCCTTTCCATTAAATCCTCAATACAGTTTTACTATATAACTTGTATATAGCAAATATTTGAGCCTAATAGTTATAAAGAAATATAGGAATAAGAAATTAAGAGATTTGACAAGAGATGTTCAGTGAACTTAGTTTATATTCGTTTCATATGACGTCAGAAGACTTGCAATACAGTGCACAAGTTATATGGACTAAGTTTATATAGGTTGAGAAATATTCACTTCGACAAGGGTAATTTTTGTAATACAGAACAACAGACAATCTAATTGTTATGGATTTAAAGTATTTTCTTTTTCTTTTGAACAAACAACAAAGGCAATAAACGTAAAAACCAACTTTAATGGATAATAAATGATGACAGAATCTTTAATGAACATCTTCAAAACTTTATTGTGTGGATCAGATAGTCATCATAACTTATGAACTATAATTATAAACAGTAAATACTGATTCTTTACTCATATAAAACCTCTGTTCGTGAAATCATATAATTATAAACTACCAACAAATTACCTTCGCTGCGCGCGCCATCGCTGCTGTTGTATCTCTGTTATTTTTCCGGGTGAATAACTGACAGCCGACACAAAGTTCCGCCTCCGAGATATGCGTTCTCGCGATACTTTGGTGTCAGAAACTCATATTTACATCAAATAAAATAATTTTTTTTATCTATTTGTAAAATCACCCTTAAACTGCATCGTGCAAACTTTACACTAACCCACTAGGAATTATACAGAATTAAATGCTAAAGGGATTAGCTAACATTGTAATACATGGGGCAAACACAATTCATGCATGTGTAGTCAAAAAAAAAGAAAGTGGGCAAATTACATCATGATACATGTGTTTATACTGACTGGTATTGTTCTGGTGTGAATTATAGCAAAAGTTTATTATAGTATGTTAATGATAATAAGGCTAATGGTTTAAAAAGAACATATTCTTCACTAACTATAAAATTGCCTAACATTACATTGTCTTACATGGCAACGTTTAATGCATGGACGATGAGTAACTATCCATCTTGTGGGATGTCACGGTCAGCTCGAGGTCACTTCCTGATCTTGTTTTCCATCCCCTCCCTCCACTGTTGTTTCCACTGTCCCTACAACACAGGAAACATCTGTGATGTTATTTGGAATAATAATTTAAATTTTTTTCTTATGAACATCACTGCATGATGAAAATAAGTCATCATTAGTATCTAGTACGTAAAAGAAAGCAACTTAGAGAATATATGGATTTCACACAATTATACATATTGTTAGTTTATTTGCAGTATATATGGCTTTATTATACAGGTTATAAAAACTTCATTTCACTTCTCTTTACCTTCAGTAAAAGGCCTCCATCAAAATGGTTAAAATAAATACATTAAGTCAAGAATAAATATTTAAATATTTCAAAAGGTTAAACGCAAAATATGAAACGTCCCGTGTAAGGAAGCATTGTTTCATAAAACGTGAGATTAAAGAATTCAAAATAGTTGGTTGATAAGGGAAAGATTAAATAAGCATAACAAAATAACACAACAAGCAACGATCTTGGATTTGGGTTTTATCCACTGAATACATTATGAGATTTTCTTCACCGCAAACTTAGCATACACATGATGCTGACTTATAATACTGTATTTTGGAAGACAGAAAAAGTACAAAAAACAAGACGTGAAAAACGTGTTCTTCGGGGTTGTGAAATGTGCAACAACACATAAGTCTTGGTCTTTATCCTCTCTCCTCCCCTTTTGCTTTATGTCTCTCTCTACTGTCCTCTCGAAATGGTGACAGAAAATATACCAAAAAACAGGTCCAACTAGCAGACCTTTGTCATCTGGAAAAAAAAGCCATTTGAACTCTTTTTCACACAGAGGAAGTCTGGAGATTTTTCCCCTGCAAACTCCCAGAGATCGTGTCTGAATCCAGCAGCTCTACGATGCTGTAGGGAGAGCAGTCCTCCAACCCGAGCTTCCCACAAGCCCACCCGCAGAAACCCTTCTCCAGATCCCTGACAGACATCCACCACTCACTGAACGCCCAGGACACCTGCACCACCGCCGAGTACAGACCCAACGACAGCGACACTGCCACGATGAGCACGGGGTAGAAGATGATGAGGAAGGGGCAGATGGTGATTTTGTGACAGAACGTCCTCTCCTCATTGTACACCAGGAAAATGTTGTACCAAGTAAGAGTTCCGTAGTAGAAAGAGGTGATGAAGGACAGAACAAAGACTACCGGAGCACAAGACAGACTCCAGAGGATGATGTGCGGACCTTGAGAGATCCCGAAAGCACACGGGCATCTCGTTCCTTCTCGGCCCTCACATTCGGCATCCAGACGCTCTTTTGATCTCGCCATCTCCTGCAGCTCTTTCTCCGTCAGCGTCACGTGAATATCCACCATCTGACCTTTCTTCTTTCCTCGTGTTATGGTCCCTGTAAGCGTCACATAGCGACTATCTGGGGGTAGATTCCAACCTATGAGGTGGGAACATATCATGAAAGAAAAGAACATATTTAACACCTTGAGGAAATAAAAAATTGATTCATACACATGTATAGAGACGCTTCACCTTCATCGGTGGGGTTGTTCAGAAATGTAGCTCCTTCTTCCGTGGACCTCTCAGCACCCTCCATATTTCCATCATGCTCATCTCCACCTGCATCACAGCGGTACACGATGATGGACTCTGGCCGGGGTTCACGCTTTCTCCTCTTTCTTCTTGTGCTGGTTCCACTGTTTCCTTCATCGACTTCAGATCTTATAGACTGTAACTGAGGGCTCTCCGGTCTGATCTGTTCCACCTGCTCCATGCTCGACTGTAGGGCCACCACCGCTCAGGGTCTCGCAAGATCTATGACGAACTAAAACTTAAGACTAGAAAAGCCTATTCACACAAACCATCCAGACATGGTAAACCTGTGAGAAAAGAAAAAGACTGAGATTTAGTTTTCATTCCGCTTGGAGATTATTACAAACAAAGTCATTTAATAAAAAATGTCTCATGTCTTACATCTGGAACTTTGTACTAACTAGTGTGCAATTCATTAAAATAAAACAGAATTGTACTTTTAAAATTTTATTTATTAAGATGACTTTGTATTTGTATAATGTATATATTGTATAATGTAACGCAATGTAAGTCGCTTTGGATAAAAGCCTCTGCCAAATGCATAAATGTAAATGTCACAAAAACAATTTTGTTAACCAAGTTAACCAAAGATTCTGATGGGTTTGATAGTTTTAAGGGGAACTGTACTGGAAATTAAAATGGTCTCTGTTGATCCATACTGGTTATGTGTTGGGTTTTATGTTATAAGATGGGACCAATAGAACAACATTAAAATAAGACTGAAATGTTTTATGCTCTCCTACTTGGATAAATGCGTCTGCTAAATGAATACATGTAAAATGTAAATGACCCAAAACAAACCAACAGAATTTCTATTGTTTACTGTATATGGGTCTATAACGTAAGTATACAGGAACTCTATGCTGTAAAAAAAATGTAAACATTATAATAAACATTATTCATATAAAACATAACACATAATAAAGATAACTCATATGTCACTGCTGTCTATTCAAATAAGCATCTGTATTGTAAACTGTATACTTTAATGCTGCCACCTTTCCGTCTGCTGGATTTACATACAGAAGCTCTATTGTCCGACAAAGACAAACAGGCGACACTAAAGCCCATCAAAACATGCTGTTCTGATGCATGACACGTTATAATAAAAAACGTTCATTACAAAATATGTTTTATTTGCCCATAAATCTGTTGTTCTCTGCCAGCTGATCGGCTCAAACACACCCTGCATCTACTGTAAGAAAGCGAATAAAAGCTCCTGATGAACTACCGAACATGACAGTCTTACCTGACAGATGCACACTTGTAAAGCTGTGGACAATGTTGAGATGAAATGTTTAGTTTTATTTTGTTTCCATCAGCT
Source organism: Oreonectes daqikongensis (assembly GCA_026939265.1). Classification (NCBI taxonomy): domain Eukaryota; kingdom Metazoa; phylum Chordata; class Actinopteri; order Cypriniformes; family Nemacheilidae; genus Oreonectes; species Oreonectes daqikongensis. Next base: position 725,818 of record JAOTQM010000451.1, on the reverse strand, counting down.
AAAGCGCGTCTCGACAGCAGCCGCCATGCAGATGCGCTCAGGCCACAATGAAAACAAGCCCCGCCTACCATCTCTGGAACTGCTGTCTCGTCCAATCAGAAAAGAATATGTTAAAAGTCCCTCCCCCAGCTAAAGGCCTGTCAAATAACATTTGACCAACGAGTAGCTCAGAGGAATTTCAGTGGCCACATATTAATTTATGCAAGAATTAATGTGTGGTTTACGTGTTTAACCATATATATATAATAAACATATGTCTATGTGTTTAACTATGTTGTATACGGGTTAAATATTTTAAAAAAAATAAAAATTTAAATAATAATTTTTTAAATAATTTTAACAGACGTTGCATTACAGTAACAGCTCCAATGATAGTTAATAATCATTTACATAAATGTTCTATCCATACTAAAATGCTAAAACAAATCTTTTTTACACGAATGATTAAAATGCACATTAAAATAAAAAAAATGATGATTTAAAATAGATCTCTGACTAACTCAGTCCGTCCTTAAATCCAAAATAATACAAAATAATACATAAATAATACAATTTCAGTCATCATTTCCTGCACCAGCGCGAGCGATATTCACACAGTGTGCGCGCGCCTCCAGTCGAAGTAAACGGACGCGCTCGAGCTCCGTATTTAAAACACAAAATAACTCAACATTTGAAGCCAGATTTTAAATTTATATCCATTTGAAGACTCGAGAAACACGTCAATATCGTAGTGTTTGTGTTTTTATTAGACATTTGAATGGAGGAACAGACCGTACACCAACTCGACAACCTGCTGCTTCAGTTAGGTAACGTTAACTATTAAACGAGAGCTTCATTTCGTTAACATATATTGACATTTTACTCTTTATGTATGTTTTGAATAGGCATAGAAACTCGAGAACTTGCTCAGAATAGAGATGGCATCAAACAGCAAATCCAATGTAAGTAATGTTACATGATATTAACATGTTTGCCTACTTAGAAAACATTTTAACAATTATTTTATTAAAGTAAAGCCCCTATACATAAGGTAACAGATTAGCCATATTTACATGAATACAGCCGTTCATAATGCCTCAAAAGAGCCTATGGTGAGCGACAGTGGCATGAAAAAACTTAATACGATCTGTAGGAAGAAACCATGAGAGGAACCAAGACTCATAGGGAGACCCATCCTCCTCTGGCCTGCACATTTCGAACATGCTGTACTTGTAAATATGGTAAAATACAGAAAGTTTTATGTTAAATTTATGTCAGATGACTTTTAACCACCCGCCTCGAGTCGACTAGAGGAGCTGCATTTGTTCTTGACTTAAATAACAAAATCAGTTTAACGTCACAACGCAACGCAAGTGAACCCTCGTGAATTAAACCCAGCAGAAATTTTACAAATTCACACAATGTTGAGATTTGTACTGATTTTTAGTCGCATATTAGGCATTTACAATCGAATAAACAGTAAATTTTACAGTAACTACATGGCCTCCCTCAGTCAACAACACATTGTATATACATTTATATAAGAAAAATACATTTAATTACATTTAAATGGTTTGATTGCAATCCTGTAGACACTCGACTTACATTACAGTTTGCTAAATCAATATCTCAATATTACATTTCTTATGTCTTATTGACATAAAATTGCTACAGAAATAAAACTGAAATGAAAACGTATGCAACGTCACACTGAAATTGCACGAAAGTTTATATAACATAGCCTATCACTTATATTGTGTTTTGACTGTATTAGGTGCTGACCTGAGGTCAGTAGTCTCCAATGCTGGCATTAAAGGCTAAATTACAAGACATCTGATATCATGTATTGTTTTCTGTAGTATACTCATTTTGGGTATTGTATGCCTAAAACTTGCCAAGAAGTTTGCATTTTTTCATCTGATAATGACCCACAAACAAATTAACTGTCAGGACAGATTTATTATAATGTAACTTTACTTTGTGTGCTTAAATAATTGTGTTTTTAAAAAATATCTATTAAATATTGAGAAGACAGATGGAGAACACAGATGTCATTCTACAAACATTTAACCTTGTGTGAATAAAAAGTAAAATAATAATAACAGTTCTTGACACTAATTTTTCCGACCATGGTTACAGCCATATTCCCTGATATGCTGTAGTTTGCCTTTCTGCAAGTATATTTATAATTATATTATATAATTTCATAAATACCTTAAAAATTCTCTATTCTGTACCACACACCTCATATTTTGATAGTTTATTTAAAATTGAAGGAGCATTAAAAGCAAGTATTGTACAAATATGCCCTCCGGACACACTTTTGGCCCCTACTGTATAATATGAAGTATGCATCACCTTATCTGTTGTTATTCCGCTATGTCCTGTATGTATTTAGTCTTTGAGTCCAGCATTCAGGAGAAGAAGGATTTTATTAACACAACCCAGAAGACCATCAGAAAATTCGACGAAGAGATTCAGCAGAAACAGGCCACTGTGAAGTTTATCAAAGAAAACACTAAAAAGTAAGTATGGTATGATTTTCTGTCAAATATATAATTGTATAAAAAAATATCACCGATCCTCATTAAATGTGACAGTCACCAGCAAACTGGAAGTCTTTTGCTTCAGTATGAAAAGACATTGGAAGCGGAGCTAGAGAAGAGACGAGACGGCTATAATCAAGACATGTGCGTTAACATGAAGACACAAACAAATAATATTGCACTAATACAGAAAATCTCTAATCTCTCTTCTCTATATTTGACATGTGTGACTGAAGGAAAATATTCCAGGAGAGAATTGAGAGCTACAGGAGCGTGTTTCAGCAGCATAAAGACAGATACTACACAAACTCACTGGCTCAAAAACTGCTGCAGGTTCAAGCCGAGAACGAGGAGATCGAGAAGAGAATCAGAGTAACTGAGAGACAAATAACAGAGAAAGAGAGAGAACTGACAGCGGCACTGGGTGAACACACTCCTTTCTTAATCTTAAACTTTCTAAAATCAAATATTCAGTCATTATTTACTGTATGAAGCTCTTTTGCAAATGGTGAGCATGTCTGTCAAACATTGGTGTGATCAGTCATACCTTTACACAACCGATTTCTTTTGTTATGATAGGTGTGGATGACCCAGTCGCTCTCTCTGATGATGCTGAAAGGTATTTTATCAAAACAACAGGTTAAATTTACCAGAGATTAGTTGCATTGTCCTAATTACAGTTTTTTTTCTGATATAATACTATTGTCTGAAATTAGTAAGTGTCAAGAAAATGAAGCCCAACAAACAGACAATAATGAGGAAGTGGATTGTCATCAAGATCCAGAGATGCAGGTCAAGTATCTAAAGTTTACAGATATTATCCAATGGCTTTGAATATCTAGAAAGGTGTTTCTTTGCACTCCAGTTGAAGCTGTCAGTGAAATTGACAATGACTTGTTATATAATGACACTCAAGTGTTCTGCAAATTCCATCTGGGCCTAAATAACGTTGACCAACATGTGAAGTTAGTGTGATATCTGAAACTTTTAGGCGGCTGCAGAACACGGCAGTGATCACACAAAGATTGTTGAAGAGTTTTCTGAAGAGAATCAGAGTAAACCAGCAGGCAGAGGAGACATAGAGATGGTTAACTACAGCTCATGGCAGAAGACAGACAGTGCAGGAGGTAATCGACAGAACTTCAGTATTTCAGTATTTCACAGAACTGTCATAATAATATTCTGTGATTCTAGATCAAATCAATGAAGGTGGTGATGAGAGGCAGTCAGAGGAGGTGAAGGTAAAACAAACACACAGACAGCTGGTTGTAATTTCGCATAACGTTCTTAAAACGTCACTGTGAATTACTCACTGCAGGAGGAGAACGTGAAGAGTTCCAGTGCCTCCGAGTTCATAGTGGAGACATTAGATGAGAACGATGGAGTTGATGTAGAGAAGACTACAGCTGATGCTCTGGAGGAAGTGTCTAGTGAAGGTGTCATCTGTCCTTCACCTGCTAGAATGAAAGCTGTGCTGACCACCCCAACCTTTTCATTAAAGTATGACACCTGCATACTGATCTTACATACTGTATATAGTCTATATGCTGTAGACCTACTTCAACACAAGCAGGATTCAATATTTCTATATAGTATACTATAATATAACGCAGTGCTGCTTATAAAATAACGTGAAACTGAATCTGTTCACAGCAACAGTCCCGTCTGCTCCCCCGGACGTCCTGACATCTCAGAATCCAAGTCACCAGCTTTCATCTTCTCTCTGAATTCTGCTCCAAACACCCCAGCGTTCTCTAGACTGGCCTGTGATTTTGACATGGGCTCAACAGCAGAAGAGGTGAACATCAGACACTACAGAGTCAACGACAGCGTTTTTAACACGGTTTCATCATTTCATTCTTGTGTGTGTCCTGTAGGCATCACCATTTACCTTTACAAGCTCCTACTTCAGCGACAAGGTATTTCTGAAGATATCTCTGGTTATCGGCCGGAATGTTTGGATTTTATTGTTTGATATCCGAATGTTATTTCTGGTAGCAGAAGTCACCAGAATCAGGACCAAAGTTCTCAGGTGAAGTATTTAACAAAACCTGTGCAGAACAGCTACAAGAACATTTCACCCAGAATTAAAGAACCGATCTCACGAAATGTAACGGCGTGTGTTTGAACGGCAGGTTTTCTGTTCGATGAAGGTGAAAATCATCAGGAGGAGTTTTCCTTCTCATTCGGCAGTGACAGCACACAGCAAAATTCCTCAACACAACAGACCGAAGGACCAGACGATTCCTTTCCCTTCACATTCAGTTTTGGTAAATTATAATTTCATAAGTCTTATTGTGTTTGTTAAAAATCTCTTCAAATATCTGTTAAGTTCAGACTGTGGGTTATAAAGTTTATGTGTGTTAATGATTCTGGTAGCTTTGTTGGTTTTACGGATGTTTACGTAAAAAAATGTTTCAGACGTAATACAGAGAGGAATGTTCATGATGTTCTGCATGTTACTAAATGTTTGTGGTACTGTTTTGTAACTGCTAATACAGAAAGCTTTCAAAACATTCATCCATTTCTAGATTAAATATACGTTTTATTATATGTTTATTTGACTTAAATGGCAGTAAAGATTATTTCAATGACATTCAGCTGTATCATTACATTCCTTTAACATCTAGATCTTTTTTCGTGACAGACTGGTAAACAGAAATATTATTTCTTCTTAATGTTTTGCACCCTTACAGTAGAAGTGAGAAACACATTTGTATTTGTTACATACAGTACAATGTGAAAACAGTTATAATTCAATACTGGATGTGTAAGACATGCAACACTAGGTTTATAATGATCACACTGAAGAACAGACGCACAATATTACAGTCACTTAACCGCACAACATGTTTAAAGTGTCAGAGTCAGGTTTATTTATCAACCTGAACTGCTTATAATCACATCAAACTTGATTTCCTCATGAAACAATACTGGAATTTACAGTAGATTTTGCAGGACATAACAATTGTGTGGAATCTTGTTAGTTGTTAAATATCTATGGTCTTGTCTATATTGGAAGTGTCCAAAGTTACATTGAACCATGAAAGTTTGAGGTTTTCCACAATGAAAGCTGCCCACCCATATATATATATATATATGTACACACAGATATCTTGAAGGGTTAAATGTGGCCTATGTATACATCATATCTGTGTGTCCACCAATCAGATGTGAGCTTTTTGCTGCACTTAATAAAACTATAAAATATTTTTTTTAAATCACATGATTTATACCAATTTCTGTTAAAAAAAATCAGGATGCGTCTATATTTTTCTATATTATTAATGAGAAACTAAGGCTATAAACATTACACACTGGTCATGTTGAGGATAGCAGGAGTGATTTAGAGCCGTCTCGGCACCATCACGATCAAGATGTTTAACTAAAGAATCTGTTTTACCTGATGTGGCAGTGAGGTGAACTGATCTGAATCATGTTTTAAAAGCCGGTGTCTATACTGAGAGAGCGACGTGTCACATGTTCAATCTCTCCGGTCACGTACTCGTCGAAGGAGGTCTGATATTTGGCCAACATCTTCAGCATCAGACGCAGGTTTATCCACCACTGTACTTTGGGCATTCTGTGTCTGCAAAACATAACACACAGTGTTTGTTTCTCCTCATACACACATTATATCTGCTGTTAAAACTGAACTGTAAATGTGTAGAGGTGGTTTAACTCACTTGAAGTCCGTCTGATCCTTCAGTTCAGTCACAGGACTAAACATCAGAACTTTCTTGTTGAGTCCAATCACACAGGCGGTGTCTGGAGTGTTAGCAAACACTCGACCTGACAAACACACACACATTTGAATCTCTATACATTTTACTGTCAACGTGACAATGAGGTGATGATGTAAATGTTTCCTCACCTTGTCTAAAAGTGTTGGTCATCTTCTCAGTTAACCACTGAACGGCTTTCACACCCAGTTTAGTGCCATAGTTCCTGTCGAAAGGTGTCGGAACGCCACCCTGTTTCACACAACATATAATATAAAGAAATGTTGTTTTTGTATTGCTTTCACTTTAAGGGAATCTCACACTTGACTTTTTGTTCCATTCATAACGCGAACCCGTCCGAAGATATTTCGCTGCGTAGCAATGTTCAAGTTTGGTGAACTCTGACCTGCGAATACGCATCACGTGACCAATAGAAGATCAAAACGTCAAAACTCGCAACACTGTCCGAACAAATTTGCATGCGGCATAAGGCATTCCTATCCTAAATCATCTGATAATGCACTCTTGTGCTTTAAATAATCCAGAAACATTTAAGAGATCAGCTCACATTACTGACATAAAAAAAACACATGTGACTCTGGATCACAAAACCACTTAAGTAGCACAAGAACATTTCGTATGGGTCAAAATTAGCCATTTTTCTTTTATGCCAAAAATCATTAGGATATGAAGTAAAGATCAAGTTCCATGAAGATATTTTGTACATTTACTACCGTAAATATATCAAAACTTTATTTTTGTGAGTAATATGCTATGCTAAGGACTTCATTTGGACAACTTTAAAGGTAATTTTCTCAATCTCAATTCCCCCCTTAGATTCTTGAGGTTTCAATAGTTGTATATCGGCCATATATTGTCCCAACAAATCATACATCAATAAGCTTATTTATTCAGCTCATAAGACTGGTTTTGTGATCCAAGGTCACAAATGATGTGTAGAAACTGCAAAGTTGCATTCAATAAATGCAGAGCTTTGAAGCAACAAAATGTGTTCTTTTCATTTGTTGCAAAACAGATATTTTAAGTTATATATGTGTGTCTGAAGTTGTGTGATGAAGCGTCACCTGCTGCAGGTGTCCCAGAACATTAACCCTGCAGTCAAAGACACCTTTCCCTTCAGCCGAGTAAAGCTTATAGATGAAATCTGTGGTGTACTGCTCGTGACACTTCTCATTCCTGTAAAGACACGGTTTACACAGACGCTCAAGATTTCTGCACGAGTGCTACAGTGTTGATCTTTATGTATAAACACTGTGATCTGACAAGATCTTTTGTAGATCATGATGTGTGTGTTTATGATATATACTGTACCAGACTCTAATGTGAATGTTCATCAGTGTACCTCAACACCAGACCCCTCTGAATGTCTTTCTTCATCTTCTCGGTCAAATGCTCCACATTAGTCTGACAACATGAACATAAGATGAACTCAAAAACATGAATTTGAAAACATCAGAGCCTATAGCCTATAATACACATAGTGTATATAAACAATATTCATAAATATATATGAAAAAATAACAATATTCATCTTACATTTATGATGAGAGGAATTTAGATTCATGGATTTTTATAACTCCATGTCTTTTAGATATAACGTTTAGATTAGATTATAACTTTTAGACATAAGTAATTAAGAAACAGTATAATAATATTTCATATTATATAAAAAAATCATAAAAATGAATTCGTTTTATTTCTAATGTGTAACAATGTTTCCATATCCATATTAAAGGTGTTTTATGTTGGCGGTCCAGGATTGTGTTGTGAATGGGTTTCTGACTCACTTTGAGGTCACGGATGTTAAACGGATCCTCAAAAATATAAGCTGCATCCGCACCAACAGCGATGCCAGTGTAGGTTGCCAGATAACCACAGAATCCCCCCATAGTCTCCACCACAAAGACTCTTCTCTTGGTACCGGTGGCTGACTGCTTGATCTTATCACAGCTCTTCATAAAAGACACATGCACTTCATTAATACAAAAACAAGAATACTACACATCCAGGGATATGTCAAAAAACAATATCCTGGACTTACAGCCATGGCGGCGTTTACCGCGGTATCTGCCCCCAGACTGAAGTCAGTGCCGGGCACATTATTGCTGATGGTGGCAGGAATGATACACATGGGAATACATAATTCATCATATTGCCCCCTGGCTTCAACCAACTCTAATATTCCCTCATAAGCCTGAAAAATACAATAGAAATAAACATCATACTACAGTGCAAACGTGTTTTGCATTAAAAGACATTTACATGTTTGATATTATGACTAGTATTTCACATATTTCATGATCATCAAAATCAACACGATAAAACATTTCATGACAATAAAGTAAAGATGGTTTTCCAGGACCTCGAATCCACCGACGACCAGCAGGGACTGAATATTGAACTTGTTGAGATTTTCCACCAGTTTTTCCATACAGGTGCTTGGAAGTGTTCTGGAAAACATTACGACATGAAGCTGTGACGTCATAAAGCTTCTCGTGTAAATGCCGCGTTTTAAAACGTCACGCACCGTTTGGTTCCCAGCAGAGATCCGCCCTGTCCGGTCCACCCGGCCACCTGATTCCACGACACTTCATTAACCTTTAACATGAAACAAACACGCTGACATCATGACAGAAAACCACACATCGTCTGCTTTTATAATATAATCATCTGAAGGATTATTTACCGCTCCGTCGGCCAGACCCTCAAATCCATCATTAACAATATAAACCCGATGTCCTGTGGCCAAACCGACCCGGACCGCCGAGCGCACCGCCGCGTTCATGCCCGCCGCCGGAGCGCCAACGTTCAGAATGGCCATGGAGCGTCCGCTCTGAGATCACAATACAGAAGAGCAATGAGACGTGCTGATCTGAGATCAGTTTCAGTGTGTGCTGTTTGTGTCAATGCAAGACCTGAGTCTGAGACGGCTTCTGATACGCCAACAGTTTATAAATGTTCCAGTTGTTCTCGAAACTCCTGTAAAGAGCATCAGTCATTACATCACTCCTCATGAACTTTGACCTTCAGATGTAAATGTGAAAGGACGTCTCTCACCGTCCTCGTAGCTGTATGGCTTCTTCAAAGCGTTTCTCATTCATGGCCCTCTGAACCTCTTTAGTCTTCAGTCCGAAGAGGGAACAAAATTATTCTTTTAATATAAAACTGACGAAAGCAGAAAGCACATAATGTGAATATGATTCAATAGATTTACGGTAGATTTCTCATTACGTCACTAAATAATGATACTGTGTACTGATCTACTGTAAACTTCACAGTATTACCACCGTAAACCGTTCCCAGCATGCACTGCACTTTCTCCGATTTAAGTTTAGCTGTTTTGTGATGTTCAGAGATGATATTTTGGTCTCACCGACTTGCTAAACGTTCAGCTCATATAAACGCTCGGCATGCAACCCACCATGAATGTTTCTGAAATGATATTATTTCTCAACTTTAGTGTGCTATATAGCCACATTTAGTTAAGAGATGGCAGACGTTAAGAGTCCATTTCTGTTCAATAACACTGAATAATAAGCGCAAACGGCCAAGTGGGTCACGCGTTTAACGTACATATTGCACTCGGGTTTAAGTGACCCTGACAAACTCAAATAAAGGTGTAAGAAATGATCAACACTTACCATCTCCACCGCTTCCATGAGCGGCAGTCGCACGGCCTGGTTACCCGACAGGCCGATGACGCAGGCGGACGTTTCCGGCTCCGCCTCCAGCAGGGCCACCACGGCCTCCACGCCCAACTTACTGCTCTACACAACACAACACAACACAACACAACACAACACCACAGAGATCTTACAAGAAAATCACAAGCATGTTGAAAACCAACACACACTGCAAAAAATCGCTTTCTTACTTAATGCATCTTGATTCGATTTTTTGCAGTGCAGACACGTTATTCCATTACAAACATCACCAAACGTGTCATGAAATGATGTTTTTACCAGAACCCTGTCGAAAGCTGAAGGGGTTCCGCCTCTCTGCACGTGACCCAGAACCGTCACTCGTGTGTCGTATCCCAGCCGAGACACAACCAGCTACAAGAGACCATAAACCGTTTACATGCAGTTTCACTTCATTTCATCTCACGTTCAGCAAATCTGAAGATGTTCACTCACGTCTTTGATATAGTTGGAGGTGATGGGCTCACCGCTTGCGCTGTTGGCTCCTTCGGCGACGATGATGATGTTCAGTCTGGATCCTTTACTGCGGCTCTGCACAAACACATTCGTCAATAAAGCGCACGTGTGTTGATACTCATGATGTCATCACCTCACCTCTCCCAGACGAGCACACATGAGCTCCTCCCATCCATCCTCAGGAGGAGCTTCTGGAATAAACAGCCAATCCGCTCCAGACGCCAGAGCTGAAACCAGAGCCAGATACCTGCACAAATACACCAGGAATGACTGTCGCTAGGATGTCACGAGTGCTTTCTGAAGTGGTTGCTAGCGTGTCATAAGTCGAGTTTTTCTCCCAGATTTCTGGAAACACACTCACCCACAGTGGCGACCCATGACCTCTAACACAAATGTGCGCTGGTGGCTGAAAACAGACAAACATCACAGTAAACTGACCCGTCTGATATAGATTCAACACGTGCGGCTCTCACATCACAACATGCTAAAAATAGTGAAGCGCATTCCTGTGTGGACGTGACCGGACAAGACGAGACATGAATTCAGTATTTAAGGGGACACACGATTCTTAGATTTTGGTATAACATGTCTTCTTTAACAGTGACACTATTAAAATGACAAAGATCACAACAAAATGTTTATTTCAGGTGTTTTGTTACTCCTATACTCTAGGATTTTTTTCAACATTCGGAACCAAAAATGTCAACTTGTGTAGCACTAAGTCATACTTTCTTAAGGTTATTACAGAAGGATTTTTTTTTAGCTGATTTACATATCAATTTTGGGTAAAAAATATGGTGATAATTACATTTTATTTAGGTGTTCAAAGTAATTTGATATTTTTAGATAAAAAAAGATATATCTGAAATCTGTTCTGTAGAAATGTGTAACAGTGATATGTTGTTAAAATGAAACAAAGATTACAGGTGTAACTGTTTTCAGTGTCTCGATTTTTGCTTTTTAAATATATGTTAATATGCACATATTTAATGAGATTAAATCAAATTGTTTTTTACAAATAATGTATTTAATTTATTGATAACATTTCAAGTTAATATGTTTAAATGAAAAATAAAAACCTATTCACCTGCGGTGTCTCCCCTTAAACACAGCTGACGTGATCACAACCACATGTGAGTGAAATGAAGTTTATAAATGAAAAACATTCACTGAGACTGAAGATCACTTTAAGTTTTCCATATTCACTTAAGTGTGACATCATCTTCCGGGAAGTGACATCATCAGGAAGGAGTTTCGACTTCACAATCTCTAGTTTGTCTCACCACAACTACACAACTTTATTCTGAAATGTCTTTAAAACAGTAATTTTTCATATGAAAAAATAGTATCAACGTTTTATTATGTAATAGTTATTGTGATCATATTATTATTATGGCAATAATCATTCAGTGAAAAAATGATATTGTGACTCTGAGCTATTTTTCTGCTAGCCTTTATAATTTATTTAATTTTAAATATCTGAGACTGACCAGAAAGTGTCTGGTGTGCATTACAGGAAATGACATCCCGTAACCGATGCAGTCGAGGACATTGTGACGCTGACCTTGTCGCTGTGGTGGTGATGGCGTCAATAATCTCAGTGATGCGATGGAGGGCGGAGTCAGCGCCGATGGTCATGTCTGTTCCACAGAAATCATTATCAATGGAACCCACCAGACCCACGATGTTCAGGTGACTGTGATGTTTGGCTGTTTCTGCAGTGATCCGGCCTATAAAAACACATGTGTATGTCACCGCAGATCATATAAAGATCATACGTGTGTGCGGACGAAAATACAGACGAGGACTGCTGCTTTTCCACCTTTCTTCAGCAGCTCATCCAGCAGTCCACTCCACTCCGAGCGGAAGACGTTAGCCCCCGTGAGACTGCCGTCCCCGCCGCACACACACAGGTTAGAGATGCCACGCTTCACCAGGTTAAACGCTGCAGATAAACGGCCCTCGCGCGTGGTGAAGGCTTTACAGCGGGCGCTGCCGATCACCGTCCCTCCCTGAACCAAACACACAAACACGTGACATGAAGTATGTCCATTATACAGGCAAACAGCTTATAACGCTTGAACATAAGCAAACAGCTGCAGAAATGCTGCGTTCAAACGCTGCACGCATGCACGCATTCAGCGGCCCGACTCAAGCGTTCTCAAGACTCAAACGGACGACATCGGGACATTCAAAGAAGAAAAGTACACTAATTCAACATACTGTACGCTAGAAATAAAAGCACTCCATGCAACAGCACGTCTTACCCGTTTACCAGCTTAACAGCGTAAACAGAACACAAGAAAAAAAACAAGTTAATCGGTGCAATTCAACAACATAAAGTGTGTTTTTAGACACACGATTAACCAGTGAACTCTGGGGGGGAAAAGCGCTTGAATGTTCTTACCAGCTGAATTATATTGGTGACGCTTTGCCAGTTGGCCAGTTTAATATTATCTCCTCCATCCACCAGCCCTTGATAACCCTGAAATCAATACATCAGTGCATACAGTATTCAACGTTACCCACAAATCACAAACTAAACAACTTGTTTGATGTTTCATAGAACATGCAGTTCAAAATTTGCACAATACCTCATACACCAGATAAACTTTTGCTCCAACATATATACCCATCCTGGTCACGGCTCGCAGCGCTGCATTCATACCTGAGAGAGGTCAAAGGTTACATACCACCTGAACACATGGCACATTTATGTCCAACAGCTCCATTTACAACTGCACATCTAACATTAAGAATATTATTCATTTTACTGACTGACATTCATTAATAGTAAACATCTCACTAAACAACAACAACAACATGAAACTACAGTATTTCTATATACCATGTTGTTTTCAAACTTTACCTATTATTTACCTAATATTAAAGTATACGTTAATACAGTTTATATATATACAAAATACCACAGTTTACATGAACTAAGTGCAGCAGTTACTAAAGTATATACTACAGTCTAGGTCTACTACAATTTAGTACAGTTTACTACAGTAAATACAACATTTACACAAATCACTACAAAATACAAAGTAAACCTAATTCCTATAATATACTACAGATCACTATAGTAAACTACAGTATGTTTTCATGTGGGTAAATAAATAATGGAGGTCCGCAGGTTATAATAGATCAGGTGATATAATGTAGGAGAGTTTACGCAATAACGTTTATTCTGGTTATCCCTTACGAAACTTAACCACTGGTTTAGGAAAAAATGGACATGGTTACTACACGTTTACTATAATAAAACCATGGTAAACTTTCCTAATAGATACTATTAGTCATGAAAGACTCACATTTAAATCATGTAACAATCCTACAGAAACTACTGTTATTACATGACAAACAATCCTGACGCTATATATTCTGCACACTTTCTATATTTGCGTGTTATTTATCTGTACTGTGATCAGCACGCGCATCTTCACCTTGCGCGTCTCCGCCGCTGGTGAGCACGGCGATCGCCCTGCCCGCGCCCGTCATCCGCAGCTTCTCCAGACCCGCTGAACTCATCCTGCTCGTGGAAACAAAATCACAACACGATCCTCGAGTTTCTTGAGATCCGGATATGATGTTGCGGTGTCACGGTGGAGAAGATTGTTTACGCGGAGTCGATTGACCTTCTGACAGACGGGAAGGACGCGGATGTGAGTGCGCAATGAAGTCCGCGCCCCTTTTGCGTACCCGAGACGTGTTCGACTTCACGCAGAGCTGCGCAGACCGATAGGCGTTTGATAAAGTATCGCGAGAGCAATTGAAAAGCTTCGCGTTGCTAACGCTCTCGCGATACTTTATTATCATACGCCGTCTGTGTGCGCAGCGCCAGATAACATCCCCACCAATAAAATCCAAGACATAACCAGCATACCCGTCATAATTTCCACTAAAAACAATACAATCATTGTTAAATCTATTAGAATTTATGATTGCTATTGTTTTTTTTCAGCAGGATAAGTCAAAGTCACAGTATTTGATGAACTTTGAACTTTCCCTTCATCCCCTACATACCAGTGTAATAAAACCAGAGAACTTTGAACATGCAACATTACTCAAAACGATAAGTTATCTAGTCAAGTTCTGCGTCATAACTTATAAACCCAAATAAATAAATATATACTTACTGTATTTTAATTTGACAATTTTGTAATGAGAAAAAAAATAAGCAATAATAATAAATAAGCAGAGTAATAAGCACATAATCTCATGTTTCCAGGGTTTTTATTTGAATAAATGAATAAATGCAAATGTAATGTTTATTTCCATGTCAGTCTGGAAGAACCTTAAAACTATAATTTAGAGTTTTATCTAATACCTCCCCAAAAATAATAAAAAATAACATTATCTTTAGGAAGATCTTTTTGATATTCAAAGGCCTTTGTCTCGCAGCTTCCTGTTTTAATAGGTAATACATCAACACGACAAGGTAAACCTGTGGAAACATTCATGAAACGAAGACATCAGACATAAAGAAAGGAGAGACGTGAGAGTTCGCTACAGTACATCAGTGTTTATTCCATGCAGTTATTCTGCTGTGATTTTACACATCACTTCTGTCACACTGTACACAGGACAAACCTCAGAACTGGTTGATCATAAAACCATTCGAGAAGTGATGGAGCGACACAATGAGCCCAGAGCTGAAGATATTTCTGCACAAAAATAGTTCATCTTAAAATACCTGTACTGTATATGACAGAGGACAAAGCAATTAAAAACACTAAATGTGAACAGGACAGAGACGGTGAGATTAAGAAAGAAAAACATACATTTGAATTCCCTCAAGGTCGACCCATGTGCTCTAACATCTAGAAATGAGTATCTGTGCAGCACCCGTTTCAAACTCTTAAAGGGACAGTTGTGTGATTATTAACTCACCCTTGTGTTGTTTAAACCCTGCTTTATTTTTGCTTTCTGGGAAACACTAAACGTGATGTTAGGCAGAGCTAAACTATAAAAGGAAACAGATGATGGCTGTGCTCACTTTGAACTGAGATTCTTTTTTTATCAGCATTAAGAAGGACTTTAAGAATCATTCAGTTATTCATATTATTCATGTACATCACCGTCTCAGCTGAACATTCTTCAGTAATACTTCATCAGACAGGCATTAAATACACGAGACATGAAGGAGAAATAATAAAAGACCAGAATTCTTACTAGTGCTTCAAAATAAATTAAGTTAATAATCATGTAGACCAGCTACAAACAAGAAAAAAACTGTGAATTAAATAAAATAAAATATTTTACAGGATTTATAATGGCCAAAAAAGACATTAGACTTCATATATTATCTTTACCAAAACACATCAATAGAAGGAATGAAACTGCTGAGTTTATGCTGTTTACCTGCATTAGCACTAGGACATGTTTACAAAATTAAACAAATCAAAAGCAAATATTCTGTCCTAATTCAAAAATTAAATCTGTATAATAATAATAATAATAATAATAATAATAATGGCTCCATGATTAAGTCACAACTCATTTTACGTCCATCATCAAAGTGAAACGTGTTATTGCATTTTGCTAAAAGAAAATCAAGTATGCATTTCAAATGTTAAATAATAAGTACAGTATTGTGAACTATAACATCAGGAAGATGTTTAAAGAAAGTAAACAGGGTGATTTCTGATTTCATGTTTGTTTTCACATGGCTTTTGCTTTGTTCATTTGCTGCTGAAACACACAGCAGTTTATTCTGCAAATTCAATGATACTGTCATTTTATCAGAGAATTACAGTACTTACAAGTAAGTTACGGTATGTCTTATAAGCTGCAAGTAGGTTGGAAAATAATACCATTCACAGTTAAATTCTCGTGCCATTCTCGTGCTGTCTGGCTGCGTTTAACCCGTGATGGTATTTTATCTACCGCTAGTAACATCTACATCTAAAAACACATGACTGCAACATTACACATAGACACGCTGGAAGATGCGGCGTCCCTTCAAGAAGAAAAATGAAAGACAAACATTTACAAAAGAGAAAATGACACAACACAGACTCTCTAACACCGGCGGTTTACTGAAAGTACCATGCCTGCTAATGTTTTACTTGTTAAAACAGTTAACACATCAGATGGTTAAACTGTCAGCATACAGTTATTCACATTTATTCATTTAGCAGACGCTTTATGCAAAGCAATTTACAAATGAGAGAGCATTCAACATTTTGCCTTAAATTATGTTTATCATTTAAGAGATTCTCTCTCGTATTCTTTAAATACGCTTTAAAAAAAACAAACCATTGTGTGCATTTTCTAGCCAAAACAAAACAGACGAAGGCGTTTTAGCAGAGACTCGTGTGCACCTTGACCTGAGCGTTAAACCAGCATGCAACCTTCAATTCTTTTTCTGTTTCTTTCATTAGTTTTTTACTCAATGTGTAAAAATAATCAACTCAAATCTGATCTGTAAAAATAGAGGTCTCTCAAAATGTGTTTCTGACTTTCTCACAACAGTTTACCTCAACAGTAAATCTGTCCAGCCTGCTAGACAGTCAACCTGAGCAGAAGATTCTCGACAGCCTGAGCACATAACCTGTGTTATTGCTGAATCCCCCATCACCCCACACCCAACGCATCCATGCTTCTGTAGTCTCCATAAACACAAACACCACTCACTAAAGAAAAGGGACACGGCATCTCCAGAACATCTATGCTGTTGGGTTCCACATCAAGATAAACGTGACGGAGAAACGCAACAAGCAAGCCTCATCCTCCGGCCGTCCACAGCATCTCTTCACAAGCGGTCCTGAGGGGAGAGAAACGCTGCTCCGGTCCAGTTTAAACACTGATTTGTTCATTGAAGACGTTGTTTTATGACAGCAGCTCACTCACGTTCTGTTTGTCCGCAGAGGCCAGCAGCAGCAGTCTGATTGGCTCATTAAATTCCGACCGAGCAGGAATGCTGGGAAATAAATTCCATGTTCTGGAAGTCAATAAAATGAAAAGAACGGAGGAGGATTATAGTTCCTGCTGGTGCTCAAGCTAAAGTTGCCCTGATTTCCCTCAGTAGGGTGTAGGGCGCGTTCTGTAAACTCAGGAAGTAGCAGGAAAGCTAGTGCTTTTGAGACCCATTTCTCTGGGGTCCTATCGTGGAATGGATGGATCCAGAAACGTTCCCTCAGGTGCCTATGGACATATATACACACACATTCTCCCAGACCACAGTCATGGTTTGCTATCTAACCCTAACACATCTGCTAAACTACAGAATTTTCAGTGCTAATACTCCACACACAATCTGTACGATCCGAGTTCCTGAATTTGTTTGCGTCTCCTTTAACTCATAATAAAAATAAATTATGCATGTTACACTAGCTACATTTTCACTTCAGAAGAATCTGCCTGAGGTTGCTCAGAGGGAGAGGTGGATTATGGGAGTGGCTAGTTCCTGGTTGAAGATAAAATGGGTCAAGGGTCATGGCTGTTTATAGTAGGCTTCCGATTATTGCCGTGGTTTCCTCGGGAGGCTCCGCAGCGTTTGGAGCTCACCAGGAGGAGGGTGCACAGGGTTGTTTGTTCCTGATGGTGGCGTCAGAGCACTCCGCATCCGAAGTATCACAGTCGGAATCTCCAAAATGCAGCGGGTTCTGAGAGAGCGAAACAACAGATTCAGTTTCATTATACAAAGACACCAAACACGACACTGTTTAAAGTATTAACACATTCAATACGTTCTTCCAACAAACTTTAATGTTCTACCCTTATGAAAATATCCCATGTTTTTTGTGGTAAAAAGATTTTTGGTGCATTGATTACTATTGGTTTTAAAACAGTAAGCATGGTTTTATGGTTATTACTGTAGTAAGTTTTTACTGCTTTAAACGTTTTCGTAACTTTTTTAGTATATTGATTTAACACGTAGATAATGACAATTACACTTACTTGACAAAATATTGTATAAATAACAACTTCTCCAGACTCAATTTATGAATATAGCTTATCTAAAAGCAGAACGATATAGATATTATTAAAATACTTTTAATATATTAAAAGCCAAAAGTTATTGAAATGAAAAATATGTATTTAAATATTTTCGGTCAAAACATCTTTGCACACATTTCACTTCAAGCGTCTTCACTTGTATGTTTTTAAGAAACCTTCAGCTTTGTTATACACTACACACATACTGGAAGAACGTATTCTAATAAATAACGTATGTTTTATAATTTTATAAAAGCAGCTACGAGATGCAGTATAATTCCACTATGATCATAGGAGCTTTGGATCTAATAGTCATTACTCGTAGTTTTATTAAACCAGTTCTTTTGGAGTAAGATTGAGATTCACCTCATAGCCGTGTTCATCAGCACACAGTTTGCCCAGAGAGATCTGCGTCTTCACCCGGCGTACGGCACACTCTTTATCAGACAGCCCGTCAGACTGCAGTGAGATATCGATGGGGATCTCGGGCGTGTGAGACAGAAGCTCATCCAGATGTTCCTCCTGACTGCCGCTGAGCTGCTCCAGCGGGCCGCTGCGCGAGTGATCGCTGGTGTTCCCCTCCTCACCGTCCGACACGGACAGATTCTCAGAACTGAAGGTGGAGTACGACTGAAAACTGCTCATGCAGCGATGAGGCCTGAGGATGACACCACAGATTCAAACACTCACATCTCTCTGTCTTTAAAATATAATATTTATTTATTAATGTAAAAGAGAATATTTAAAGCAGCATCACCTCTGTCTCCGTGGAAACTCCACCTCACTGTCAACCTCACCCTCCTCTTCCTCAGAGGACTCGTCTCCCGCCTTACGAACACATGAGAACATTTAATCCATCCACTGTTAAACATACACACAAACATATTTTATAACCCATCAGATATGCTAACTTACATTTCTGAGGGGTCTGAGCGTATGCAGCAGCCCGCCGGACAAGCTTCCTCGAGGGGATCCCTGATCCGCCCGTTCGGCTTCTCCCTTGACGTCAGCTGTGGATCCCAGCGGCCGTTTGACGGTGGGCGGCGTCCCCTCACACGTGCTCAGCAGTGAGTAGTGAGGAAGTTGTGGGTGGCTGGGTGCAGCGGGCGTCTCCTGGCAGTGCATGCAGCCGGGGAAGGGATGCGCCTGGCAGCAGGGACACAGCGGACCCGGGCCGGACCCCGCGGAGGGAGGTACTGAGGACCTGCGATGCCGGATATCCGCATCCACCGCGGTGGAGATGAGATCGGGGCTGGAGCCGGAAAGCCTGCGTTGGAGGTGGTCTGTCTGCGGGCTGCGCAGGGCAGCTGCCGGGCCGAAATAACGCAGGTTGTTGGCGCAGGTGGCCACGGCGTTATTTCTGATCTGCACTGGAAGGACGGGACCTTGGGGATGGTGGTGGTGATAGTTTTGCTCCTGCAGGGGTTGTTGTTCTTCTGATGGGCCGGTGGTGGGTTTCAGAGCACCGGGGAACTCGCAGTGGCTGCCCTTGCTGTTTACCCTGCGGTGGCGTGGTTTACTGCGGTAACGGCTCTTTCCAGGCGGCGTGGACACTTTTGGGCTGCCTGACAGTGGAGAAGGGGCAGAAAACGGCTCGGCGCTGGGAATGCCATCAGAGCGCAGCAGATCCGGCCTGCAGGAGATCACATGTAGGAATTAATGACCTCATGAAGAATTCAGAAGAGATTCGGTTTCATTTGGCAAAGCATCGTGTCTTTAACTACACGTTATCCGACCATGTTACTATAGCAATGAACAAATATTATTACGACTTTAATCAAGCGGAAAAGTTCTGCTCTATTAGGGAGAAGTTTGTATGTTTTGTGGTAAATATGATTTAATTTAAAAATAGTTTGTGTCATGTCAGACTGTTATGAGAAATATGATTTTAACACTTCATTTGTGTCGTTTGTGTAATTTATCACATCTGATGAATATGTCTTTATAAACACTGATTTTCATAAATCATAAGTCACCTTTTGGGCGTCTGTGTCCCGGGTTTGTGGTTGATGTTACTCTTTTTCTTAATGAGCTTCTCAACAGCGTTGGACCGGACGATGGGCCGAACCAGGTGCCGTTTATATGAGCCAGGATACTTTTTCTCCACAGCCTGCTCTCTCCTGCACACACGATTAAACACACATTTAACTTTTAACTTAAGATTACTGATTGAAAATGCAAAATGTCAATTTATTTCGAGTCATTTCAGAGCAGCGAAGTTCAGCTTGTGAAACTTACTTGTGGAGATCCTTCTCTCGCACCTCCAGCTGGAGCATGATGGCACTGAGCTCCATGTACAGATTATTGGCTCTCTCCAGTTTTCTCTCATAATGCTCCCGAATGTCTAAAGCATGTCTGAAACATACACAGGCAGGTTTAAACAGGTCTGAAGGGAAACCTGGAGATCTGAATTATGCTTTAGTTATTCTAAAATACGGACCACCCTTTTATTTTTCGGTTTTGATGTGTTTAAAGTGAATGACATGTATAGCAGAACACAAGTGATACTTGATAAGTTGATTCATTTACTCGTTTCAATGAGGCTCACCTGAGTTCATCTCGTCTGCGGCGAATCAGCTCCTCGTCCAGTCGATGGATGCAGGTTCCTTCACTCTTTATCTTCTCAAAATGTTTCTTCACCTCTTCTCTCCATTCAGCCTGCCAGACACACAGAAAGAATAAAACCCAGGAATGAGAAACCTTTTTTATTTCAGTGAGGACATTGCAGATGTGTTCGTATTTTGTAGCATCATCCGTTCTTCTGACACGATGCTGAAGAACCAGCTCAGGATTTTGTGATATCTGTCTGTGTGCTCACCTGAGATTTGAAGTAGGTCTCCTGTGGGGTCGTGAGCACGTCAGCAGAGGCGATGTCCAGGTGTAACAGGATCTGTCTGAAGGACGGTCGGTTCCTGGGTTTACCCTGCCTGTAGAACACAAACTCAATCTAATAAATATCATGTGCGTCATCCAATAAAACGGCTTATAATTTATACTGTGACCATGACTGTACAATATCTTTTATTAGTCGTATTAAATCTCACCAGGTCTGTTTCATGAGTATTTTGAAGCCGTCAGGACAGGTGGAGGGCACAGGCAGGTGGAGGCTGTTACTGCCCACACCCCAGATGATGGCAGATGAATCAACATCTTTATAGGGAATCTCACCTGTCAGAAGCTCCCATAACACAACCCCAAATGACCTGAAAACACACACAGTCTCTTATAACACAACCCCAAATGACACACATGTGTGAGTCTCCCATAAATCAATTTAAAATGAATTTGTAAACACACAAAAGAGTGAAAGTCTCCCATAACACAACCCCAAATTACCTGCAAGCACACACACATGAGCCTGGTTATACATATAAACCCACACAATTCATTAAAACATTTAATTGATTCAATCGATTCACTCACCAGATGTCTACTTTCTCAGACACCGGCTCATTGCGGATGACTTCCGGTGCCATCCACGCGACGGTGCCCGCAAATGACATCTTCGTACTCTTGTCACTGAGCTCTTTGGATGTTCCAAAGTCAGAAATCTTCACGACGTCGTTCTGAGTTACTAACACACTGCAGGTTACAGAAGAAATGAATATTTTTTGATCAACAAAATTTTTTGATCAACAAAAAACACTTTGATCAACAATCTCATTTTACTTCAGACCAACTCAACATTTCAGCAGAACCTCGACTAGGACATTTGGTACGAAAGCTACACAACAGAAGGATCTTACTTTGGTGATTTGAGGTCTCTGTGGATGATCTTATGGAGATGCAGGTAGTTCATGCCGCTGGCGATCCCTGAGGCCCAATCCACCAGTAACCGCGGTGAAATCTTTCGTCCCGCCCGGAGAACCTCGTAGAGCTGTCCCTGTGCGCAGTACTCCATGATAATGCAGAAACACGGGGCCTGCGTGCACACACCCCTAACATACAACACGCCAACATCAGTACTCCATCAACTTTATTTCAGGTTAAATGTGTTTTGATCACACTATAAGCATTGTGACGTACTTGAAGCTGATGATGTTTGGGTGCTTCAGCTTGCGAAGGTGCTTGATATCCGTTTCCTTCTGCTCTCTGACCTTTTTAATCGCGACCTCTTCCGTGTAAAACTTTCCGAGGAACACCGCGCCTTGAGCTCCGCTTCCCAGCCACTGAAGTTCAGAGATCTCCTCGAACGGCACCTCCCACATGTCTGCTGTCCAATCAGAGACGATATTTAACAATCAATCAAAACTACAGCGATGTACAAAGCGCCGACGGGTCAAATATGCAATAACATTTTTCATTCGCACCAACGACGGGCACTAACCTTGCTGCTGTAGTTTGTACTCGGTCGAGTACGTCTTTCCGATGATATTCCACACCGGTCTCAAACATCCGAACAGTCCCTCCAGAAAGCCCCCTCCGTTCCCGGCTCTGTGGAAGTGCAGTTTGATGTCATCGTGAGGATGGTTGTGCGTGTCGTCCCCGCTGTGGTCCATCGGACACCCGCCATCCTCGTTTTTCTCCTCTCCGCCACTCCCGCACCCTCCCTGACCGCAGGAGCCGGGCGTCTCCGCCTCCTCGTGCTCCTGGAGCTGCAGCACGCTGTTTTCGAAGTGTTCCCTGGTGGAGTCCTCGCTGAGGGCGGTGCACGGAGGACTGGTGCCGCCCAGTTCCTCGTCCCTGCAAGGGAGCTGCAGCTGTTGCAGTGGCATGGGAAGCGTGGTGGGCGGAGCCAAGTCGGTGATGATCTGTGGTGGGAGAGGAGGAGGGGGCAGAGCTTGAGGAGAAACGTTGCTGTTGGTTTTCTTCATGGAGTCCCCGACGGTGAGTTTGAGCTCCTCTTTTAGCTTCCCCACCAGCAGGCTGGGACACGAAGTCCAGGACAGCACCTCCGGGGAGCTACCCATGGTGCCGTGCGTGTGCATGGGCAGACGCCCCAACCTGAAGGAGGTGTGAGATCAGGCTTTAGAGACGACGACTGGCTTTGGATGTGCCTGCAGAGAGAGAGAGAGAGACAGATCATGTCATCACGTCCTAAAAGTTTTACAGCCTTCGTGAAAAGACAATCTAAAGTTACTTTTCTGGGAAATACAGGCCCTGTTCCAAAACCTGCTATACAGACTCTACAGGTGTGGCATTGACACATGTGACCCTGGACCACAAAACCAGTCTTAAGTAGCACAAGAACATTTTAGTAATAATCCCAAATACATTGTATTGGTCGAAATTATTGGTTATTCTTTTATGTCAAAAATCATTAGGATATGAAGTAAAGATCATGTTCCATGAAGATACTTTGTAAATGTCCTACCGTAAATATATAAAAACTTTATTTTTGTGAGTAATATGCTATGCTAAGGACTTCATTTGGACAACTTTAAAGGTCATTTTCAGATTCCTGAGATTTAAATAGTTTTATCTCGGCCAAAGATTGTCCTAACAAACCATCAATAGAAAGCTTATTAATTCAGCTTTTAGATGATGTAAAATCATAATGTAGAAAAACACATGAATATAACTGACTATTAAAATGATGCAATTGACCTATCAGATTTACTTATTACAGATTTAAGAAAAAATTTACTCAAGTCATTTACTTTGCAAAACATTATAAAATATAAATAGTAATTTATTTAAATTAAATGTAATTAAATGGTTATGAAGTGCCAGTTTTACAGACTAAGCCAAGACTAGGTCTACATTTTTTTCTACATTTTCAGTTAAGACAGCTCAAGCTTGCATTTTAGGTGGGGACTAGGCTTAAGTCTTATCTGTTAACCAGGCATTCGTTTCTTAAATGCTCATGATTTTCAGTTTTTAATGATCAGTGTTAAAAAAGGAAAAAAACAACAAAATATATTTTATTCTAATCCAATCTAATGCCGCGATAAAACATGATCCAACGATTAAAGCCCATCAATTATTGTGATTTTTGCAACAGCCTTCATGTTGCGAGCGTGCCCATGCCTTTAAATCTGCCCACATACAGTAGAAAGCTCACTGGGATTTTAAAAGAAAAATTTATTTCCAATACAATTTACACATTCATTCAACACTGTGATGTTTTAAACAACAATTACAGCTCTGAGCACTAAATAAAGACTGGAGCAGTTGATCGGTGTAATTTTAAATCTCATTTGGTACACAGCAGGAGAGGGATTGGAGGCATTTATATTAATGATGATTATCTAGAAAGAGAGAGAGAGAGGGAGAGAGGGAGAGAGAGAGAGAGAGAGAGAGAGAGAGAGAGAGAGAGGGTTATTCTGGGAAGCCGTCGCTGTGTTCTAGCCTCAGTTACTTGACTGTTTCAGAGCCGCTCTGAGATTAAAGCAGAATGTATATTATAAACTCTGTGAGTGAAACATCTGGCACTCTCTCTCTCTCTCTCTCTCTCTCTCTCTCTCTCTCTCTCTCTCTCCACATCACCAGCAGTCCACGATCCCTCGGATAAATAAACACACACAAGCTGAATATCCTATAATCTATAAGCCCACCATGACCAGAAACAACTCTTCCTGCCTTACTGTCCAAACCAGAAAACTACATCACGGAAGAGATTTTTTGGATATCTGTATTGTTTACAACAATATAAAGTACTGACCAAAGTCTACAAACAAATCAAAAGATCCTAATTTTCTCCCATAATTCTCTCAAACAAACATGTAATCATCATCAATCATATGTTACAGAACATTTAAATCCTGTATTGCAGATTCTGGATCTAAATGAAACATGCGTGTGACGGGTGTATGTGAAACACGTCGGCTGTATTCTCAATTATCATAAGTAACAAACAAACAAAACATATTGGTTGCTAACAACAAACTAAAACAAAACACAGAGGTATTAACATTACATATCTGTTTGCTGAATCATGTCAGAAAATCAAGCCACAGAAATAAGAGAATAAACCAGTCAAGAGTTCAAATAAAGCGAGAACTGTTTCTGTATTTTACGGTTTATTATCCGATTCTTAATCGTCTTAAGATCCAGGGCTATATTTGACAAAATTGTAATTTTTCTGCAAGCACTATAACCATATACTAATACGAAAACATTTCTGCTATTTTAAATCAAATCATCAAAATTGTGCAAAAACATGAGCTAAACAAAAATAGGAAATGTTGTAGCAATGAACCGAAATATTAAAAACCTACACTAAAGCTGAAATAAATAGATTACAAAAGCACATGACAAAATTCAACTGCAAAATATCAAAATAAAAGCTAATAATAAATATTAACTATAAACCATACACAAACCACTGCCTTCACTGATTATTATTGTGATGTAATGTTATTTACAATGTTTTATACACACGTGTTATATACCTATATAACACATACACACCTGCACTACAGTGTATATATATATGGGGTATTTCAGAGGTGCGTTCGGCATATACAGTATGTTTTTAAAAATGACTATTAATGGTACAGTATGAGAAGTACTTGTGAGAGTGATGTGGGGTATTTAAGGAGCAGGGGTTTTGATAGTCATGTGGGGATTTGGGGGTATTAAAGTGGGGTAAACTGATGCAGGTGGGTGTGTGTGATGGGGCTACAGCAGCAGGGCATCAATAATGCAGATGTGTGTCTCACAGCACAGCCGAGAGTGCAGCCGGAAACCAGAGACCAATCTCTCAGGTAACGCTTGTCTGTGTGCGTGTGTGTGTGCGTGTGTGTGTACGTGTGTGTGTGTAATTCCACTCCAGCTCCAAATTACAGTCTGAAAGGAAAAAAACACAAGTCCTGCCAAAACCGCACGCACGCACGTGATGATAGATTATCTGCTCTGCATTTGATCTGGTTCTAGATCCATAGTCCCGCTCAGTCTGGTCTGGTTTTGTCATTTCCAACACCAAACATTTTGTTTCAAGCTACATCAATCTGAGTTGTCATGAATTATTTATGGTTGGGTGGCGGCGCTGCGATAAATAATATCTGGAGCACATCAATGCAGTTCCTGTCTAATGGATGACTTACTGTACAATGATTGTAACATTTCTAACTTTGTGTGTTTGTGCATATGAAATGCTCTGAATGATGTATACAGATATGTATTATTAGCTTCACACTTTATAAAAAAAAAAGGTAAGTAGTTACACACACAAAACGCAAATAAAGTCTCACAAACTGTAAAAAACGTTCAGTTGTTTTAGATCACACATTAACAAATGTATAATCCTATAATTTCAGATAACTGTTAAATGCAAAATACTGTAGACAGATTTCAGATGAGAACTTTTAAAACAAAAGATCTAAAACAGAACGCAATAAATGTAGAGACAAAGACAGACAACCAGGGAAAGATGAGATTCATCAAGACATAATCCTTTAATCTTTAGATTGGGCTCGACTGAAGCGGTCCGTTACGCACAGATCCGTTCTGCACATTGACCATCATTACTGCTGTCTGATGCTGATTTCAGAGACAAAGAAAAGACATTGTAAGCAAATAATTGAACTAAAACACTTCCTTGTGATTCCTGTGTCGACTGAAAGAAAATCAAATCTCTAGGGTCCACATGAGAGATGAACACCGAGGAAGGAACAGCTGGTGAGGACCCCCAGCCCCCACATCTGACATGAGTAAATAATCCTGAAGATACAAAAGCCATCACAATCTGCTCTAAACACGAGCCGGATGCTAAACGCACCACGCCGAACGCTTGCATCACTAAACTCTCATGTAAATAACATCCATCAATAGGCCAAAATAAACAAACAAGTATTCATACTGCTGAAAGAGCATATGTATGATAGTGTGCAAAGCTTCATTAAACACACAGAGTGTCAGCATTATCATAAACAAATCTCACAAAATCATGTTCACATTTCACTTGACCCTTGAAAACAAACTTATGAAATTTTGCATGGCAAGAAATTCAGGGCAAAATGTCACATTAACAAAAATTCAAAGCTATTGTTAAAATAAACTTTTGTATAGTTTGTGATTGACAATTCTTGACTAATGTTAAAACAGACGTTAAACCCGTGGTTGTGTGTATGGTATTTTTTTGGGGGGGGGGTGTCGGAGAACAGCTGCCGCTACAACAAAGAGGCAATTTAGTCTCCAGCACTCACATCTCCCCACAACATTATTAATCTGATCTGTCCGGTCAGTGTCACGTCTGCCCTTCCTCCAATCACATGCTGAGAGCTCATGATTGGCAGATGTGAAAGACCAATAAATAACAGGGAACAAAGCCAACCACAAAGTACACTGGACTGCACCTGAGTCCCATGATCCCGCAGGGCAAAGACGGTCATTTCACCATTGATCATTCTAATCGAGTTGTTAAGATTTTCAGCCAATTATCAACCAACTTGACGTGAAAATGAGCCGAAACATGAAATACCCTTGGATAAGAAAGGCTGGCTGGTCAGATATTTACAAAATAAACAAATTCTAAGCATACATCATGCAAATCATTTAGATTTTTGAGTGCAAGAACATTTTTTAAATATTTGTAAGCCATCAGGAGCCTTGACACCTGACAAAAAAAGTCTCCATAGCTTCTGTAAATTATGTCTGGGATGTTTCCCTTTCCAATAAACATCATTAAAAAAGGTCATTTATTTGAAAAACTAAATTGTGTAACGTGTTTTATAGAATATATCTTGAATTTTTCTCCAATTTTGTTTTGATCTCTCTAAAACAAGGATCATGTATTTGCCATATAGACATAAGAAATACGAACTGAATTCAAGATACATTTCATGAAAACCAGTCTGAATCCCGTCTTCTAAAGTCATTTAACAATAAGGATGTTTTTAACTAAAACAGGATTCAGAAAAAGATTTGAGGGCATCTGAGATTTTGACGTACTGTGACTCCACAAGTCAATGCTGTTTGTCCTGTGATCAAAAAGGCTCTTTAGTTTTAAGTCTGAAATCTGTTAGTCCTACAGGACTGATGGCTCATTACTCAAATGTCAGAATGTAAGAAGACGCGCATTGTTGTCTGAGATTTTTATCATGCACGCATATCATAAACGGTCCGTGAGAACTGAATCAAGTTCTCTTTTGTGTATTCTTGAGAATATTTAAATAGGCAAGACTTACAATAACAAGCAAATTATAATTTTTCTTGACGTCCATCATCTGGCCCGAGGGTCTCCCATGCTGGCCCCGGCCAGTCCTTATTGTTGAGCCCTGTCATGTCTATTGGAGATTTAATCTGAGAGTAAGTATGATCAAAACCACAATAAGAGTGATTATATAAAACAAAAATGTCATACATCACAATACAATTGTTATCATTTTAACTTTTTATTTGGAAATCTACCAAAATCACCAGTACTGCTGCACAACAGTCAGCTTGAGTTTGGATATGCACCAGCAGGTCACAGTTGATGCTGTTGGGTTCTAACAAGCAAACCCAGCAGAACCACATCACCTCCTGCCTACACACACACACGCATGCATTCAGTCACTCACAGGAGGAGAACAGAGAGTAAATCACTGCAAATATGACTGGAGGTTTGTGGGAGTCAGTGACTCATATTAACACTGATGCCTTCTAAAAACAGACTGCAGAGACCAGAGGAATACACGCATTGTGAACAACGTCACAGCGAGCCGCAGGGCCCCGAATCCCACTGTGACGCTCTGTGCGACCACAGTCGTGACGTCTCAACTAACACAAATAACATGTGAGATGATGATATTTGCAAATGACATTCTGTCACTATTTGACAGAGATGCAAATATAAAGGAAGATGAGAGATGGGGATGAAGAAGGAATAATGCAAGTGATAAACCCAGTTCTGATGGAATAATAACAGAGAGTGACAACAAAGGACATGAGGGAGAAAGAGGAGAAAACAGAATAGAGAGGATAGCAGGTGGGGGGGAAGAATGAGGAAGGAAAGAAAAGAGAGCAGTGGACAGGAAATGGAAGAGGAGTAGAAGAAAGAGGATTGAGAGAGAAAATGACATTATTATGTTTCTGCTTAAAATGTACATATGATATATTTTCGAATCATTTATATTTTGGTCGATTTGTTTATTTACACTTTATTTTATTTTTTACTTAGCACTTATTTTAATTTCACTTACTTACAGTATTGTATGTCTTCTTTGGCAATATTGTAAGAACATGCAATCATGCCAAAAAAGTACAACTGAAACTGAAAGAGAGAGGAGAAGAGGAAGAGCAAGGAGTGACGGGAAGAAAGTGAAAGGAAGATAAAAAGAAAGGAGATGGAAGAGAGTAAAGAGGATGAAGCAGAGAGAGCAGAGGAAAAGGAAGGATGGGAAGGGAAGGTGAAGAGAGAGAGAAGAGGTGAAATGTGAGATGGAAAAGAAAGACAAAGGGGATAGAAGAGAGAAATAGAAAGAGGAAGAAGAGAGAATGACAGAGGAAAAGAGGAAGAAAACAAAAGAGAGAAAGAGGAAAAGCAAAAAGTGGAAGGGAGGGGAGGAGAAAGAGAGAGGAGTGGAGGATAGATCCCACATGGAGCAGCTGCTCCACCTAAGCAATCAGTTCCTCTCGTTTAACACGACACACAACAGGAAATAAAAACCAGACAGCACTTAATGCATATCTCTCTCTCTCTCTCTCTCTCTCACACACACACACACACACACACACACACACACACACACACACCACACACACACACACACACACACACACACACACACACACACACACACACGTATAATGACACACAGAAAACAACAGGCACAACTGAAGATTATGTGCACTTTCATGCTCCCCCTCTCCATGCTTTTAAAAACCTTCCTCTACAACAGCCAAATAATCAATACTTTACATTGACACTTCCATTAGCCACTGCAGAACCAAGACACACACACACACACACACACACAACCACAAGCAGTCTTAACGTCATAAAAACCCTCTGTCCGGCTAAAGAAGCTCTTGTATCTCATTCTCTCTTTCTGTCGTTTTAAACCTCTGGCAGCTAGCGTAAGGTTATATAAACACGCGTTTCAGATGGATCAGAACTCGCAATATAAAACAAACATCAAATAGAAAAACTGGTCGGTATGAATTGTGTTGTAATACTGTACAAAAGCATTCAATATCAAACCAGAAATCAAACTTATACTGCAATACATATAGTGTTTGTGTGATATCAGAGAGAGGGACTGATTTACTTCATTTACATGTACTGTACACAGCAACACAAAAACAGGGAATAACCCTAAAATACAGAGCCAGACACGCACCAAACAAGAAAGAATTTGCTATCGTGAACGTCACAACTTATGACATGACTTCGTAGAATTTGACTCATGCGGTCGCGTATATTGTATACATTTCAAATGTGACTCCTCTAAAAAGACTAAAGAGAGCCAGAACTCTAGATTTTAAAACATTAGTTATTTCACTTAATTTTTACACAATGTAAAGCTGTTTCTGCACTGATGCCAGATTTAACGTTCTCTAATATGAATGATTCACAAAGTTCTTAATAAACAGAACATGCTTTTCATTGATTTTAAGTATTTAATTTACTGTACAGCTTAATGCCTATTATCATATTATAAATATCTCATAAATAAATCATTCATACAGCAAAAATACAATGTAGCATTACTCACACCATAATGTACGATTTCAGACATAAAAAAACAACACAAAATAAGAGTAAGACAATAAAACAGGGACAGAACGAACGGTCAGGAATACAGTATTATAAACGCAGTTCCCTGACAGAAGTCGTCCAGTTGTGCACATATGTGCTCGTGTCTTACCGGTATATCTGTCCTTCAGCAGAGGGCAGCGAGAGAACAGCCGTCGCATCAAGCGGGATAAATATAGCTCCTACGCGCAGCTAACACGCATGCCTGCAACTTAGTCATCTTCAACCCCAGACACGGACATCAACGTGCCACATCCAGTACAAAAAAATAAAACATAATGTGCAGATGAAAATACACAAACAGAACAGGGAGGATTACTCACAGAGCTGAGATGTAAGATCCTCCTCTATCAGAGACAGCAGAAAGAGTCAGCAGTGATAGAGAGCGAGTGAGCGAGAGAGAGCGAGAGAGAGAGAGAGAGAGAGAGAGAGAGAGAGAGAGAGAGAGAGAGAGAGAGAGAGAGAGATGCTGCTCTCTGCAGCCGCAGCAGCTGAGTGGGCGTCAGTTGCGCTGGGGCTGCTGACGTCACACTTTTCATGAATGAAGGGGCCGGATGACGCAGGCACGATGCAGCTCGCCTGAGATCACACGCACAGAATGCGGAAGTGGAGCACGCTAGAGGATGATTTTGGGATCTTGTAGTGTTTGCAATAAACATGTTAAACATGCGTGTGTGAACATGTTTTTGGTGCGTGTGTGTGTGTGTGTTCTAACACATGCAGCATGTGACTACATTCATTCTGTTGTGCTTTGTGCCATTGCTATTTTTAACATAATCCACAGCGTGTAGACACACATTAAAATGATCTTTCAAACAAAAGTCAGACAAATAACTCTCAGTGACGTCAGAAACAACCCTAATACTGTATTTAACAGACCAAATCGCTTTATAAAGCGCACGTTTGCTCCCGTTCTCACTGGTTCAATCAGAAGAAACTGCTAACAACTAAAGCAACAAATAACACAGATGGCAGATCTCTGTCAAATAACAGAACTGCTCATGTCCATCATGCATGGGGACAAACACCAGAGAGGATCTTGGGTTCTAGCTTTCACTTTTCATGAGTCAAAGGTGTCACAATAGAGCCCGAAAACTGAGTTTTTCAACCCAAGAAAGTGGATTGAAGAAATTGGAATTGGTCTGTAAGAGCATTTTTGTCTCCTACCAATCGAACAAATTATTAAAGATGCTATGTTTCAAAGAATGTGATTAGACCCACATGTTCATTGAATACAGTTCATTGTGCAATTACAATATGTAAGTAAACTTTTGAAAGCATAAGTGGGCGTGTATAAAAGGAAAAAGTGAGAAAACTTGCAAAGTTGGACAAAAGTGTTTACTGATCTAATGTTCTAGTAAGCATTTACATTTATTTATTTGGCAGATGCTTTCATCCAAGCGACTTACGAGTAGGAGAGCTTATGACATTTTTTCAACACGCTAAACAGTAGCGATAGTTTACATGACCATGAAAACAACGGAGATCATTTTTTTATTAGACATAAAACAGACAGTTATTGGTTCAGATAAATGTGGAAAAGGTATGTTTTCAGTTGTTTTTTGAAAGTTGTGATGGGGAAGAGGCGAATGAGTAAAGGTTTTTGCAAGCGATTTGTTGCCTCGTTGTGATGGAAGCGTCGCTCATAGCCAATGGTTATGGCTTTAAGGTCAACAGGTTTATAGTTAAAGCATGAACTATAAGTGGCGGGTTGCAATGTTTGGCGGACGTACAACATGTTTCAGGAGACTTTAATGCACAAGTCATTTATTCTGTTCTCCAAAACACAAATACAGAAGTATAAAAATGACAGTAATGTCTTTTTTTCTATATGGTACAGTGATAGACTTCACTGTAAAACTCAAAGACCCTAACCCCCTGTATGTTCACACAGTTTTGTGCTTAACCACAACAAGAAATAGCAGAACAACAGAAACGTCCACTTGCTAAGGTCTCCTTTCATTCACCACAGTATGCACTATAGCAAAGCATGCTGGGTAAAAAACAACAACATTCAGAGCAAACATAAAAGCAGGTCAAGAGCATGTAAAGCAACATACCAGTCATCTATGAAAACGAACAGCCCTACATTTCCCAACACGTTCACATAAGACAAAAAAATAATACCAAAATGTACATAAAACAGAAAAGAGACACATCAAATAAGCTTTCCTCAAATGTGTTAAACGTACTGAATATTTTTATTTGTTTGAGCACATGACGTATAAACGCAATTTTATTTACCTCCAGAGAAGTATATGCTCATATCCTAAGATGCTTCTGAAGACAATGCAATGTATCTGCGCTTTTCCTGCACCTGTAAAGAAATACAGACATGTCAAAGTTCAGAGGTCACAGGGTCAGTAATCAGACTCTCAGATCGTACTTTCCGAAGGAAAAAAGAAAAGCTGAGCCTGCCAGTGTGCGCAAGGGTTTAAAGTGTTAACCGAGCTCAAGGTTCGTGCCAGGTTGTGCCTATTTACCGGTAATGTCTAAACAAGGGGAATCCCAGCCCTACATATGGGTTAAAGGTTAGCTGGAAAGCACAGAAATACCACGAATACCACTGAGACACGAATGTGAAAATATGACACGATGGGTTTCCCAAACACGAGACCATCAGCTGCTGTTAGCTCAAACACTCGATTCCAGACCGAATCTCTCCAGCACTGTCAATTATTTACAGATTAATGTATGATAAATCTTCTGTTACCGTGACCGTATTTTAAAATTAAGCAGTGTTACGCTTCAAAAGAATCCCTATTATAAAACAACACAGACAATTAAAGACAATTCTGAAGTTATCAAAGCATCAGATAAAGAGAGAAAACTTTAATTCAAAACAACTTACAACAGGAAAACAAAGTGATTCATCTTTTGTCATTTATTTGACATTTTGGATTGTAATGTCTAGAAATTTTGGAAAAATAAAATATCAGTACCTCTAACATATGTTTTAACAAAATATACAGTTTATACTGTAAGCTCTTTTCATCTGTAATAAACACCATTGTTCACAATGACTGGCCTGTAAAAGAGGTTCACGTGTTAAACTGAATATAAATAAAGGAAGAATATTATCTGTGTGTCACGAAACAGTGTGTAGTGGTGCGGGGCCGGTGAAAGGATTAGCTAATGAACAGATGCTCATGTCTGGATCATTAAATGTCAAACCTCTGGTGTGTGTGAGTCTGTTCATGAAAGGGGGATGTGATGTGCCAAATGTGCCCGTGCCCCCCGCAGCCACACCCTGAGGGCTCCTTACACACCCCACATGGGGACAAAGACCCTGCTCACTTACACCCCATCCTGACCAATTAAAGCGTAACCGCCCCTAAAAACAAGTCGCTTCACAGATGACTGAGGCCGGTCTCAAGCGTAGAGAAAGGAATTGTAAATTAAGGTTAAAAAAACATTTCATTAAATAAAAAAAACAGCAGATCAGATGGTGTGACATAGACTTTCTGCGTCCCGTCTGCTGAACGATCAGAGCGGGACACTCACATCTGCCCAGTGAGAAACCATGCAAGAATCTTTTATATATTGAAATTAAATATAAACTATAACATTACAATTTATTTAACTGTTGACACTGAAGATATTTAGCATTAGCATTACATTGGATCAATGAATGCTGATAACATGAAAGACGTGGCATTTACCACCCTGGTAACAGCAGGTCTTCTTCATAAATTAATCAATCTTTATGTTAATTAGTTTATAAACATATGCATATCTTCTAAGGATGTGCTATAAAGTTGCTGATGTAATCGATTTAATTGTGATTTTCAAATGATGTGGGTCCTCTGAATGAGAAAGTAACAGCTCAACCTCGTAACAGTAACTCAAATATCAGAATAAAACATCCCTACTTCTTTCTTTTACTTATTTTACTTACAATCCCCATAAAACGTAACTACGTTTATCTCGGTATAGTCTGAACAGTCTGGAGTTCAAAACAACAAGGCTAAGAGCAACAGACTGGAATGGTGTTTCTGCACAAAAAGTGTTTGGGTCAGCCTTTAAAGTTCATTTAAGATCATGTTGTTAAATATATTTTGTACATTATTAATTAGACATCAGTAAAAGTTTGCATTATGATGATTAACGTTAAAACCAGTCAAGTGTGTTGTTAAACATGCACTAGCTACGCTGCATTGACGAGTTTGTTTAGCAAGCTAGTCCAGTTTAACATATCTGATAGCGTTCCAAAGTTCACGAAACACATGGTTTATGTAGCATAATAAATAAATAAAGTAGGCCATACGTCTAAAACTGAACACCGTGGGGTTATAAACACAATTACGGTTTAGTGAGATGTTAACAATATATAAAGTATACAGTATTAGAAGAACATTTCTAGACTAGTCTGGGTTATCAGTTTAACAACAGCCTAACCGGTTTTACAGATTAAAAAATATTCTGCATTCTTTTCCTGTACAAAGACGTTTTCTGGGAAAAGCTTTATGAAACTTGTTTTAATTTAAAACAAGATTCTGTCATAATAAAATCTTAAAGTTTCTGTGTGTTCTGGTCCTCCTAATAGAACAAATAGCTAAATTAAGAGATTTCTCTTTTTCCAGAGGCCGTTCAGTAATGAAAGGTGAAATAAACCTGCAGCGTCTTTGGACTGTAAGTTATCCAGCAGCGGATTAGCTCGGTTACGTACTCATGAATATTTCAGAAGCATCGGAACACACACACTGACAGCTCTTGTGTCCTGAACATGAATAAGAGAGATGCAGTGCTAGAACTCCGGAATTCATTTAACCTGTTCCAGTAAACAGCACCACACACACACACACACACGCGCGCGCACATGCATGCACGCACGCACACACGCATGCACGCACGCACACACGCATGCATGCACGCACACACGCACCCATTACCGTTAAATTGATGAAAAGTGACTGATGTGCACCAGCGAGATCAATTAATTGGCCAATAATTGGACATTTTGAGATTTTCTGCCAATAACTTTGCCTAATTGATTAACATTGGTCCTTAGTATATATTGCCTAGAATACCTACAATCAATGCGATTTAACATGCATTTTAATTGCTGTTACATAACCAACTGAATCATATATTTATATTATTTCCTGTAGCCCAGTGGTTAGCGCAAGGTCATGGGTTCAATCCCAGGGGATTGCACATACTCAGAAACAAATGTATAGTGTAATGCAATGTAAGTCGCTTTGGATGAAAGCTTCTGCCAAATGCGTAAATGTAATGTAAATGCAATTTACCCCAAATTCATATATTTTTGTACAAAATGCAAAAATACTAATAATAAAAAAACATTTCACAGCATTAATCCAAAACTGTCATGCAGGTGTTGACCTTTCTTTAAAACCCAGTACACACACTTCACAGTCTCACACGTACACACACTCATCAAAACACGCACGCACGCACACACACACGTGCCCTGTAAAAATCACATGTTACATTACACACATTCTTCAGGACTTAAAGGGATAGTTCACACAAAAATGAATATTCTGTCATTTACTCACCCTCTGGTTGTTCCAAACCTGTATAAATGTCTTTGTTCTGCTAAACACAAAGGAAGATATTTGGAAAAATGTCAGTAACCAAACAGATCTCATCCACCATTTACTGCTATAGGGAAAATAATTACTATGGGAGTCAATGGGGGATGAGATCTGTTTGGTTACTGACATTCTTGCTAATATCTGACAAGAGGGTGAGTAACTGATGAATTTTCATTTTTGGGTGAACTATCCCTTTAAGGGTGTGTTTCACCTCACCTTACACATCAATGTGTTCATGTAACATGTACAATCCAGTTTGCCAAAGACCTTCAATAAATGGACAATAATTTTTATTCACATGCAGCCATATTTACCTGAATAAATGTTGACTAAAACTATTCACAACACTGTGAATAATCTATATGCCATTGTCAAAGCTGTATTATCACTATACTCAAAGAAAAATAAAACAAAGAGTTACAGATACAACAAAAGAACATGACCCGAGATGAATAGATGATGTGCCTCTCTGGGTTCTGTTTATAGTTCATTTCAGTGATGGTAAAGAGATGCTGAAAAGCAGAGAAAACAAAGGGAAGACCAGAGAGAACAGAGAGAGAGAGCAGATGAATACTAATGCAGAGAGAACCGGCACTGACACTGAAAATCTCAAGATCAAACTATCGTCATGTATATGTGTGTAAGGATCAGGAGAGAAAGAAAATAACAAGAAAAACAGTGGAGAGAAAAGAAGAGAGCACAGAGGATACAAGAGAGGAAAGGAGAAAATGAGGGAACATGCACTGTGGTTTTTATTTCTTCACTCGTGTGTGTTAATGTGCTCCCCATGAGACGCTGCAGGCGCTAATAATTATAGCTCACAAATTTGAGAGGTCACACACACATACACACACATGTACGTATGACACACACAACAGAGCAAAACAACTTACCTTCAGGAGATCTGTACAGTCATAATGTTCACTAGCTTTAAACACATGCAATAACAAAAAACACATTTCAGGCACTCTGTACAAATGACTGTTATGCACTTCACAAACACAGACTCCTCCCAAAAAATAAACCAATCTCTCTTTCTGTTAAGAAATCATTGGTCTTTTACGTTACTAAACGTGACCGTTTCCTCTTATGCTCTGAGTTTATGGAAATGAAAGCTGCAGGATTACAGGGACATTTCCCACATGTCAATTACATAAACACAGCTTCCTCTTCCAGCCTCACCTCCGCCCTTTGTGATGTCACATATGGCACATTATGATACGCGGGTTCCCTTGACGACCAAACGTAAAATATCATTTTGTGAGCGTTGCTTTGGATCGAGTGTAGAAAAACAGAACAAGGAAATCCTGCACAACCACAGTTGAGCTTTTCATTAAAATAGCACGAATACGCTCAGCACATGTTGGTTTATAACCCTGAAAATCTCAGTGCAAAAAGACCCGCAGAATGTCCTATTTACATATGATTCAGTGAGCAGATTATATAAGACATCAGATGCTGATTCACAGGAGGGCACATGAGCATCTTTCGCTCACACAATGGCAGAGATTATATTTATTATACTTGTAGCCGTATATCTACATCAGTGATGCCTTTACACTATTTACAAGACACACATAGGCCTAGATAAAAAATTGAGACAAAGAAACAAAGTAATTTCAAATCACAGAGCAAGACGTAACACAACAAAGCAATATAACCTCATAATGTTTACACAAAATAAATATCACACCTTGGCGCCTTTATATAAAATTTGAAGAGTTCAGATGCAAAACCCTCTAAAAGCCACCTCCGTCAAAAATGAGATTATGATGTTAAGTGAATGCTCTTCACACATAATATACGTTACTCAAATAATTTTGCTTCAAAAGCCACTAAATACCAAACTCCGCCCAGTCTGAGATATCTGGTATTGCTGGAAGTAAATGGAGGAGCCTGATAAAAATTGCTTGTTTAAAAAAAAGTAATCTGATGCATTTAGAGGGTTTTGCATCTGAACTCTTCAATTTTGTATAATCATTCATGTGTAATCGTGACTTCCAATATGCATTTAGAGTCCAAAAATGTAATGTTAGTTTTACTGGTTAAAATATTTTGTTGTTAACTCAATGGTTAGTTACTAACCACCCACTTCAGCAAGTCTGAAGGAACATAACATTCTGCATGCACAGTTTATCAGAATGAAAATACAACCATTATAATTTGGTAAATTTTGGTAATTTATTTCCATTCCTAAATCCACTGTTCTTCCACTTCACAGAACAAAACAAAGGCTGCGTCTCGATCAGCTCCCTTGCTCCCGAAGTCGTGAATCAGTATATCGTGTGCATGGGTTTGGGCACTGGTACACATTGGGACACTTTTCCCTTATTTTGTTCCCTACTGAACAAGGGATCGAGACGCAGCCAAAGACAGCAGAGGCCTCAAGTGTGAGAAGCATTTACTTAATTAGAAGTGCAGGGAACAAGGGAACACCCACATTTGCTAAATTAGAGCGGGTGACCTGTAACTGCACCCGTCTCACTCTCAGCAGATTGAAAATGGATAGCAGACAGACAGACACCTTGTCATTACTGCCACAC
Source organism: Oreonectes daqikongensis (assembly GCA_026939265.1). Taxonomy (NCBI): domain Eukaryota; kingdom Metazoa; phylum Chordata; class Actinopteri; order Cypriniformes; family Nemacheilidae; genus Oreonectes; species Oreonectes daqikongensis. Next base: position 686,720 of record JAOTQM010000451.1, on the reverse strand, counting down.
GTGGACATTTAGCCAGAAACATGCTTTACTCAAATACACCAATGCTCGGCCAACACACTGTTACACGCACACACTGTATATACTTAAAGGGATAGTTCACCTAAAAATGAAAGAAATGTCTGACTCTTGTATCATTTCTAAGCTTTCTGACTTGTCAACATTCCTGTTAGACAGAATGTTAAGGAATGGCACATGCATTGCACATGAATTTTTGATTTCTCTGCTGGCGATTTAGAGAAAAAGAACGTCACATGGGTTTGCCATGACACAGGGGTCAGTAAATGACTAAAGATTTTCAATTTTTGGCTTTAAAATGTGCTTGTGGCTACTGTGGCATAGCAAAACTCAGTACAGTTTATAAGACAGTCAAAGCTGTGCTGTATCGTGGCATATCATAATGCTTAATAATAACACACTGTAGTCATGACTATATATTTGCACTACAGCACTGTCAATCACACTCTATTGCCCAAATGACATCAGACATTTGGAGAATTCCTTTATCAAACAATAAATGTATTTAACAAATCCGTTTCATTAAATATACTGAATATTTAAAGCTTTCAACTTTGATTCAGAATGCTAATAAAACTGCAGTGAAATAATGCAAACATGCTGTTATAATCCTATACTCTATAATCGAATTGATGAAGACTGCAACCGGGACGGGTACATGTTTACACAAAATAACAATGTTATTTTTACAGAATATAGCAATCTCTACAGCCAAGCAGATTATTACCATTTATGTATTTATTTATTTGCCTTTGATGTCCATATTATATAATGTAAAATAGCACATCAAAAAGAAATTCCTGTAGTTAGAACATTGTGTTGTGAATTCATAGAGAACAACACACAAACTGATAACACATGTAAAACATTAAATGTACTGTAACTCGCAAAAGACAAATGCATAAATGTAAAACAGTAGTAAATGATATAATACTAGTAGCCTATAATACTATAGTAAACAGTATTATGTCAATACAGACTAACACTCGTAGGGATTCGCGAGTAAAATTCCTACAATAAGGGATGAATTGATTGATGATTTGTTTACAAGCAGACTGGTGTGTTTCAGATGTGTGTTTCACGCTTTGTTCCAGCCGGAGCATCTGGACCTCCAGCACCATCGAGACTGCTGGGACAAGTCACAATCTTGGCAGAGAAACAAACGGGCTGCATCTAACTAGGGGCCTCTGTATTCAATGGCCTATTTAGTTGTTACAGCTTCTGATAATCCAGAAACAACATGAAAAGATATATATAGCCTACCAACAGCTCTCTCGGGGAATTAAAAAGCAAGACCTATCATAGACCTACAGTCATCTTTCTGTCATGATGTTTACTAGTTGTACAAAATCATTCGATTGATATTTAAAAAGACAAATTTGGTCTACAAATTGTGGAGATATTTCTACATCGCCTCAGCACCACAGCGCGAGATCACCTCAGACATATCACACAGAAAGGAACCGATAAAACGCGCAAAATACCTCTTGATTTATGTCACCGGCGTTTATTTCAACCGACTACAGAACAAAAATGTTATTGTAGAAAGGAGAATAATATAAATCCTACCGTGTAATACGCGCTGGTCTCCGGCGGACTGACAGCGTCTCTAATCCTGATGCTTTAATGCGTGTCTTGTGAGCGCTTACGTCACTTCCGCATTTTCTGACCTGTGCACCTGCACATCGGATAAAAATAGATCACAGCGCGTTTTCATTCACAACTTGTGTAAGGTAAACTGATTTTTTTATGCTTTTATTTACCCTGCATTATCTCTATCTTTTTAGTTCTTATTTTTCATTCAATGAGTTTCAATGTCATTTGCGCGTTTATGCATCTGGCAGACACTATCTAAAGCGATTTACAGTGCAAGCTATGCATTATTTAAGTATGTGTGTAATCTTTTGTTCTCAATCTATTGTTTTCATACAATACTGACAAACAACAGTGACAAAAAATAAAATATAAAGAAATGTAATAATATATGCCGGTAATGTTAATACATGTTTTAATTACAATATAAAATACATTACTATAAAACCTTTTCATGAAGGAAGTAATGACATTTAAACGTTAATAAATGCACTGGTGAACAGGGAGATGGTTTATAATAGTGTGATATTACGTGATATTTTAACAGCCATAATAGTTTATTGGTTCAAATTGTATGTAAAACGTAGCAAAACATTGTTTATCTATATAGCCTATATTTTAAGAGGGCGTGTTTACTTTAAGTGAAAGCAGTGCGTGCATGAGCTCCAACGCAGCGCGAGGGCGTGGAACCGATACTGCTGTGCGCTCGAGCCACACTCGCATCGGCCAATCAGCGCTCGAATCGCTCTTTGTAAGATGATATAACGCATGCGTCGACCAATCAGCGCTCGAATACACGAGAGGCGAAACTGTCCCAAATGTTTCCAGACTGTGAAACATGCAAACACTTCAGTCTTACTGTCACAATGTAATTATATGCATACTTTGTTTCGAATACCTGTGTAACAGCTCTGTTTCATGCTAGATATGAAGAATATAAATATGTACAATTTAATAAGACAATCAGAAACGCTGCCTGCCTGTCTATATTTCTCGAATATATATTTAATACTTCAATATTTAACATTTCTTCAAAAAAAATGTTTTTCTAATATACCAATACATATGAATTATTATTAGATAAATTGTAATAAATAGTATACTGTAAATTCACGCTCTCTTATGGTGACATACACCTAATAATACCGTATGCATGCTTGTCATCATCCATCATCAAATAATATTAAATCACAACAATGTTTTAACAATGTCGATATTTGAATCACACCTGAGTCAAAACCTTTATTTAAGACACTTGATTTATTTCACATTTTTGCATTCCTTTAAAATAATGGCTTTACATAACAGCTTGTACCATTTTGCCACATTAAGTGCTTATATAGTTACAGGATATGATTGATTACATTATTTGTGTATTAAGGATTCAACTTTTCCACAAAATGCTTCTTTATAAACCATGAACGACTCTCTGGAATACCAGATTGTGATTGATAACACAATTCTGCAGTCAAATATTCAAATTCATATTTCATGTCTTTAATTTATTTGGTAACTAGCTATAGAAAAAATCAGATAGGGTATAAGTTCCTATTGCAAATGTAGGATCCAATCCTGTAGTAATGACCAGCTGACTGGACATTATCCTTTATTTCAAGTATTCATCTAAGGCATCTACAGTAAGCATTTGGTTTACATCACAGCATTCTGTAATGGCATAACTCAACACTATCCTGAAGTGACAGCTCAGTAAGTCATTACTGACACCAGATAGCAAAACAACTGCACATCATGAAACATTTGTGCACTGTATGGCTTATAAATTTTTAATGAATCGAAGGAAATTAAATAAGAACTTTGAATATTACATTTACATTTATGCATTTGGCAGACGCTTTTATCCAAAGCGACTTACATTACATTGTACTATACATTTGTAAAACAATTTTGGTATAGTGAGCAAGTGGGGGTTAGGTGCCTTGCTTATGCATCTGCCAAATGCATAAATGTAAATGAATATTAATGAGCTATATTGTCAGACCACTGGCAGATTAAAATGTATATTAAAGAGTACATTCCACGAGATCATAAACAATACATTTCATGCATTGTGTAATGTTGTCGTGTTTGAAAGTAAGCAGTCTCCCAAAGTTGTAAATCCGAAGGTGAACGAATAACAAAGCTATTAGCTTGTAAAAATTGGAGTCGACTCTGAATCACGCGAACGAGTCGTGACCTGTCCGAGTCTTTAACCTCCGTGTAGCTACGTCACTAGAAATAATCCCCACCTGCTCGCGAAAACTTGAACACACGCGCTAAACCAATCACATCAGACTAGACCATCTGACCGATCACATCAGACTAGACCATCTGACCGATCACATCAGACTAGACCATCTGACCGATCACATCAGACTAGACCATCTGACCGATCACATCAGACTAGACCATCTGACCGATCACATCAGACTAGACCATCTGACCGATCACAGCAGACTAGACCATCTGACCGATCACATCAAACTAGACCATCTGACCGATCACAGCAGACTAGACCATCTGACCGATCACATCTGACCGATCACATCAGACTAGACCATCTGAACAATCACAGCAGACTAGACCATCTGACCGATCACATCAGACTAGACCATCTGACCGATCACATCAGACTAGACCATCTGACCGATCACATCAGACTAGACCATCTGACCGATCACATCAGACTAGACCATCTGACCGATCACATCAGACTAGACCATCTGACCGATCACATCAGACTAGACCATCTGACCGATCACATCAGACTAGACCATCTGACCGATCACACCAGACTAGACCATCTGACCGATCACATCAGACTAGACCATCTGACCGATCACATCAGACTAGACCATCTGACCGATCACATCAGACTAGACCATCTGACCGATCACATCAGACTAGACCATCTGACCGATCACATCAAACTAGACCATCTGATCGATCACATCAGACTAGACCATCTGACCGATCACATCAGACTAGACCATCTGACCGATCACATCAGACTAGACCATCTGACCGATCACATCAGACTAGACCATCTGACCGATCACATCAGACTAGACCATCTGACCGATCACAGCAGACTAGACCATCTGACCGATCACATCAGACTAGACCATCTGACCGATCACATCAGACTACGCTAGCGCTGACCAATGAATCGCGGAATGAATCATTTGAGAGTCAGTCAAGAAGTAAGGTAATAAAAACGGCTTATTATTACGAAATAATAGTGTTTTAACACCATGTATGTACATAAACCTGTTGTCGGACATAAACCAAAGTAGACCCTTAAAAATCAGAAGCTATTTACTCTTTAAAGCAGTCATTATTTTCACAATTCTGTTTTCTGCCAAAACAGCAGGACAGAAATCACACATTTCACATTTAAATAGCTACACGCTTTTTTAATGTAGCACCCTGATAAAAATTCACATGAATTCAAGTTTTGTTTCACAGTTGAAGTCATAGTTTTTTGTTTTCGTGAGGATCAGAAGTGTGTTTTGTGACGCTGAGCTACAAGACGTAAAGCCTCGCGTTGGTACGGATACGCACACGTTTTGCTGCTCACTTCATGCCACTGAAGAGGCTGAAGCGATGACGCTGTGCTCTCCACCTGCAATAAGACAAACTTAAAAAATGAGTTTTTTTTTTAAATATAATAAGTTAAAATATTGCCTCTCCATTCACTAAATCAAAATCAAACAAAGTCATGACATTTAATGTTGCTCTGACGTTTTATACTGTACATATTGTGACTGCACACAGCTGAAGGTCAGAATATTTTAGCCAAATAATACCCAACCTCAGACAAAAATAACACAAAATATTATACAATTTACACAAAATACTGTATTATTTAGACCTGATCACTGAGACAAGAATATGACATAACATTTGTATAACTGATCCTAAATTATATTATATAAAAACTTAAGACAAGATCTTCTGATTTTGGTGTCTATGTTTTTGTTGAGCACTTATCGGATTAGGTTACCCAGGATGAAAAACCCTTTGTGTTCAAGTTAAAACTAGTACCACATAAACCAATGAACAACTTATGATATTATCTTTTAGATTCATTTGTACATGTGACTCTTTATACTGAGTTTAGATTATTCATATTGAACATGAAGGGATATTATACTGTATACTCACAACGCTGTTTATCTGTGACATCACTGGATTGTGTTTGTCAAGATGAAGTGTGACGACTGTAACTTCCAGCCAGGCATTGTCTGTGTTTCTGCTGTCATCTACATAACCCTTATAAACCTGAAGAAGAGAGGAAGCACACACATCCTGCTTCACCTTACAGCTAGAGTAATATACATTTATTAAAAAAGTCAAATCCAACGCAGAGCTGATACACCTGGGTTATTTCTAGACCAGCTCGGTTAGGAAAACTATGATGCTAACGTCTGCACGATTGTTGTGTTTGTGTTCAGTAAAGTTTTGCGTCTGGATTTATTCTCACCTGTTCGGCAGCCTGCAGTTCAGATTTGATCCTTTCATTTAACTTTTTACCCAGAATCCTCTCCAGCGTCTGTGGCAGAGGTTCATTCGCTTTGGCTTGACCCTGCAACAACATAAAACATGTCTCTATTGCAAATATAATTTATTTTTACAAGTTTTTGTAAATGAAATATCTCTAAGGTCAGCAGTAAGGTAAACTAATAATAAATCAAATAGATTCAGAAAATGTGAGAGGTTTTGTGTATTCTCACCCCTGGAAGACACCAGAACATCTCTGCATCCTTCCAGACGGCGAGAAATTCCAGCGTCGTCTTTTCAGCATCACGCCATCTTCAGAAAAAAGATTCAAGCCCTTTAACTCTTACAAAAGCCTCAAACCCTCACGGCATCTGAACTGAGAAGCAGATGAACGCAAAACTCTAATCTGATATAATCTCATATGTGACGTGCAGATGCGCCGTTTTCATGTCTTTAGCTGAAAACTTCAATTTTATCTGATAAGAGATTAGATTTTAATTCTCTGTTAAAAGCAGTGAGGATCAGGACAAGAATGGGATTTTAATTCAGTGTGGGATACCTGGTGAGGATTGGGTGGATTTTTTTATTTGGACCAAGGGATTTAAGAGCCCCTTTTCCCCGTATCCCAGTCCTTCCCCCTGGATTCCTGTAAAATCCATTCAGGAGAATGAGATATTTGTAACTAAAACAAATGCCAGCAGAGGTATTAAAACACAAATGAAATATTTGATGCTTTGCATACCTGTTCTTGTCTAAAACTGAGGCGTCTGAACTGTTACTGTGAAGAGAAAGAGATTTTTTATTATGCAACTGCCAGGAACGTTAAAGCAAGTGTTTTATGTTTTTAATCTTGAAGAGGGTGATAATATAATATAATATTCATCATAGTTTTCCGACAAAAAACATTTGTGTTAACTTCAAAGGATAAAAGCCTTAATGTTGGCTTGGCTATATGAGAATATTTTAATATTTAAACTTTATATGTGAGCCTGGATCACAAAACCGTCTTATGGGTCAATTTTTTGAAATTGAGATTTTAACATCATCTAAAAGCTGAATAAATAAGCTATTGATGTTTGGTTTGTTGGGACAATATTTGGTTGAGATACAACTATTTAAAACTCAGGAATCTGAGGGTGCAAAAAAAATCTAAATATTGAGAAAATGGCCTTTAAAGTTGTCCAAATGAAGTACTTAGCATGGCATATTACTCACAAAAATAAAGTTTTATATATATATTTACGGTAGGAAATGTACAAAATATCTTCATGAAACATGATCTTTACTTCATATCCTAATGATTTTTGGCATAAAAGAAAAATGGCTCATTTTGACCCATACAATGTATTTTTGGCTATTACTACAAATAAGACTGGTTTTGTGATCCACATATTTCCTTACAAAAATAAGTTTAGGTGTGCTATTAGTATACTTCTTTTAAACCAAAATAAGAAAGAATACATTTAGTCTACTTTTAATGTACTTTAATTACAACATAAACAACACAAAGTTGCTACACTTAAAGTATACTTGTATGAACTAAAACGTTGGCCAGTGTAGTCCCATATAGTACTGTATTAGTACACAAGTATACTAGTACAAGTATACTCAAAAATAAAATGGAACGTTAAGTACACTAAGGATGTTAGATCTGACCTCACAAGCTAAAATCAAGAAAAATACTCAAATCCATTTAAACTTACTCGCTTTCCTGCAGATTGTAAACTGGAGGAAGGTACGGAGTGAAGTTTGTCTAAAAGAGGAAAACACGTGTCAGACAAAACAAACTAAAACCAAACAGAATGTTGCTGAACTTCATTCACAAGAGAAATGCATGAATGTTATCATCAGGCACCTCCCAGGACACTTTCTCTTCCGGCACTGGGAAGCGTGTCACATTACTGCCGGGATACTGCAGCTGACGTGCATACGTGTGAGGAGACTCATCTTCTGTCTCCTGTCCACTGGAATCACCATCATCCCTGTCACAGCTTTTACCTGCTGAACCAAGACAGAAATATACTGTATTTAAAACCACGTAGTCTATTAGTGAAACCGAGTTTAGTGATGATGATCCGATTTAAAAACACTCTGTGTACTCAATAGAGGCGGCTCCAGTTTGGATTTGTATCCCTGAGATTTCAGAGCGTCCATAATCCAGCACAGAGCTTTGGTGGATTCAGAGACCTGACAGAAGACAACAAAAACCAGATGATGTTCACACATGCTGACTGAACTTAAAGCCATAATAATAACATCCACATGTATCTGTCATGACTCTAGGAGTCTATACTGGACCTGATCTTCCAGCTTGGAAAGCCGTTTTGCCATTGTAGTAGAAACTATCTCCTGTTCCCTCTCCAGAAGATCTGACATCACACCAACCCTGATAGACACATTAAACGTTTATATAAAAGTCACAAGCATTAGGTTTATGGTGTTTTGTTGTTGTTTATGGAGCTTAAAAGCATTTTCATTCATTTGCATTGTTAAGATTGGGTGGTGAAAATCTAGGTGTAAAAACTAATATTAGTTCATGACATTGATTTTGCATTCATATTGTGTAAATTGACTCTTGCTATTGTGTATTCTTCATTATTCCCTGATATGTCCTTTATTGTATATATATTTTTTGGAATTTAATGTTTGTTTTGCCCCATCCTTCTCGTGAGGAATAAACAAAATACAAATTTCATTGTACCAAAATGCAGATGACAACTTAAAACTTGTTAACACATTTTGAGATTTTTCTAGTACTTTACATTCAAAAATGATGAAATCTATCATACAGAATATTGTCATACATCTTTACTTTAAGTAATTTATAATAGAAAGTGTTACTTCTCAGCCGTGTCCTGTATTCGATGCTCGGTGCTCTGAATCTCCTCCTGACGTGTAGATGACAGATAGTTGTCCTTCATGAAAGCCTCCCATGACAGCAGCTCCTCTTCATCGGTTTTCTCGAGTTCTCGTCCTGTAGAAAAACACAAACTTTCAAGTGAACGTCCCGTTATAAAAGAGAAGATGTGTTTCTTTAAAAGCGTGACTCACTGAAGTGTTTGTGTTTCTGCGGTGGGGTACGCAATAAAACTCCTTTGATGAAGATGATGATATGACTGATCAGGATGAAGGGCGGTGGGAGAGCGGGACGGCTGTGATATTCCTTTATCAGCTCGTAACGCTGGAACTTCCAGATGGTGTCTGTGTTATCCTGAACCTCCTGGAAGGTGTAGCTGGGATGTAAAAAATGTTTTCATCACATAGGTGCTTGTGTTGCCCTATGTCACTTTGGATAAAAACATGAATGAATGTGTGAATAAGCCGCGGATAAAGTCTGTAGATTCACTGACCTCAGGATAGCGATGAGGAGGTTAAGCAGCAGAATGTTGGCAAACAGCAGATAGACACACAGCAAGATGATGGTCAGCCATTCTGGAAACACCGGCACGTTCTCATCATTCAGAACGGGACATTTGGGCTTCATGGGATCAGAGGCATTTATACTACAGCTGTTCATATCAAACTGAGTGTCTGGAACACAAAACACAGATCGGATTAAAACAGCACCATTATTTCAATGACTAACACAGTAATGTAAATACGTTCAATTAAATTGTAGTATGCAATTATCATAATATATGGCATGTTGTAGTAGCCTAAAATAAAAATCAATAAAAAGTGCTCACTGTCTATATTAGTGGGGATGTTTCCGAATATGATGAGGTAAGGTTCATATACAGCGCCGCGGACGATCCAGTCCAGTCTCTCTTCATTCTGAATCTGAATGCCCTGTTTAGCCACACCGTACGCCACCACCCAGATGCTCAACAGAAACATGAAGAAGAACAAATCCATCATCTGTAAAAAAGATATATATTGAATGATTTATAGGGTAACACGTTCATGTGAAATAAGCATCATTGATTTGACATGTGAATGATCAAAAGTGTTGACCCACCATTCTCCTGACGATGATAATTTTGGGTCCCAGCGTTCTACTGATGGTGAAGATGGCCATCAGTCTCAGACAGAATATGATGAAGTCGATGCACAGAAGAATTTTACCCACATAGAACACAGTGCTGGACCCCTGAAGCCTGTCGGATCAATATTTTTACTTCAGTATAACTGCATTTATAATGAAGCAATGACACTGAATCCTGTGTGTTTACCTGCACACCAGGCCTGCGATGAAGAGCATTATCGACAGCACATCCAGAATGTTCCACAGGTCTTTGATATACATCTTCGCTTTCTTACGAAAACCAGAACCATCAAAGTCGTGATAAAGCTGCGAAAAATCAGAACGTTTAAATCTGTCAGTCCAAACGTACCAAACATGTACTTTATCTTTACATCAACCTGAAATAACTATGCCGAATGCACAAATGTAAATACATACGTGAGGTGTGCGTCTCACCTGTCTAACCTCCTCACACACCAGTGAAGCGAGCCAGATGTAAAGCAGAAGTTCTCTCCATGATGGAGACGTCTGGAAATCGATCATGAGCACCACGGCGAAGATCCACAAAAAACCAAAATAAGCGGCGATATTCCAGTAAAACTTCACTTGAGGAGAATGAAAGAAACTCATGAACCTGGAGCCACAGTTCAGAGGCTTCAGAGCAGAATTCTGTGAAGAAACTCTGAGTAAACAAGAAGAGAAGAAATCATTTCATTCCTGAAAACACTTCTGTAACATATTCAACAAGAACTGTTCACATGGTCTTCTGTTCTGTTTTTAATGGTTGATGCATTTTCATTACTGTATGTTAAGACAATGATGCATTAACACTGCACTTTTATATCTTAAGAGACCGTAAATGATTCTTGATCTTGGATTCTGTGTATCCAGCATCCAGTGCCAGTTTCTGTTGCTCTGTCTTCTCTGCCTCTCTCTGAATATCTTCATCACGTCTGAAAGAAGACAAACACCATCACAGATTCATCGTCATATTTACTTATACAGCTTTCCTGTGGCGCAGTGGTTAGAGAATTGCGCTAGCGACGCCAAGGTCATGGGTTTGATCCCAGGAATTGCACATACACAGAAACAAATGTATAATGCAATGCAAAGTTGCTTTGGATAAAAGCGTCTGCTGAAAGCGTAAAAGTAAATTTATTTGAACAAACATTTTTTTTTAGATCTTTGAGACCACAGACATAAGAAATCCAGCTTTTGTCATATAGGACAAATGAAAAATTATGTTATTGGTTATTGGTAATGTCAATACTATACTATAATAAAACACTGCCATCTAATGGTAAAGACATGACCCAAAATAGAGCCATCACAATATACATTTACATTACATTTATGCATTTGGCAGATGCTTTAATCCAAAGCAACTTACACATGCATTACTACATCTTGTTTCTGAGTATGTATCTCTTGGCGTTGCTACAGGAATGCAGGAAATATAATAAATAATTGTTGTAAACAATAGATGTGATTATCGACGTTGTGTTAATTCCAAACATATTATCAGAATATGTGGTACATTTGCATCCATTTAACATTTTGTCTTTAAGGTAAAAATGGATTAAATCTCTCTCTGCCTCTCTATACTTGTTTTTTGAGCCAAAAAATTGGACAAAGAGAGAACATAAAATAAACAAAATAATATATGAATTTAACCAACAGCCTTATTACTTTTTAATGCGCAACATAAAAAGTTATGAATAACGTTATTGTGATTCATTTTGGCCACAATAATCTGCTATTGTGACAGCCATAATAATCAATAATATTTACTTATGAATTTTTCTATTGTTAGTAAAATATATATATAAAAATATAAATAAAATATATTTTTTACCTAAAAGTCAAGAAGCCAGTATATATAAGAGGGAAAAAGATCATGCAGAGCAGAATTTTCCAGTATGGATTTTCCACCGAGAGCTCGCCGCACCAGATCTGTGTGAGAAGAGCCTGCAGACGACAGAAAAAACTTAATGTCTCAACATTAAAGATCAAACTTTCTTTATAAGACCCATCATCAGAAGCTGAACATTACACAGGTAAGAAATCTTCACCTGAACTCCCGAGTGAGCGATGAATCTTTTGTCGTCTGCCTCCAGAGCGAGCCACAGACAGGTGCATCTGCCCCACGATGGCGAGATACGGATGAGCAGTTTCTGAGCTCGATGTGGATCCCAGGCGTGACATTCGCTGAAGACACCTGTGACACAAGGTTAAAGGTCACCTCAAACACAATGAAACTCACGTCAGAGTCGTGAACGTACCAATGGCTTGCGTCTCGTAGTGGTCTGCGTGTTCTCTCATGTCCTTCGCCTCTTCACCATCATATTCTCCACTCTTCTGAGCCATTTTCCTTAAGATCTTAGTGGCTGCCAGAGCGGCTGCGATACAGTCTCTGCACTACACACACACACACACACACACACACGTTTTGTGGGGACTTTGGGTAAACAAAATGACTTTATTGTGCAAACTACACATTTCTGTTTTCTAAAAACGTCCAAATTCAATGTCATCTTTGAATCAGACAATAAAAGATGACTCATTACCTGTTCCCAACCGATTTCTGCCAGTTCCCTGTTATTCTGTACAACAGCCCAGAGGAAGAGATCCCGACCCGGATCACAAACCGTCTCCGAAGTCCATTCTTCACCAGAACAGGGAAGCTCGACCGACCCTTTGGATGGCAACTGTCAAATCAGTGAGTTAAATAAATGTGAGTTAAAGAGAATAAATAATATTAAACATAACATGAATAAATAACAGCCTCATCTGATAAAGAGTCAAACCAGAATAAAAGCTTAATTTCTTCAATATCCCCCCCAATTCCCATCACTGCGGAAAACTCCTTACTGCATTACAGTAAAATACAAAGTTCTGCATTTCCTTTACAGTAAAGAGAATCAATAATGTCGAAGTGCATTAAAGCAGCGAAACCACATCCTAAATTACACCATGATAGCTTTCCTGGCACTAGCAACGCAAACGGTTTTCGCAAATACTCAGAAACAAATGTTTAGTATAATGCAATTCAAGTCGCTTCGGATAAAAGCGTAAATGTAAATGTGATGTTGACACACTGTTCTTAAACCAACTTACAGATAAATACATGTCATCTTCGGTCGTCTTCTGGCGTTGTGGGGCGTACAGATGCTGAGTGAAGCTGCCCAACAGATGTCTCACTTCTTCAGACACGTGAATCAACGAAATCTTTTTGCTGCCGGGGGGCGGAGCTTGACCCCTGCGGACCTTGCCGTCCTGGACCCGTTTGACCAGCTTGCGCATGAAGAAGCAGGCGGGCAGATGGGCGTAGAGTTCACAGAGCGTGTCTTCGTGTTCCAGAAACTGCTGAACACAAACTCCGTTCTCCAGAAGGAGACGCACAAACTCCGGCTTATCTCCAGTCAGAGCGGAGAACATGGCCGGGTGAAGATCACTGGACTGAGACATGGAATCACATCTTTAGTTGTCGAATAAATCAATAAACAACTTGTGAAGCTGTACATCAACCCGATCTCACGAAATGCGTATAAATAACACGAATGTGCAAAACCGTAAAATTGCAATTTTGCGTGTATATCTACGCCAATCTTTGCATGGAAATGATACGCCCTTTTGAAACATACATAAAAAGGAACACTGAAATAATTCAGATAATAACATTAGATTTAGGCTTTGGGGAAAGGTTATAATATGCACGCACGCTAATATTAGGTTTAGGTTTTGGGTTAGGGCAGGTTAATATGACAAATATGCATGCACGCTAAAATTTGCGTATTATGCACGCAAAATTGCAATTTGGCGTACTTATTTTACGGTTTTGCACCTTCGTGTTATTTATACGCATTTCATGAGATCGGGTACATAATCCACACAAACTTAAAACACAAGTTAAATCAGACTATAAGTGTTCATGAATCTGTTTTAACACACCGTCCATTGGCTCTCCTCGGTGAAAATCTCACTCTCTGCTATATCGACTCGGTTCCAGGCCACGGCCAGCTCCAGCTGTCTTTCCCAGGACTGTCGACCGGTGCTTTCCTCACTCCTGGATGCTGGAGAGACAACAGCCCATATTTTAAAAGCATCTTTTATAACTCATCATTGGACATTTTTGGAAGCATTTTGTTCGAGACACTAGGCAAGATATCCAGGAGCAGAAATGTCATATTGTTTTACTTACTTATTAATATAAAAAACTGCAATTTTAACCTTTATTTGGACATACAGAATTTCACTAAACACAAAGGCCTTTTTTTCTACACAACTGTTTGTGGAGCTCACCGCAATCGACTTTATATCTTTTGTGTGTCGGTCAGATGGACAGTTTTTGCTCAGAATAAGATCTAATACAGAGAGTCAGACGTCTATTACAGCACCGTAGGTTCAATATCAAATTAAACAAGAAAAAAAATCTCTGCTGCATTTAGTAGATGAGCCATCGATCAATAACAGACACTAACAGCTTCCTGTAATCTCCAGGAGAGATGATGGACATGTTTAGACCAAATCTTGATTTGAAATCGATTTATTCTCTTTCTATGACTATACTTTAATTTATCTACTAGAGGACTGGGCAGAAGTCTTAGACATGATAGTATTTTTTCCCCCAAAAAGAGGTTTTAAGCCGGTAAAGTTTTTCCTTTGCTGTATTGTGCCAGTAGGAATGTTCAGTTTACATTTCTAAACATTCATTTTGTCATTATTTGTAATAATCCAGTGAGGTTTGTGTGCACGAGGAGTCTGACAACAGCCACACAGAGATCTGATCTCATCATCAAGTCTGTCTATTATTACATGAAGAAAGAAGAGAAAACTGAGACAAACTAAATCCAAAATGTCTCCAAGACGCCAGAAGACACCTACATGCCTATAACTGAAAAACTGGTGCATTGAGGACAAAAGCTGCTTTAAATGCAAAGGATAGTCACACCAAATGTTGATTTAATTTAGTTAATTGATAAAGAAAATCTATTTATGACATTGTTTCAAATCTTAGAATCTTTACACAAGTGCCTTAAACGTTCACAGTACTGCAGGTTTGCAGGTATACGGTGACTTTAAGCATCTTGGAGACATTGCCACAGTTCTTCTTTATTTAGTTTGTCTCAGTTTCCTCTTCTTTCTTCATGTAATAATAGATAAACTTGATGATGATGAGATCAGATCTCTGTGTGGAGCACCGGCTGCTGTCAGACTCTTTATGCATACAAAAATCTTACTGTATTAATACAAATCATGCAACAAAAAAAAGTTTCCTATTGACACACTACAGCAAATGATGTAAATAACTAAACCATTTAACTGGAGTGAAAATACTAACGTGCCTAAGACTTTTGCACAGTACTGTATATAACTATACAATAACTCTTTCACAAACACATCTACTGTAGGTTGTTTACCAAATAAGTGCTATTAAAATCAGTAAAAATGAGAAACGGGACTCGAACCTTTGAGCAGAGCTTGCAGGATGGCAACATCAACGTCAGTGTTTTTCTCCTCGTCGATATGAAACACAGTCAACAAATGAGACATCCGGATTATGTCCTGAATCTGAAAAAAATCAACATGCATTTACTGTTTACAACGCATTTTTAATATGAAACACGAACTGATTCAGAGAGTGCTTACATCAATTCAAACAATGACTCATAAAGGGACAGTTCACATTTACTCACGCTCATATAATTTCTGTATGACTTTCTTCTGCAGAAATCATAAGAAGATATTTTAAAGATTGTTGATAATCAAACAACATTGAACCCTATTTATTTACTAAGATTAAGATTATTTCTTAAAATATCATACTCACATACAGGTTTACAACCACGTGAGAAAGAAGAAATAATGATAGAATTGGTATTTAATTTTAAAGTGTACTGTCCCTTTAAGAATGATGTGCGTGTTTCCAAAAACGATGACGTCATTAAAATGTAAACAGCGAAATATGATTGCTAATAGACGCGATCACAATAAACACATTCTCTCGAAATGTGTGGGCACGGATGGATTGATGGGGCCTGTTGTTGCTGGTAAAGATACTTGAGTAAAATATAAATACTCACAACTGTCCACCTTGGGAATGAATCAAACTACACTAGACAGACTGAGTGAATCTATTGTGAAATGAATGGTTTTGTTTCATCACCTTCTTGGTCCACTCAATGATCTGAACCTCAGAGAATCTCTTATACTCCTGTGCAAAAAACTTCTTCATCAGCTGGGTAATAAGGACCAAAGTGACCTTTGACACAGGCAGAGTCGCCACCTGAGCGATGACGTCGGCCAGACGCCCGGATCCCTCCAGGACCACACACGGCGTGTTGTTCAGCATGGAATTATAGATCGTCTGTAAGTGTGGATTAAAGAGAGCTCAGCTTGGATCTGACCATCTGAAAACAGTTCAAACTGATAAAATCTCACATTTAGAGTTCCTGGTCCGCCCTCCAGCACCACGCAGACCACGGGTATCGTCACTCCGCTCTCTGTCGGAAACACACAATTCTCATAAAAAGCGTTAAGTGTATTTTGAGAAGTTGTCTAACGCTTCACCTCTGTTTCCCAGCGGCTGCTGAGAGATCAGTTTCTCCAGTCGAGCCCGCAACTCGATTTCAGCTCCGTAGCGTCCGTGAGTGCCGTCGTCCACCAGCACGAAGTGAGAGTGATTGATATCCAGACAAGAGAGCCGACCCTGACCCGCTTCATCCAGACTGTAATACGCAGGAAAACGACCCTGACAAACACAAATATAGACACACCAGAGAGCGATTCATAAAGACATATGTAATGTGTCAGGTGATACAGGTGAAACATCTCACCTCAGGATCAATGAGCTTGTGGCGTTCGTGGATGATACCCCAGGTCGACACACCGATGACCACGATCTGTCCGTCCATCGAGCTGCTACAGTGTGTGTAATCTCTCACGGCCATCCCCACGTGCTTCATCACACCCGCGTGTGTACCGCCTGTCAGGATCCACGCACCTGTCGCAGGTAAACAATTCAATAAAAAAGCAATAGAGCAGACTGGAGAAAGAGAGAGCAGCTCCGTCACTCTCTAACCATCACTGAGCTGCTTCTCACCACGGGGACACCACATACCCTTTCGTACCCATTTAAACAAACGCCTGATGCCATACCCTCAGGTGCATACGGGCCAGGGCAGATCGGGTGCCCGCATCCTAAAAGCTAATGGCCCAATGAAGTCGTCTACATTTTAGAACCGTCAGATTGGTTGTCTGCTGTACCTGTGGTCTGGGTCACTTTGATGAGACCCCGGCGGAACTTGTCCTTCAGTTGACTCTTCATGTAGAAGTTTTTGGCTCCGCCGGTCACTGATATCAAAAGATTGGGAGGACGCAGTTTCCACTGTTCTGTCATCAGCTGGTACAGTCTCTGAGGCGGCGTGTCCGTCGACACCCGAATGTACTACACACACACCAGAAACCCCTCAATAAATCCCCATATACAGAATCACTGAGTACGATCTATATTAACATGAAACATGAACACTACTCCAGGTCACACACTTGTATTTTTGCTCTGTAACATCATTATTTCCCTGCTCATAACATTCCTTATAACAGATTTAATAAAAGCAATTTCCTTAATCACATTTATTAAGCTCTCTCTGATAATCTTAAACATTTACTCAATAACCGTTAATCATAGTCACTGAGTACAGCTGTGACACGTCAGAGGAGAACTGGCCCTCCCGACTGAGACCGGTTTCTCCCGAGGTTTTATTCTCCATATATTTATCATTGGAGTTTGGGTTCCTCGCCACAGGGTCATGTCGGATTGCTCACCGGGAGACTAAATTAACTTAAAGGTTTGGTCATTTTACTTTTGTTGTGTTTTTCCTGTTTTCTTTTCTCGTGTAAAGCTGCTTTGGAACAATGCTCATTGTGAAAAGCGCTATATAAATAAAATTGAATTGAATTTTAGTTGTAATAATATTTTTATTTTCATATGTTTAATTTGCATGTAAATGACATTAGCTAGCAAGTTAAGAGTATGTCTAGCCAGTATTATTTTGGGTTACCAGTAGAAGAACCTTCTAAACTTAAACCCATTCAACAAATAGATTTTTTATAAAATTAATATACAATAAAAATTCAACAAATTGTTTAATTAATACATTATACAATAACATATTGAGATAAATTATTTTAAATATAAATGAAATAAAATATAAATAGTTATATTATTAGCCACTATCCAGACCGATCAACAAACACAGAAATAAAGTTAACTTCGGACCAGTTTTTTTACAGTTTTCATTTATTTGTAGTTAATCATTTTAGTGTGTCAACTTAAACTTATTTTATTTTATTGCGATTTCTAATTTTTGTTTAGTTTAAAGGCGCAGTTTGTAAAGTCCGCCGCTAAAGGGTGCACGATCAAAACTTGATGATGGGATCTGTTGTCTTCAACTCTTTTATTATAAAATATTTATTATAAAAGCTTTGCTTTGTAAAATTTTTATAGCATTTACTCTTGTATATTCTCTTATTCTATATGAATATGTCTGATTTTTACCTTCCCCGATTTCTGTCCAAGGCCCCCAAATTTGATATCTCCATATGCATCAGTGGGAATCTCTCTGATGTGTCTGTGAGCGCTCCATTCTTCTCCCACATAGCCGTTGGGTTTGATGGCGTCATCGCTGTGCTCCACCTTTGGGTATCCACACTTACAAATCCCCTCGCTGTCAATAATAATGCACATTATCCACACATGAGTAACATCACAACACACAACAGACAGCACATATTATCTAAATGGTCCGTAGTGTCGTTTTTGTCAATGGGACAATAGAGAGTGACACGAGCATCACATTTAAAGACACAGCTCACCCAAAATTTGTGCTGTTATGTTAGTTTAATCATTGAACAACAGTTTAAACATTTTATAAAAATATTTAGTTAATGTTAAAAGAAAAAAAAGTCATTACAAAAATATCTAAATAATAAAACATTCAACCGCACGCACGCACATATACCTAGCATCCTCCACATAGAAACAGCAGCTTTTCTTCTTGATGTTTTCTTTAATCCAGGAGGAAATCGAGCAGCGCTGAAAAGAAGGAGATAGATATCGTGCACCTTTAACAACGCTCGCAGTGAGCGTTTGCGAGATGACCAGCTCCAGTGCTGTATCATCCATGTTCACCATCAGTGTGAGCGAAATGAAGAAGAGAGAGCGAGAGAGAGAGAGAGAGAGAGAGAGAGAGAGAGAGAGCGAGAGAGAGAGAGAGAGAGAGAGAGAGAGAGAGAGAGAGAGAGAGAGAGAGAGAGAGAGAGAGAGAGAGAGAGAGAGAGAGAGAGAGAGAGAGAGAGAGAGAGAGAGAGAGAGGACGGATGGACTGCAGTGATGTCATTTATATGAGAAACAGTCCCGACCACCAGACACACAAATGATTCAAAGCACATTTGATGCTATACATAAAATTACATTATGACTTTTATAACATGTGAACCTACCTCAGGTTTTATTTATACAATTTCTTTTGGCCAAAAACTGGTTTCATATGCTAATTCATGAATTGTCTCTCTTAAGTGTTTTATCATTTTAATTTGCTAAAATGTAGAAATTGGACGATTAATGTCTGGTTCTTTTGTGAATTATTCCATATAGTGTGACAGTACGCCCTGTTATTCCTCCGTCATTGTTTTTCAAATAAACTTTATCTCCTTTATTCTGGAGAATGGAAATGTTTCTAAGCCTTTCATTTGTAATCAAGAAAATAAAAAAATACTGAATTATAGCTATTTTAATACATCTATAAATACCTTCTCAATGTCTACCAACAAATTGTTCAGTTGGAGTTTTCCAAACTGCAAACTGCTGACGTTTGTTGGGTGAACTTTCTCTTCTGATGTACACAACATTTCTGTGGAAACAAAATATGATCAGTCAATGAAAGTATTATTAATAATAAACAGAGGAGACCTTGACTATCACAAGTCAGTTTGGTTTCACATAGACAACAATACTGTACTGTAGCCCAGACACATGCAAGAACAAATAATTTATGCAATAGTGCTGATTTACATTTATGCATTTGGCACACTCTTTTATCCAAAGTGACTTACATTGCATTATACTATACATTTGTTTCATTGAGTTTGTGCAATGCCTGGGATCAAACCCATGACCTTGACGTTGCTAGCGCCATGATCTAACCACTGAGCTACAGGAAACCTCTTATTGTTTCTCTATAAAACTTAAATGTCTTAATACTCTTACCTTAAATGTTTTTGGTATCACAAGCTCATGATTACATCAGTTTCAGAACAAAGATAAGGCCGTAAACTATAAGTCAAAGGTTTAAATGCACGTTCAGCCCGAGGCTTCAACAGAACTTCAACAGAAATTGTATTTCATGGAAGTATTCGAGACACCCACACAAGTTACCACAGTAATAGTCACTAAGTGACACAAAGTTCTTCACCTGGATCACATTACAGAACATAGAAACGCATGAACGTTTACATGCGTCTGTGTTCTTTTACACACTGACTGGACATTTATTATGAAGGACCAGAAGAGTCATGTGTAAAGTAATAAAGCATAAAACAATAAAAATAGTCATAAATACATCTGTTTCCAAGTTCATTTATTTATTTAAAAATAAATAGGCTAAATTACAAAGTAGTTCATTATTTAATCATTTAATCTGAAATAAAAAGCGTGATTATAAAATGTATTTATAAATGAAATATGAATCCATCAATTAATACTTTAAATTAAAAAGGGGATTTACAAAAACAACATAAAACATTCAATAAAGTACATCATTTTAATGTGCATTAATGAATTCCTAAATAAATCGTGAAATTTCAAAATGGATTAGAAAATGCAATTTAAAAAGAGAAATAAATAATTGTATTTAGAAATTGAACTATGTTAATCGGTCATTTAAAAGGCGATCCGTTTACCATTTGCACTTCCATTTCCCCACTGCTTTTACTTTTCCGATTTGCTATTCGAATAGCATCTTTATTTAGCTTTTCGTTTTAGCCTCTCTTTTTAGCATTCGCGTGACACTTGGGGTCCTCGCACTGGTAAAACGAGGTTAAACAATGCAAATGAGCTATGACGGGATAGATGTAACAAGCTAAAACGAAAAGCTAAATAAAGATGCTATTCGAATAGCAAATCGGAAAAGTAAAAGCAGTGGGGAAATGGAAGTGTAAGGTAAGAATGAAATTACAACGATTACGTCTCAAAATGTGAATTTTATAATGTTTTTTTACTGAAATAAGATAACCTCGATGACGTATGCGGTCGACAAACGCGACCTCCGAAGGACGCAGCTAGAGCCTCGCGTGAATCTGAAGGGAGTAGCAAACGGTGGCAATATTCTTCTTTACAGACATGAAGCTTGTGCAATTAAATTGGTTTATATTATGAAGCAGAATCATATCTACTTATATATGGCCTGAATTAATAAGTATAACAAATAAAGGTTAATACCTTGATGAAAACGTCAACAGCCAGCTGCCTCTTTTTACGTGACAGAGTTGTGTAGGCCTAATAAATCCCAAATGTGCTCGTTCCGCGTTTCATAGCTAACACTCAAAAAACAGCTTCATTATTTAATGGTTTCATACATGAATATGAATGTTAAAAACGACAAAATGTTAAACGAATGGTGACAAATGGATGTAAAGGGTGTGGCTGTTGCTAGGTTACACAGACGCTTCATCTGCAGCACGGAGTGAGATGAGATCTTACATCAATTTAATTTTATTTATATAGCGCGTTTAACAATTTTCTTGTTGCAAAGCAGCTTTACGTGCATCATAGTTAAAAATACAACAAATAATAATAGTAATAGATGAGAAAGGGAATATATTGTATGGTATTATTGCAAGCTTTTCTATGTACACTGATGAAACTAAAATAAATAAATACTTTTCTGACTATGTCAGAAACTGTCATTTATTCATTTGAAGTATATTATTTGGGTATCTGTTATATCGTTGTCAGTACCGGAAACCTAAAATTACAATGAAACAAAACAGTTTGCAATAAAATGAAGACGTGCAGATGGAGTATGCATGCAAAAGTATGTTAATGCACATGTAAGTTGTTAAACATATGTTGTTTATATTTACACAAACCGCCCAGTGATAAGCCACTGGCACGGTGGCAAGGAACCAAAACTTCACTATAAATGTGAGAATCTGTTTAGACCATTGTGCATTTCCCAGATGAATATTAAACAATCTAAAATAAAAAACATCTAAAATTTGTAATATGAGTTTGATTATCTTCAAACATGAACATTCACGGTTCTGTGATGTCATTCAACTGCTTCATTCAGATGATGGCATACATTAATGGTGCATGTTTTTCAGTTTTATTCTTCTGATAACTCAAGCCTGCAGATGTTTTCTTCACACTCTCACATGACGGAATAGGCATGCGGTAACGCACTAGTTTCCAGAACCTTGAACCTGCTTTTTCTCCGTCTCTCCACAGCAACAGGGGATTTTTCTTCAGAAGATGCTGGAGTCCGAGAGGCAGATGTGTGTAGTCCTTCATTTCTTCTAACTGGATGAGAATCACATCCGTGTCTCCCTGTATCAGAGCCTGATGGAGTCCCACCTGAACATCATAATGTTCAGGAGAAGAGCCGCTGCGTCCTGGAGTTATGATGAAGATCAGTCTTCTGCTGAGCTGTATCTTAGTTTCAATCAGATTCACGCAGTCTGGTGACGACCCAGGAAGACACAAGAGAGATTTTAACATCAATCAAAACACTTTACACCCTTTTAAAGTATCTGTTTCTGCGCCAGTGAAAGCTACTGTAGCTCTTATAGGGCTGAGTCGAGTGCTATGTAATGTGTTTTTGCACTGATGCCATTTACATTTACATTTACATTTACGCATTTGGCAGACGCTTTTATCCAAAGCGACTTACATTACATTGTACTATACATTTATACATTTTGTTTAGTAAGCAAGTGGGGGTTAGGTGCCTTGCTCAAGGGCACCTCAGCCGTTACCCGCCAGCCCTGAGAATCAAACCAGCAACCTTCCGGTCATGAGTCCAACTCTCTAACCACTGGACCACGACTGCCCTACCATGCCTACATGATGCCAGATTTATAATTATACTTGTGTTATCCAAAAATATACAATCAGGAGATGAGACATCTCTTCTGAAACTCTAATGACAGAGACATTTCTGACTTTCTCAGAAATATCTGAGACACAGATGAGACCTAAGCAAAAGTTTCTGCTTTTAATCGTATTTATGTCCAAGAGAAATAACAGATATCACAGAGATCTCTGATTGTTCTTATGAGTCATAAAACCGAACCCATTTATCATTTCTAGCCGAAATAAACTATATAAATAAACTAAAAGAACATACGTATAGAAGTTGAAATAGCATACCTTCTCCCGGTAGTTCGTCTCGAGCAGGAATGTAAAGTTTATAGTTGTTGGATTTCTCCAGGACTGTAGGAAGCGCTCCATTGACAAAGTCACCTAAAGTTTTTTCCGTCGCCTCATCCAAGTTGTTTCTTTGGTAAATGACATAAGCATCGTACACTTTGCCGTCTGTCAAACAGAGTAAATGACAGTAGGTTTGTAAAGAAGAGGCATCAGTAATTCTAGCACAAATGAGTTTGGGGAGAGAATTACTGCGTTAATTTATATCTTTGGTCTGGAAACAACAGTTAAAAATAATAAAGAAATAAAAAGAAAAGAAATAAAAAATTGCTAATCCTTTTCTACATTTTTAAATGACAGATCAATAGTATTTTGAGAGAACATGTGGGTGAAATATACAGTAATGCGTAAAATTAAGAAGAGATGAGATGACAAAGATAAATCTTCACCTTCTTTCCTGTTAAGCTTCTTGGAAATTCCTCTCAATAAAAGCACCAGATCAACAGCAAACATCTTCACAGCTCCAGTGACCATCAGAATGAG
The DNA here is from genome assembly GCA_026939265.1 of Oreonectes daqikongensis. Classification (NCBI taxonomy): domain Eukaryota; kingdom Metazoa; phylum Chordata; class Actinopteri; order Cypriniformes; family Nemacheilidae; genus Oreonectes; species Oreonectes daqikongensis. The sequence goes on along the minus strand of JAOTQM010000451.1, from coordinate 662,676 downwards.
AAGAACCACACAAACACAACACGACACCAGCGTGAGACATGATGCTCCGACATCTGAGAAACACACAAACGAACAGTCACATTTCAATTTCAACAAAGCAGTAATATTTCAGAGCTGTGAATAGTTAGAAAAGATCAAAATGACACAAGACCAGAAAGAACCATGAACACATGAGTACAGTACATACACTGAACGTGTTATCAGATGAGAAATATTGAGACGGCTGATGTTTAATAGCAGGCTTGGATCTTGTATTTTGGATAAATACAAGATCCAAGAACGGTTTGTCTTATCTGTGATTTACTTGAGATCCAGAAGTGTTTGTGCCGGTGGAATCTCACCTCTTCTCTTCAGGATGATGGACACAAGCATGACTACATAAGAATAATGAGCTGTGCATTGAAACACAGAAGAAAAGTCCTCCTGAGACACTTTCCTGATGATCAGAACTGAATGAATAGCCTTCACATCCTCTCTGAAGAAAAACACACTTTTGACATTAAACATTCGTGTATTTATGGCTTAATTTCAAGCATTCATTTCACTATGATTTTAGTCTTTGACGTGACTGCGCTCAGTCAATAATAAAAACATCAAGCTTATATTTTCAAAGTTTTTCACATGATCTAAGATGATTTATTGTAGAAGACAGTAAATCACCCAAAAAAAAGGTTTTCAGAGGCTCGGTCACATTTTTGTTGTGTGTAACTAGTTACAGTAATTTAATTACGTTTCCCTTGAAGTAAGGAATTACTCACTTTTTACTTATTTAATTACTTACTATGATTTTTTCTGTAATTAAATTACAGTTACTTCTGATGTAATTGAACTAAATACTGTGTAATATATATACATATAGTGGATTTGAAATTAAAATTAAAGTCTAACTTTAAAATTCATGCTTTAATGTGTACTCACATTTGTAATACTTAGGTCGGTTAATAACAATACTTTATGTAGTTTTATATTATTTATTTGAATAAATAAAAAGGCCGTTTCATTGAATCAATTAACTAATCAAGGTTAATACAGAAAGTCATTAGTAATAAGTAATTAAATAATTTTGGCGAGATTAATTTGTACAGTCATTTAATTACACTATTGCATATGTAATTAGTAATGTTTAGTATGTTTTTCAGAGTAACTTACCCAACACTGGCACTTACTATAGTAAACTGTAGCATACAGTAGTATTAGCTGATATGCTATAGTACGTTTCAAAACCACTATCTAGGAATTTGACTACATTAAATAGTACAGTATTTCTTTCATGAGCTACAGGAAGGTTTTTTTTAGGAAGAGGTAGCGAGTTCTTTACCTCTGTTCCACTGTATATCCCTCCACTCCATCCAGCGCTGTATGGTTCCTTTTCCAGCCGACGGTGCACTCCTTCCTCCCAGCGCTTCCGGTGAACACAGAACACGTGAGCGCGATCTCGGTGTCTGAGGAAAAAAGAGCCAGAAAATATAAAATCACTCCATGATTATGACACTCAGCTGTTTTGCAGGTACGTTTCTTGTCACAGTTTTTTTTCCATGAAATAATACTGTAGATGGACTCGATGATGGTGGGACCAGATCTCCACGTGGAGCACCGGCTGTCACACTCCTTGTGAATAGAAAAATCGTATCTAATAAAAATGATACTGACATACTACAGCAAAAGATATAAAAACAGGCTTAAAAGCATTTGATTATTTTATTATACTTCTGCACAATACTGTAGGCCTATATTAGGGCTGCTCGATTATGACAAAAATAATAATCACAATTATTTTGCCCAGTGTTGAGATCGCGATTATTTAACACGATTACTTTGGAAACGAACTTAATAAATAGATACATTATTAATAAATAAATAACGTGTCAATTTAACATTGAATTCAAATACAATTACTGAAATGTAAAAAGAATTAAATAAAGTATAAATCAAATAAATAATACAAAAATAAAAAACATAAATAAGACAATTCTAAATGTGGAATGCGACACAATAATTGTTTTCCGATTATTTTGTTTTCATAATTGTTGAAAGCAAAAATTTAAATTGAAAATCGATTACGATTAATTGCGCAGCCGTATATTGTGAATAACAATCTAAATCAAAACAATATAGTATAGCCGATTCCCAACACACAGATTATAAGAGGAGAACTTTAGGACCGATGAGTCGGATTTCTTTTTGTTATTGTACTGAATTGTAGACACGTTGTGTAATGCTGTCTATTAATATGTGTTTTATGATTGACAACCATTTGTGTTATGAAAGCATGAGTAATTTCATGATGAAAACCGCTTAACGTACCTAAACAATGACCAGTGAAAACCACATTTCTGTCAAACGTTCATTATAATAAACACGCTGCTGTCAAAAGAACGAGCTTTTATTCCATTGATAAAGTGAATAATTGCACATTAAGCGGTTTTTATCCCCATAGAAGTCCTTTATAAGGTAAACAGCTTAATGGTTTTTAGTTTGTCGCTGCTTTGATCCACTTTCAGTCGTTTTTATAATGTTTTCTATGGGGAAATGCTTAACATGAAACTTAGCTTGTTGCATTAATATTAAAGGCTCATCAGATCACCTGTACATAGTGTGCATTATTTATTATTTAGTCTTTTTAAATTCATCCATTAAACCACATTAAGCATTTTTCTTATAGGAATATGCTTAACGTAAAACTTTGCGTGTTGCGTTCCTTCACTGGGCTTAAAAGTCATAGCAGGATGCTTTATTTATAAGTTGTGTAGAAAATGTTTTCCTTTAATATTACTTTTTGATGCATTAAGTTTCCTTATAATGGACTTCTATGGGGACGAAAAACGCTTAACGTTACTTTATCTGTAAAATAAGGGCTCATTCTTTTGACAGTAGCTAGTGTTTATTACAATGAAGGTTTGACAGAAATTAGGTTTTTACTGATCGCTGTTTAGGTACGTTTTTAGAATGTCATGTATGAAGTGTGTTGGTAGTTTCGGTGCATTTTAAACGCGACATTAACTTCTCCAAGCTGAAAGTCGGTAGCTGTGAAGTTTTGCAAAAGTGACCAAACTATTAAGAAATGTTTTCTCTGTAAGAATAAACAGTAAAGAGCTCATATGAAGAGGACCAGAGTTTTCTTTAATGTCTGAAAATTAAAGGATTCAACATCATGCTATGAGAAATTCAGCCCTCACTTCTAAAGGAGAGAGAGAGAGAGAGAGAGAGAGAGAGAGAGAGTTTATGATGTCATTATTATCTGAACAACATCTCTTCAGTTTGTTTGCGCTCATGGTCTGTCCTCACCCATATCCACAGGTAAGGTGGAGTTATCGATGGGATGAACAATATTTGGAGGAATAAAGGGAGAGTGTTCTGTAAATCAGAGGAAAACATCATGAGATATGAAGAGCAGACGTCCAGCACGTTTCAGTACAGATGTGACACAACTTTTTACCTTCAAGCACGAGTCGACGGGATGCAGAGCTGTTGAGTTTTCTGCCGTCATGTTCCCAGATACAAACACACGTGTAGATATCTTCACTTTCTCGGGAAACGTTGCGAACACGTAAAATCTTCCCCGACTCTTGATTTGAAAGAAGAGAGAAATTCTTCCAAAGAAAGAGAGAAATCACTCATCAATGACAGTGAAGTATAGAGCAATTCTTCACTAACTAAGTACATTGTGAATGTGAAATTGTACATATATTTTTCTTATTTCTTATTCTATCATGTTTGTGGTGTAAATTCAAATTACACTGTTAAAAAAACAGAAAATGTACAGTAAATCCATTTTGTTACACAACGCAATGCAGTGAGAAAATGTAAAACACAAAAAATGTTTATGGTATATTGTGCCCTATTATTAAGCCTTTAAATTCTCGTAATCTTAATTTTCTTCATATAAAATTTCTTCTACAATTTATATTTTAAAATAAATATTTTTTAACGTAACGCAAATTGGGAAGAGAGTCGTATGAAGCATTTGGTAACACTTTATTTTACGGTGCCCTTGTTACACGTTACATGTACTTACTGTAGTATTTATTATAAATAATGCATAATTACATGCAACTAACCTAAAACCAGCCTCATCCTAACCCTATAGTACATGTGGTTTAATATTATTACTCCATACTTGTGTATAAGTTCACTGTAACACGGACACCTTAAAATAAAGTGTGACCAAGCATTTCACTATAGTAACGTTACATGTACTGTGACCAATAAAACTAATTTAATACAAAAATGTATCATGAATGGCAACATACAAATAAGAGTAAAAAGCTAAATAACAACATGTTTAAATACTCTTGTAAGTCAATATAAAAAATGCAAATGTATAACGTGAAACAGGATATTTAACAAGAAAAAGCTGATTTGATCTTGTGACATAAATCAGATGACACATATCAGATTGGAGGCCAGTGATTGGACGAGAGGCCTTGAAAAGGAAGAGAGATGTGTGACATCTGCAGAAAAGTGAAGTTGAAGCATTAAAGGGACAGTTCTTCCCGAAATAAACCCTATAACATGTACACTGTAAAAAAGATTTATTGTTTCAACTTAAAAAATTAACTTTGTTAATTCAACTTAAAAATATTAGTTAACATAACAATTTTGCATCAAAATCATGCAATAACTAATATTTGTATATTAATTAACTACAAATTTTAAGGCAGCTGGGTAACTTAATTTTTTAAGTTAAAACAACAAATACATTTTGACAGTGTATCAAGATATTTTAAGAGATTTGGAATGACACGAGGGTGAATATATGATGAAAGTTTTCATTTTTGAGAGAATAATGTACATTATTTGCATGATCTGTCATTAAATGTTTATCATTTAAGCGTCATACCTTAAACCAGATGAAAGTTCCCTCCTGATATTCACACACTGGACAGTAGATTTCAGCCACAATTCCCTTCATACTCGAAATAACTGAATATAAAAGATTTGTGCTGAACTCTTCATAAACCACCAGATCAATTACAAACTCGACACAAGAGTCAGATGAACTGAACCTAAAACAGAACAACAGGACATGATGTTATAGTTCGACATTCTTCAGAAATGATGGTTGTAAACTAATTGTGAATAAGAAGTTCAGGTCATGTTGTTGTTGTTGTGTTATATTGAGCCTCAGTCACATGTGATGTGTGTGTAGATGCGTGCGTGCGAACTCACTGGCGTGTGATGTAACATCCCGTGTCTTCTACGCTCAAATGAAGGATGTATAACACAGATCTGTGATAATGGACACGCTCGTGTTCTTCTGTCCCGATCTCTTCTAGACTCAGTGTTCTGCTGACGTTCCTCAACCAAACATATGACATGTTCTCTGTGTCCTCAAAACAAAACTCATTCGGACACGGCAGAAACAAGGACTCTCCGGCTCGAACGCTCAGCGTTCCACTGTTGTCAGGTCTTAAACAACTTACTGAGAGAGAGAGAGAGAGAGAGAGAGAGAGAGAGAGAGAGAGAGAGAGAGAGAGAGAGAGAGAGAGAGAGAGAGAGAGAGAGAGAGAGAGAGAGAGAGAGAGAGAGAGAGGGAGAGAGAGGGAGAGAGAGAGAAAACGCGATAGAAGAACCATTCAAAACCTTCTCATAATCGGATCTAAAGAACCTTTTTTTTCGCCACAAAGAACAATTTGTGGAACAAAAAGGTTCTTCAGATCTTAAAGGGAACCATTTAAACAATAATGGTTCTTCTACGGCATCGTAGCACCTTTATTTTTTTAGTGCAGAATAAAACATTTTTTTTAAATATTTTAATTTGATTTAAATACATTGATGTGTTGTTTTATTTATTTTTACATGATTTGTGAATGGATGTCAATGGAGATGAAATCACTTCATGAATTGTGTTGAATGTGTTTTTCGATGATATTTTAGACTGAGCTTCATTTGGCAATACAACAAAGTCTCAACAGAGAATATTATTATATTTATATGTATATTTTATTTGTTTGTCACCCTCAAAGCTGAAAGCCATTCAGTGATTCTAAATGAAACTTAACAATAAATATTAAAGGTAATCTCCAGATTTCTCATAGTTTTGAATGGCCACTTTAACTTAAGTTTCCAAGTTGGCTGGCGAGTATAAAGTTCATTTTTAAGACATTTAATGTATTACAAAAAACATTAGGCCTCCACAATTGCTCTGATGTATTTGAATAAGAAACGCAGCTAAATACCGTCAAACGTATAACCAGGTGTGTCCATACCTAAAAAAAATCATTTATTGTACTTAAAAAAAAAATTATTTCCACCTGTGGAGTCTGTAAATGAGGAGACTTCAGTCAGGAGGAAGATTATGCCCACCTGCCACATCATCATCATCATCACACCTGTACAGCAAACAAATAAAACTCTTTTACCGCTTATACTCTCCTATAACTGTTATCATTAAACAAACACGCTGAGGTTAAACCATTACAAGCGGAGAAGAGCAGGAGTTCATGACAACATCTAGAAGAAAACACAGATGAATTACCTGTAACTGGATGTGTTCTAGACTCCAGGCAAATTCCAGCTAAGGAGGGAAAATGTGTCTGAGAGAAGTTAAAGACACAAAAGAGGATGTTTTGCAATTCAGCTCTTCTTATATCATCTCATCTGTACCTTATCTCCCCTCCTTTACTCTTGAAAACAGGATATCATAAGAACTGATTAAAGCAGAAGGATTTTAATCTTTTATTTCAAAATTTACAAAAATCCCATGTTTTACTGAAGTATAACAGATGAAAGTGGGGAAATCACATAAAAGCATTTATATACAATGGAAATACTGTAAATGCTAATCTAATGTTTTAACTCCAAATCTCTTTGGTTTGTCAGAGGTTTTGACTTTGTGTCCTTTCTGCTTCACAAAAACAATTGTTTTTATTTTGGAAATTAAAAGGTTTGAAAATCATGACTAATGTAACGTCTGGTAAGTTCACTAAGCTGGAAACAAAAGGTCAAGTTTTACACTGCATTGTGGGATACTGTCCCTTAAAAAATTCAACCACGTTTTGTTTTTTAATATGTGGGTATTAGAGTTTAACAAAGATAACCACAAACTAAACATGGTTTTGCTACAGCCACAGGTAAGTACATACAGTACTAGTTTATAATATGTTTTCATAGTTTAACCATGATAATTGGAATAAAATTGATAAAAAAAGTCATGATTTTGGTAAGAGATAACTAGTGAAGTCTGGAAGTGAAAGCGCAGCACATTTAGATCACTTATCTCACAAACCAACATGATCCAAACTCAATGCTTTTATCAAGTCTGTTTCCAGTCACTCCAAAAACAAAATAATAAAAAAGTATTACAATTATTAATCATTTCTTTTCACCAAATAAATGTACCACGTTTACCATATTACTGAACAGTACTCATAGTGAAACTTGTTTTCATTCATTAAATATTTGGCACAGTATGGAAAGCTTACTGTAAAAACATTCAGTAAAAACATCACTTCTATCTTTTATATACTGTAAGATGTTTAGGATGCCAATAATAAAATTAAAATATCTAATATTAGAGAAAAAGGTAGTATCATTTACAACAACCTGAGTTTTAGTTGATGGGGTTACATACAGTATGACACCCAGTAACTTGGATTTAAAAGTTGAACAAAAAATATTTTATTTAGTAATGAAAAACAACAACAAGGCTCTTAAAATTATACTTGAAATGATAGATTTACAATACATTGTCAATGCTGAAGCGGTTTACTGGAGCCATAACATCATGGAATGAGACACAAACACACCTAAAACACTCAGCAACCACAAAACAACATATTTCAAATATTCATTGAATCCAAACATTTTTGGAGAATGGTTTAAACATGCATACATGAGATTAATGTCATTAGATTTCACAGCTCATGTAAATGAATACAGTAGAGTAGGTGGAAATAAAGGCAGACAAAAAAAAACCCACTCGAACAAAAGCCACAAGACAAGAAGCTTCCTGTTGTTCCAGAAGTCATCACAAGGGCAGCGTCAAGAAGGCTTAACCTCATACAAGTGCAAAATAAAGCAATTCATCATGAGAGATTCTACTACTGAGCTTCAATCCCTGTTATAAAAATAATAAAATGTCTGAAATGAACGCAGCCACATTTCCACAAATCATTTGTAATTGTGCACCAGAAGAAAAAAAACTGTATTTAAAAAAGAATAATACAGTAAGGTCACATTTATCACATGTTCTCATTAAATATATATTTATTTGCATAAATAAATGAAGTTATTTCAAGTACAGTTTGCATGTTGCAACAACACCCAGAAGTTAAACAACTATTAAGTTATTTTTGGTCATACAATAAAATAAAATAAATAAAAACATTTCTATTTTTTCATTACTCAGTGTCCAACCTGTATGAATGACTCTGTTTTAATCTGTTTCTTCACTATTAACACATTAAAACTACACAGCTTCTCATTTGTTCTTGAACTTCTTCACTGTTTTAAATAAGCTCAAAATATGAATATTTCTTTAATTCTTTTACTTAAGACACTGTCATTTAAAGTCATAATAAACATTTGTGCTTTCTGGTGTTTTTCAGCCCCAAATTGTAAGTTAGGATTTTAATAGAAATTAATAGAAATCAATCGGTGAACTATTCTTTTATAAGGATCTATAAACTGGTTGCATTTGACTCCCTCTTCATAAAGATAAAAAGTATTTCTGAAAGAATTAAACACGTTTACACGTTTAACTAGAACACAGTAACTAGTTGACCAGACAGAAGAAGGTCCGTCTTCAGCGTTCACATACCCGCACGAGTCACGTTAAACATCCTGCAGCTCCGTCATCTGTGTGCTCTTCCTCCTCTGAGCCGGAGGCATTCGATAGCGCAGGTGTTTCCAGAACTTTCTGTTCGCTCCGTCAGTGTCTGCTGTCCACCTGAGGATGCCTTTGGTGCGACTGATGTACTGTAATGATTCTGGGAGAGAATTCTCCTCGACTCCATCGTCCACCTGCACCAGAATGACCTTCAGACCCTCCTTCACTAGAGCGTCATACAGACCCACCCGCTGCTCGTACGTGCCCCATATCTGAGCGGCCGAGGGCACGGCTGTCACGCTCGAGTCACTGTGAGATAACAGCGGCTCCGTGTGTTGCTGTGACTCAAAACTGTGAGACGTCAGAACGATGATGAGCCGTCGACTTTGATTCATTCTGTCAGCGACGACATCTTGCACGGCTGAAAGAGACGCATCACAGATTCTTCATTAGATTTCTGTTGGGTTGAATTCAAATCCTTAAAACGTTAGCAGTGTTGGACAAAATATTGAATATCCGCAATATAATATTGCATTGAATTAAAGTGGATTTTTTGTTGGATCATCATTCTCATTCATATTTATGTGTGTGTATGTATATATGACTATAAATAGATGGGGAAGTATATATATATATATATATATATTAGGATTAATCACACCCAGAATAAAAGTTTGTGTTTACATAATATATGTCTGTGTACTGTGCATATTCATTTTGTATTTATAAAAACAAACCCATACATGTATATATTTAAGAAAAATATCAAAATTAATAAACATTTAAATATAATTTCAATTATTGGTAAATATAAATAAATACATCTATATATAGGCCTACATGTATGTGTATGTGTTTGTGTTTATAAATACAAAATAAATATGCACAGTAAACAGACATATATTATGTAAACACAAACTTTTATTCTGAATGCGATTAATCTTTGACTGCCCTAATATAAATATATATTTGTCTTTAAACCATCCGGTTTAAAGTTTAGTGCTGTCACCATGTGTTGACATTGTAAAACTGCACAATTTGTCAGATAAGCCACTAATAATATATTTTAATATACAAAACGTGTATTTTATTAACCATTCCTGAACCAGACGCATATACATTGTGTCATTATAGTTTCTGGCTTTTGTGACTCGTAAAATGTGACCTATTTTTTTTGTCAGATATGGTGACCCATACCCGAAATGTGACCTCTGCATTTAACCCAACCAGTGAATAGTGAACACACACACTTCAAGTCGTGAACACACATACACCGGGGCAGTGGGCAGCTAACACTGCAGCGCCCGGGGAGCAAACGGGGGTAAGGTGCCTTGCTCAAGGACACGTCAGTTGTTACCTGCCGGTACTGAGAATCGAACCAGCAACCTTCCGGTTACGAGTCCGACTCTCTAACCATTAGGCCACAAAATCTAAATGTGTTAATAATGTCTCATTTATACGCTTAATAAAGTGTTGGAACTCATAACAAAACCAACAAAACTCTCCATTTCAGGAAGTATAAAAATAGTTACACACATATCGTATCATCAGAAGGTTAAAGGTTAAGGCTTTATCGCCCACCCGACGTTCACAAAAAGTCTCATCCGGTACATATGACTGATCATCTTTACCTTCCCCTGGAAGTTCATCTCGTCCACTTATAAACAGTTTATAACCGTAGCGTTCCTCCAGGACGGCAGGAAGCGACTGTAGGGCAAAGGTCATTGTGGAAGAAAGGCCGAGTTCGTCACCATGGAGATAACTGACGTACGCATCATAAGACTTTCCATCTTTGAGAATATAAGAATATAAAAACACAATGAAACATGCTTCCGACCGATAGATACGGTTCAATGAAGTTGATCACACGATGTCATAATAACATTCCTCATTTCCTATCTACACTGAAACATTCCTGAAATATTGCACCTTGCATTGAATACAAGAAAACAGTTTGTGCATTAAATCTACTTACAGGTCAAAACAAATGAAATTTGGATAAAAAATTCTGCTGAAATAAATCAAAAACATTGTTTAGGTTTATCTAAAGTAAAAGGATATTAAATCACATACCAGTGTGAACGGTGACAGGTGAACACAGATGTCTGTAAGCTAACACCAGATCCACTTTAAAGAGATAAAACCCAACCCCAGCCAATATGAGCAGACCAACAGAGACAGAGACCAGACTGACAATCATCCAGAAATATGGCGCATTATCTACAGGGAAAAACATCAAGTATATTTTACAGGTAATATAGTGTGTAGGGCTGCACAATATATCGAAATATCGCACATGTGCATATCACAAAAATGAGCTATTTAATTCTTCAAAAAGTGATGTATCGTCAAAGTTTTAAGTAGATGCAGATAGTATAGTATCTATCAGGACTTTAGCTGGGATATGCGTGCATGCGCATGATAGCGTGCGCGTGCTCTTACGGTGGAGACATTTGTTTTATTTATTTTGTTTGTTTACATGGTTTACAAAATGTCAGATTTTATGCAACAATAAAACATGGCTGTTCACTTTCAGAAGTTGTAGTGATGCTTTCTTTATCCTAAAATAATGTAAAACATGTTATTTTTTAAATATATTTTAATACAATTTAAATTGATTTTAGAAAAACAAATATCGCATCGCATATCCAATTATTTAGCATGCTATCACATTTCCCCTTAATATTGTGCAGCCCTACAGATGTGTACTGTGTGTATTGTAGTCATGCACAGAACGCTGGTTTTATGATATTAGAAAAAACATATGGATGATAAATATGGATGTCAATAATGTGGACTGTGGTTTCTACCCGTTTCAAGTGACTTTAATCATACATCCCTGTGCATTTCTATGCGTCACCTGGAATAAGCGTCACTGTTCCAAAATCAGATCCTGCCGGATGCTCAATAACACACGTGAAGTTAGTGTTTAAATCTTCCTCTTTGATTTCTGTGATGTGCAGAGTAGACAACATGTAGTCGCCCTCAAAACTGATAAAAGACAAAAACAGACACGAGTTTCATGAAGAACTGTAAACTGTATATTCATTCATACATGCGTTAATGGTTCCCGAGCAAACAGTTCTCCTGTATTCTTACTAAGGATCGTTGCTGTCTTCAAATAAACCAGGATGCAACCAGTACAATAATGATTCTTCTTTTCCATTCTTCCCAACGAGAGCTTTACACTTCAGATCGTAACTGTTACCTGCGACAAAATACACTCACAGATCAGAATTCAGAGAGACCAATCACAATTCATTATGACAAATGCTCAAAAGAGCTTAACCACAAACCCTGTTTCAGAACCCATTTAATGAAGCTATTAAGAGACCCGGTAATGCTAACACGTTTCTGGGTTTTGGCCTACAAAAATACAACAAGAGGAGCGAATGAGTTCAAATAACTCACCAAGTGTCACAAAGAGTTTTTCCTGCTGTGGGAAGATCACTTTGGGTTGCGTCACCACTGTCAACACACACACACACACACACACACACACACACGTACACACGTACACACACACGCAGCATAATTTTATCACACACATTGCTTTTCCATGTTTTAATGACTTATACTGTGTACCCAAACCAATATCTCAGAGAACACACAGACATCACTGACGCTTGCATGAACATTTTACATCATTGTATGATAAATAAATAAAGATAAATAATTTGTCGTCACAGTAATGAATGCATGGGTAAATTAAAGAAATAGTTCACTTAAGAATTAAACATTTTATTTGGACGAATGCTTGTAACGAAAAATTGACAGTAGTAGTCAAAAGTGCCCCAGAACTTTTTACTGTCCTACATTCTTCAAAATATCTCATTTTGTGTTCAATAGAACAAAAAAATATAAAGTAATTTTTCCTACTATGGTAGTCAATGGGGTCCAAAAACTGTTTGGTTACAAGCATTCGTCCAAATATCTTTCTCTGTGTTTAACCAAACAAAGACATTTATACAGATTTGGAACAATAATAATCGAATAATCATAAAATTTAAATTCTAAAGTGAACTATTCCTTTAAAGAAGTGCATTTGGTCATGTGATGCATTTTAAAGCTGCACTGTCATTTATACCAAAACTCCATCCGCCATCTACTGGCCCAGGAGCGCAACAGCATTTGGACTAAACAATATTTAACGTTTAATGCTTTTTAAAGACCAGACACATATGACTATTAATTCATCAAACCTAGCATGTTTACCAAAATCTGTGGGGACGATGTCGATTTTTGTGGTCTGGGCAGCAGAGTAATTTTGCCCCTCAAAGGTGAAGTTTACAAAGCAGGTGTACAGTCCTTCATCATCCGGCGATCTGTTCAGTGGCAGAATCTTACTGTTTGTCACATTCAGTGGGTTGCAGTTCTACAGAGAGAGAAAAATGCGCGATGAGCTTTGATTATGTGACTGTATGAGCATCTCTAGTCTCATGAGATGATGTTTGACCTTCATCCAGGTGACATGAGCCTGTGGGTCTAACTGGAAAATGTGTTCCAGCATACAGGTCACCTCCTTTGTGATCTGTGCTGTGTTTTCTCTGTTCAGAAGAGGACATGGTTCATTCTCAACAGATACGTTGAACAGTGTCACCCAGCTTTCCTCTCCTTTTCTGTCACACACAAGACGGGAAAAAACAAACTCATTATATTCAGCTTTTAAAAGTGCATTTATAGCATCAAATCTTACGGTCCAAATCTTTAGCATTGTTGTTGTTGCATTCTCTACATTCTCTTACAATAATTCACTATTAAAAAGTACAAGTTTCATTTCTATAGGATTGTCCCTTGAGAAGATATTATAAAATTGTTGAGTCAATGCACTTCATCACAGGTACACATTCATTTTGGTCACAAATTTTTCCCATTATTAAAAAAACCTTTTGATCTGAGGTGTTTGCTTAAATACCTGAAATTAGTTTAGTAGACAAAAATATAATTTTCCAAACATACATGTTTCATGACAAAACTAATATTTTATTTAATAAAAAAGTTTCTTTTTATGGATAATTAAGAAAGAACAGAATAGATTAAAACTCCTTTAATATTGTTTAAAAAGCTTCTCAGGGTGAGACTTTAAGAAGCTGCTTGAGAAAATTACATGAAAACATTTCTGCAAATTCTAGTGGAAAGGTGACGACACTGAAGACGATAAAACATAACATGTTTTAATTTGTTTTTCTTTTTTTTATTACAACATAATTCTCATAGTTCCCTTTGGTTTATTCCATAATCTTTATGAGAGAATATAAGTGAGTAAGTGTCCCAAAACGTTAGTATAAAGTTCATGCACACCTGCTGAGACAACTGTAGCTTCCTCTGTGAAAGGGCTGAGCAGGTAGAAACCACAGGGCATCTTCTTTAATGGTGATTCCGCTGATGTTTTCCAGTTTCTGGCCCAGATCGTAGCTCCACGTCACACTCACGTTCTGATTCCGAATATTGCATTGAAGTTTAAACGCAAGACCGGCAGTCAGCGAGTATGTTCTCAGAATAGGTGTTACACCTTGAAGAGGAAAACAATATACAAGATTATTAAATATGGTTTGAAACTTTTAAAGCGTGTGCATGGAGATTTATTGCATTATATTGTTGTGATGACTTATGAATATGAATGATATGTTAAAACAACAGAAGTCTAAGATGACTAAATTTGACAAAATGAGCATTGAAATACATTTGAGAAAAGAAAACTAAAAAGCAAGCTATTTCTTATTATTTGGATGTTTTTCTAATTGGATAAACATTCAGCTCCACAATATTTCATTGGGTAGAAATTTTGAGTTTTTGTGAGTGGCAGGGGACCTTTGAATATACAATGAGGGCCTTGGAGTCAAAAAGGTAAAAAATAAGTCAACATAACATTTAATAAATTGTTCATCTGTGCACCCTAAATAATATTTAAGAGCACAATTATGATATGGACATACCACATAAAACATTTATGTAGATTTTAACAACACTAAATGGTAGTAAATCCCAACATACTGTAGTTTTAAACCTTACATACTTAAGTATACCACATCATTTATTATAGCTTGACAATTCACCACAGTTAATACTTTAGAATGCTATGGTATACATTAACAAATTGTAGTGTTTACTATAGGACACAACAGCATTTTTTAGTGGGATAGTGTGAATTCAAGTTGCTAGGAACACTAGTTCGACATGTATTCATAAATTCAATCTCTGCGATTTGGGATGATGTGCCATAAATCTGTAATAAAGTCTCTAACAGAATGTGACTTGTGTTTGAGTGTCATGACTTCAGATTAAACTTTCAAAGATGGTTTTATAAAAGTGCACAAACCACATGTGAGATAAAGCAGCTCATTATCTAAACAGAACTGAAATACATAACGCTTACATAAGTGAGTGTCATTTTAACACCGTTATAATCTTTCTTTTCTCTCTTTCCCTATCGCATTTGTCTCAGTTTGATCTGCTTGCACGCAAGTAATGGTTAGGAATGATGCTTAATATGTGCTTTTTTAATAATACTCATAAGTCACCTCATAAAATAGTTCCTGTGATATCTGGTTAGACTACACTACGCTTACCGAAATATGCTGTGGATATATTGCCACAATAAATGTTTCTTAAAATATATTATGATAAAGTATCATTTATATGATAATAAACTCTATAGAACTGAATGTGACATTAAGAGTAAAGAAAAACCCGCTACAACCGGCCAATGTCACAATTATCACTGGCTTCCTTAACACAACAACCATTACAAAAATGATGTTGTAAAAACCAGAAAATACCACACAACCCCTCCTGCTGTAGTGTGTTTAGTAAATACCCTGATGTGTTATTAGAAACCTAACAGAACTGTGTTTTTAAAATTCAGTGGCAATACGTGTGTGGTTTTGCTGGTAATACCAAGGTATTCGTTCGAGTTTGAACATACCACTGTACTTTTGGAAAGTATTGGAAACCCCACATAGTTAAATATTTTTCTTTCACAGCAATAGCTAAATGTCATTTCCTTATACAGTAAAGAATAAATCTCACCTCCGAGTCTGAGCAGAAGTGAAGATATTAAAATCCATTGAAAATAAAATGCAAAACTGCTCTCTGGATGTCTTTTAAGCAGCATTTCAAGTGCAGCCCGACCGTCACTGATCTCGGTTTCTGAAAACTGATCAAAACAACAACATTCAGTCTGTTATTCAGTGTTTGAGACGCTGAAGATGAACAATGTGACAGCTTGCCACACTTCCCCTTTCATCCCAGAGAACACAACACACAATATAAAGTTTCATATCATTGTTGTCACACTAAGCTTTTCTGGAAAGTTTAGTGTAAGATAAGCCTAGAAAATGTCCAAGGAACTCGCCAAATCTATACAAACTGAAACCAAAACAACAGAAATTCTAATGGTTTCTATTACAAAGCACCATTAAAAACCATTACAAAAGTTATTTCGTGTTTAGCATCTTATTCCAGGTGGATTTATTGGTAAACCCATCATTATATTTCCCATTAAAACCAATACAGTTCATAAGTGTCTAGGTTAGACCTTCTAGACTAGCTTCACATGACTGTAGTAGCCTATACTTTAGTATTAACTAAACTATTACTATAGTAAATTGCAGTATTTTATCATATAAGTAATGATCAACTTATAAGAAGAGAAAGTGGTAAGGCGCTGCACTTTTGACGAGCTCTGAGCAAATGCTTGACGGATTTTCCGCAGACAAAAATGTATTTTGTAAGAAACATAAAAGTTACACGGATTTGTTATCATTTCTTAATTACAAAAAGTAAAACCACTATTACTACACAAACGATATAAAATGTGATCTGAGATCTATGAATGTGGCTTACCGTGTGTGAAGAACCGCAACATCTGAAGAGAATCGAGACTCGCGGGCACGCGCGCTACTTACTGCTGCGTCTGCGCGGAATTTCCACCTGCGGTTTACTGACACACGTCGACGTCATCAAATCCTTCAGTATAGTATACATACTATTCTCTGTGATTAACTATAGTGAATAGATCAACTGTACCATACTTAACCACGTATAGGTTGAAAAACACTATAATACTTAGGAAGTTTACAGTACTTCTAATCATGTGGGTGGACATTTTGGGTTAGTAATTCTGAAGCATGCTTATAACATCAAAATTATATTAATTAGGATAATGTGTGAATTGGCCACATTTTGTAAAATTCTGTATTTTTGTAAAACCTGTTGGACAAGGATAAAATATAAGGGTTTTATATATATATAAAAGAATATAAATTTTCTTTTCTTACATTCTATAGAAAAGTCATTAATAGGGTTACAATAGGTTCCCCACATAACCTACTTTTTGGGGCAAAAGGTCAACACATGTCACATGAATTGCTTTGAGGGTAATAATGGCTAAAACGTTTAATAGTCAAGATGAGATTTAGAAATGCATCTTAAAAATGTTGGCTTTTCAAAATAAACTAGCCCCAGTAAAAACCTGAAAAGGTTCTTAATTAAAAGATTATTAGCAGAACAATGATATAAAGAACGTTATGTTCTAATTTTGGCTCTTTGTTTATGACGTATACTCTGAAAAAAAGCAGCATGTACCTTCAGAGAGATACACAGCATGTAAGGCACGGAAATGAAACCTGCAGAAAAGATGTGGGTCAATGTTTAAGATCACTGTTATATTTTCACAATGAGTTTAAAGATGAAGAGAGTCACTTCTGTACCTGCAGTGGCACTGTAAAAAATAAACAACAGTGTTTCTCTGATAAATCCATCTACTGTACAACTGATTTACATTGCTGTTTACTGGGCTATGTAAAAAATAAAATATATAAAATATTTTTTTTAAATAAAAACCAACACATACCGCTAAAAAGAGGTTCACACACAGTTTGCATGCGAAATAAAATGTAAAAATCAAATAAGTATTAGCAAAAACATGAGTCTAGCCATGTCTGAAATTGCAAGCAACGGAGGGGGAAAAAAACCCAAATTGTAAAAATGGCCACAAAATGTGAAATGTGATCGCAGACCTGCTGTATCGCTGCTTCATCTTACTATTATATTCTAGGCCACATTACACACAGTATTGCCTCTTAATGCAAAAATGATGCTTCTAGTGTTGACAAATCCTGTGTTTTATATCCTTAAATTGTTACAAAACCTGAAGTACACAGTCTTGTACCTTTCTTCAGATCTTCAAAAGTTTTTTATTCAAAGTAAAAGTTGTTTGTGATTCACTTCAGAGCCGAGCTGATTTGGATCATCAAAGCGCTATGAATATATTTTTCTCCCCAAGAGAACAATACATAGTCTGGGAAGAAGGCCAAGTGTCCAGTCTTGGTTTGCTCTTTACAGTTCAGACAAAAGTTTCTGTAACCTCCAGATTGCCAGAGAGAGAGTTGATCTAAAAACTAAACCAAACATTTCTCTTTTTAGCTTTTCCTCTGACGGGCATGTAATAGCGCACCTCCCTCCAGAAGCGTGCAGAGGGCTCGAGAGAGGTCACGCTTTCCTCCGATGTCCCGTCGCAGCACATCCACCTCTTCCTTCTCTTCCAGGCCTGCAGCGCTCCCTGTTTCTCTCTGATGAGACGCACGCTCTCGGGAAGCCGCAGCGGGTCGCGGATTTCCTCCATTTCCAGCAGCACGATTTTAATGGTGTTCTCCACCAGGGCTCGGTACAAACCAGCCTGCTGTTCGGCCCATTCCAGCGCTTCCGGACTACAGAGAGAAGAAGCCGTATAGAGCAGCAGGAGTTTGCGACAGCGCTTCAGAGCGTCTTCAACGACATCCACCACAGCTGAAGAGAAACACAACTAAATTAAAGCATGTTCACATAAAAGGCCATGTTTCAGAACCTGTGTAAGCAGTATTTTAAGGCACAGAAGGTTTAAAAAGTGACAAACGCAGAAGAAATGCATGACTATGATCTAATTTAAACTTTATTTCCATGAAAAGATGCAAACTTGCAAAAACAATTGCTGAATTCATCCCTTTCTGAATTCACTTTCGGTTTCATTTCTGCTTGATTAAAATCCCCATTTTGAGCAATTACAAAACAAATGCATTAAATGTATAATAAATCATTAAACATATATAAGTATACAGAGATTATCTTTTTATCTAGGTTTTGAATCTTCCAGAAAATCTTTATATTGACTAAAAATCAAATAATAACTCAATGTGATGCGTTTTCGCGAGGGAGAATTTACCTTCTCCTGGCAGACTGTCTCGGCCAAGAATGAAAAGTTTATAACCATATTGTCCCTCCAAGACCTGAGGTAAAGTCCTCATAGCAAACATCTCGGACATGTCACTGGAGCCTTCCAGAACTCTTGGATAGGCAATGTACGCATCGAACTGCTTTCCATCTCCATCTAGAGGAAATGAACAAATCACATTTCCATGCTGTGCATCAACAACATATTAAAACATGTATTTAGTGTAAAACATCTATAAATAGTTTCTTTATACAACGATTCACGTTCTTTCAGGTAAGGTGAGCAAGAAAAGGTGGAAGTGGATTTATTTAGTTCAATGAGGTTTCTTCTATTGTACCAGTGAGGGCAAGAAATGGAAAACCCCAGTGTGGTGAAGCTAAGTGGAAAAAAAGCCACAATCAACTGGCACATTGTGTTTCCTGACAACAAACAAACGCACGCACACACACACACACACACACACACACACACACACACACACACACACACACACACACACACACGAGTGAATTGTTGTCTAACATTACATCTCGATCACATGCAAAAGGTGCGAATTCTAGTTGAAATGATGTCGGTCATTTCAAAGAATGGTGTTACTGTGCAAAAAGTGTAAAAGATGTTTCCTGTTTACTTCAATACCTGTGGTTTTGTAGAAGAATGGAAACATGTTCCTGACCCACAAGGTCAGCTCCACCTTAAATAAAGTGTAGAGAAGAACGCCCGTCATAAAGAGCAACGCCACCGAACCCAGGACAAGAACCAGAGGCAGGAGAAGGTTTGGATCTGTTTTTGTATAAAACAACAACAATTAGGATCATTTTTTTCTGGAAAACCTATAAAGGTCTTCAGAAGATTTACACACCATTTATATATATATACAGTCAAACCAAAATGTATTCAGACACCTTCAACATTACTTACATTATCACAGTTTTTTAGCAAAGGTTTAGCGAACTGATTGATTGTAATATAACAGTATTCGTATAATATCAATTTAGGGCAACAGATGACCAAGCAATACTGAATTGTGTTCAGTCTGTGGTGTAAATTAGCAATTGAAAAAAACACTCAAGCAAAACATGGTCAGGTCAAAGTGTCTGAATAATTTGGTCAGACATTTTTAATCAATTTTACTGGTATGTTTGGGTATAATATGTCACAGTTTACTTTATTTTGTTATCCCCACTTACATAAATGAACTACAGTGTCCTGCACCCACTAGTAAAACAAATACCAAAAATAATATCTGGTGTCTGAATATTTTTTGGTCTCATTATATATATATATATATATATATATATATATATATATACACTACCAGTCAAAAGTTTGGAAACACTTGACAAAAATGTTTCTCATGATCTTAAAAATCTTTTAATATAAAGTTGTGTTTCAATGTTTGAAATTACTCGTATAGACAAAAATATAATTGTGCCAACATATTAATTTATTTCATTAGGAAACTAAATGTTTATTAAAAAAAATATTTTTATGGATTACTTGAATTGAATAATGAATTAAAATCAGCCAATAAGAGTGCAGCATAGATGGATTTCCCTCAATAATGTTTAACAAGCTTCCCAAATTGAGATCTCAAGAAGCTGAATTATAAAATGCTAAAAGTATGATTCTGCAAATTCTAGCCAAAGGACGACTACTTTAAAGATGCTAAAATACAACATTCATGTATTATTAATGCTTTTAGTCGTAATTCGTAACGTAATTCCCACAGTTACAACTGTGTTATTCAATGGTTTTGATGGGTTTACTATTATTCTTAAATGTGGAAAATAAAGAAAGAAAGAGTAAGTGTTTCCAAACCTTTGACTGGTAGTGTATATATAGTACTGTTATAATATACCTGCGGGCAGGAGTATGAACTGGCCGGTGGGATGCCCGCGGCTGCTGGACACCATGCAGGTGAAAGTTTGATTAAAATCTTCCTCATACACTTCGGTCAGCAACAGTGTACGCACCATCCAAACACCATCATCAACATTGCTTTCACTGCGAGAGAAACACTTTCTTTATCAGAGAATCCAAACAGATCCTGTGCATCTGTGCAATTCTGAATCACAAATATCTTTCAGATATCTTTCAATCTTTCTTTGGCCAGCATTTCATCACACATTGTTTCTCATTAAATGTCCGAATCAATAACACCAATAAGTCATATACTAAACAGCACTAAATATATATTTCTTCAGTAACTCACAAGTTTGTTTTGTTAATTGAAACTTTATATAATAACCGTGATAATCAATATATTGTGTTTATAAACGCTCAAGCTCCCTTCATTTGTATGCCGAGTGTGATTCAAGACAACACGCGCACACACAAAGATGAATTTGACCAACAGCATCATTTACTGTATTTCTATAAAAACATTTCAAACAGATAGCACGATAAGATCAACGTCCATGATAACCATGTAGTAAAAATCTGATATCCTGACATCCCTAATAGCAAACCACAATTACATCTCTGCGCTAACACTCTCTATCTTTCTAATTCATCATTTTAAACCATTAGCCAAACATTAAACGAATGGTTATTATACAATAACAATGAGTGTCAATAGTTTAGAAAATACTTGCTGCTACAGCCAAATAGTTAAAAGTGAAAAAAAATAACTTTTGTCAAGAATAATCTATACAGTACATCATATCTGGGCAAAGTTGGTAAATGCACAAGCTAATTCTTAAATGGGTCTTTCCCTAAAAATACTTTTTTTGTGTGTGGTTTGTCAATCTGGGACTGTCCAAGCAACCTTCTCAGGTACCCAAACAGGTGCCCAACTGTGACAGTACTTACTCGAGGGGCGTCTGATGAACTCGATCTGTGACGTCCAAAGAGACGAATGACTCCTCAGAACCCAAATTAACTTTCCAGAGCACTTCAACCAAATGAATGCCGTTCCCCGGCACGAACACCCGACACGGTTTACTGCACGACGAACCTAACAGATATTCACAAACACACACAGCTTGAGTTTATGACATTTTGTGACAGTGAAAATATATCATTTTAAAACGAACAGAGATTAAGAGATGTTTTGAATATCAGTTTCTGTTTTTATTGTGTAGGTTTCACTAAACCACAGGGCTGATGAGAGAAACTCCCATGGAGGGAGAAAGTATGAGTAAAAACATGCAACTGTGATTTTCACCTAAGAGCAAATGAAAAGTGAATACTTCCGTTTGACCTCAAAACTGTACAAATAAACAAATGTTTTTGAGTAGCTCAAAATCAAAAGTAAAACGCACCTCTGCCCACTTTCAGGATGTCATAAACCGGCTCGATCATTTGAGGTTTCATTGAATATTTATCTGTAAATCATAAACAAACATATTTTAAATGATAACAGGAGATGCATTTAAGACAAACAAAGTTGATAGTTCACCCAAATATGAAAATTTGATCATCATTCACTCGCCCTCTTGTCATTTCAAACCTTTTTCTGCAGAACACAAAAAAAGATATTTTGAAGAATGTCGGTAAACGAAAACCGCTGCTCCCTATTGACTTGCATTGGTGCATTTAATAAAAGTGAATTTGGTTTCCAACATCTTTTGTGTTCATACAGCTTTAAAATGTGAGAAAATGATGACAGAATTTTTGTTTTTGGGTGAACAACTCCTTTAAGGAATGCAGGAGGTTTTCTGTGCATTTTGGAGTAAATCCTCACCGTCAACTTCACACTCCACGGTTTCAGACATTTTACCGACGACGTCATTTAAACGAAAAATCATCTTGCAGGTGTAAAAGCCGGCGTCTTCAAAACGTCCGTTTCTGATGAGCAGCAAGTCATTCATGGGCACAAACTTCTCGCCGCCTTCAATCTCCTCACAGTTCTGAGACAAAAAACACTTAACCAAAAACTCCACACTGTGAAGTATTCACTTCTATTATTCGCACACTATATCTAAACGTGGTGCATTGTTTTACCTTGTACCACAGGATGGAAGCACTATCCACACTTTTGAGATTACTCCTCAGAGGACAGGAGAGAAAACCGTTCACCTGAGCGTTGATTTTCTGCACCGTGGTTTGCGGTCGCAGACAGTCCTCTGACATCTCATTCACCATCAACACCGTCGCCTGTTTGAAGCACTCCTGTTCAGTTCTGTAGTGACGTGACAAGAGAAAACGTTTAGATGGATGTCACGAAAACGTGTAAATAGATCACAACCTATGGTTATATTGTCACACAATGTTCTTTACATTACGTAGCATAATTGCTACATAATATGCACATATAATGATAATTGACAATGCTCATGACCCCGAGGGTCTGGGGTCACAGACGGAATCAATGTGACCTCTGCTGCCCCCTGCTGACACTTTTAGCTCTGGTTCATGTGAGGGGAGGAGAGAGGAACTTCATGAGCAAAATGATTTTCAAATGAGATTGAACCTTTCAATAAAAATAATTATTCCTACGATATTAAATACATTTTCAATAAAAACTGTCATGTTTATTGTTTTCTTAAAACCACTTGTATTAACAAATTTCCTTTATACTCATTTTAAACAAGGTATGATATGTTTAAAGGCATTCATTTCTAAACTTTTACTGACACAATTTACAAAAAAAAGGCCTTAAAAATTCTCATTACCGTACGCATTGAAAACTGTCAATCTCATAGCATGTTAAGCTAAAAACAAGTGAAGCCATGAAGCCTAAGCAAGTATTTATTAATCATACATAATATGACAATAATAAATTATATTTTAATAGATTATTATATATGTAGAATTTCTTTAAATGTGGAAAACGACCTGTATCGGTAATGAGGAGGGAAAAAGTCGTGTACGCAGCGTGACAAGAGATTATTACGTTTTTAACTGAAATAATATGAAGTAATTTGTTAACTTGAGTAGATGTGTTTTATTAAATAAAATCAAACTTAACGTAAATATATTTGTGTGTCTTTAAAAAACGTTACGGAGGATGAGAATATCAGTCACGGACACGTCTTTTCTTCCACTATTTCTTCATTTTTATTATATATGAATATTCTGTCAATGATTTTTTTGGGAACGTCTAGTAAAACATATAATTGTTTTTTCTCTCTCAAAATTGTTTAATTTTACTCTGCTACAAAATATAATGCACTTCAGGACGCGTTACGGTTATGAGAATTTCAGCAGAAAAATAAATATTTGTTCAAAATGATTTTTTGTCCAAGGTAGAGAAAACAATTATCTTAATTATGATCATTTTTCTGTCTTATGAAACTGTAGTTTTATATTTCAAATCTTTACTGCCATGATGTTTCAGCAGTTTTGTGAGGAATCACTGTGGCTTGTGAGGCAGGCCAAGAAAAACCCCAAACCACTAACTTGACAGGATCAGAAAATATTGACAAGCTTAAAAAACCCTTTAACCGTAATCTCCAAAACAATACCTTTAGCTAACGGATGTTCCTCTAACTGAGGAGGTGTACCGAGACAGACGACTGTTTAAAGGTCACTGCCAAACAAATAAGCTCGATTCATTAGCTGTACTTTATCACACCATCCTGGAAACACACGGTTTACCTTCCAGTTAATCTTTCCATTCATTTATATAACCGCTCGACAGACAGAACCACATGTCTATGTCACCTTTTCATAAAAACTACAGACACCACGTGCAAGTAAATATTGTTATGTATTCACGTGTGTCGACCAAGAATATTGTAAGCAATTGCAAAACAAGTGACATCATTACAGTTTAAGGGAAAAGCTCTCTTAATAAAGTTATTTCATTAAGAAAAGTGACTTGACACCTAAATTCCCCCACCCTAGACAAAAAGCCACGGGGTTATCCCCAACATCTCCGATCTGTTTCAGCATTTTACACCTTATTACCACGATGAGTTAAACAATCATGTTTTCATCTTCGTCAGCATCGGCGGTTCACAGAGAGGTCAATCTCTTTTGCTTCAATGAAAAATAGAAACGCCAAGATGACACCCTGCAGAGATTCTTGCTGATAAAACAATCAGGAAGAGAGACTTCCGTCTGTACCTGATAACACAAACGTAGCTCCCTTTGTGCTCCATGGTGATGTTGATGAACCACAGTGACTCGTCCCGCAGTATGACATCACGCTCCGTGCGTGTAACCTCAGAGCCCGTTCTCTTATCGTACCATGTTATGTTGTAAGAGGTGTTCGCAGGATTAAATAGATGTTGGACATCCAGCGTGCAGTGTAAGACCGCAGCTTCCCCTGGAACTGAGAAAACTCGCTCAAACGCCGCTCCGAAGTCTTTGCAAGAGTCTGCGTGAGACCATTAGAAAGCAGAAAACACACACGCATGAAGGGAGATAATACAACGAAATAAAAGAAAGTTAGTCAGCACACGAGAACTCTTTCCATATACTGTTATAAACGTATCCCAGCATGCATTTGATACATACTAAACACAAAAACTCAATTTTATATTTGGTTTAAAATCTTCAAGGCATCAACATATTGCATAAATATCGCGGCTGTCATTCTGAAACCAAAGATTTTTATCATTATTATTAGTCATCCTTTATGTTTGTCACTGCAGGTTTATTAAAAAGTGCTTGTCAACTGTGACAACAAGCATTTCAAAAGTACAGTGTTTTTCTCCATTTCCTAATAAACAGCAAACTTGAACGTCTGAGGTTTTGGAAGGATAGCGACAATATGCTAAAACATTCTGCGTTTATTCAACTTATGGTTGGATAAGATAATGGACAAACTGTTGGTTTAAATGTCAGTATTTTACCCATCAGCTGAAACGTCCCAAGTGTATGTATATTCACTTTCTTAAAATTAATAGGTTAAAATTTGTACCTAAAACCGAGCGTTCCTTTGATAACACAGCACCTTGAGCAGCCCAAAATAATGAGACCAGATAAATGAGGGCCAGCCAACCCATATCTGAAAAAACACAGAAAACAGAGAAATTATTCATCACTGCAGTCACAAGAAAAATAAAAAGTATTATTGATTATATAAATTGAGGTAGTATATTTTACTTTAAAAGTGTCAACTAAATAAATAAATGTAAGTAAAATTAAAATGCAAAATGTATTATTATAACTGCTGTAATTTCCTTGACAAAAGAACAAGAGAACGACTCAGTTTAATGATGCTGTTGATCTAATTTCAATTAACTTTGAACCTCAGATTTACTGGAAGTAAACAGTGTTTTTAGCACAAACTCGATAATGTACCAAGTTGGATAAATACATGAACGAACGTAATTCTTCAGAATAAAACAAGTAACTAGTATTGAGCCGCTGTTTACGGGTCTCATTTGATGTCATTAGATCTTAAAGGCCTGGTTTCACAGACAATACCATAATTAAATTAAGATATTACATCACTTTTATTACAAATGCCTTAGAAAAAAACATTACTGGTGTGCATGAAAACAAACAATGGCACTATTTTAAGATATGTATGTGCATTTTTAGTCACTCTCTTATTAATGTATAATTTTAAGACTGATGTCTATTCCAGATATTCTTGAATAACCTGCAAGATTTGTGCAATCTTTAAATCTGTAAATAACTCGACATGACACTCTCACTTCTGTTCTCTCCTAAAACACTAAGAAATGAAAAATGCTGACTAGCCAGCAGAAACTTGCACAACAGCTTTCGGAAGCAGCACACATGTCGAAGGAAACATAATGTGTTTCAAACAATCAGCACGAAAAAATGGGAATTTGAGGCTTGAAAAAACAGAACTCTCACCAGTTAAACAGGATGTAAAAGTAAATAACCAAAATTAGCCTTAGTATTACTGCCCTTATTTCAGGGTTATTAAGAGACAATAAAAACATGGACCGGCTGGACACAATGATGTTCTTCAAAGTGTTTCTTCCATTGATGCAAAAAAACACTACGACCCGGAATGGAAGCACAACGTCAGGTGAAATTGTTCAACTGCATGAAAACTGTCTAAATAAAATAAACTTTAAAATGTCTCATTTTGCAAGAAAAGCAATTATAAATTGAACATATTTTATTTTAAAATTTCGCCAGTTCTCAGTTCAGTGTTGAACTTCAGTCACATGATCAGATGACTGTCAATCACATCACATCACAGCACAGCACAGCACAGCAGCGTCACCTGCTGGTGTTAATGCAGCTGTAACCTTACATGTCTGTTTAGATTAATTATATTATAGTCTGTAAAATCAATTCTTTCTTTAGGCTATGCTTGCAAATAATGTTTAATGTGACAATTTGTGTACTGTCAAATATGTGTCTATTCCAACCTGATCTCACGGGAAGTCGTAAGTATTTTACGAGGTGGCTAATTCATAGTACGAATTCATACGTTGCGATAAGGCTGCACAATTAATCAAAAAAGAAAAACGAGATTACAATTACGAGTGAAACAATTACATAAAATTACATAAGAATCCATTTACACTCATTTCTGTGCGTTTCACAGTGTGTTTGGACACCAGATACAGCGGCGAATCAGAGAATTAATACGTTTATGTGTCCTTTAGCTATTCGATTTGGATTTTTAATTGACAACATAATTATTTGTTATTTACATTATATTATTTCGTTTTGGATGTTTATAGAAAGAATATGGCATGCCGCTGCGTCACAGAAAGTTATAAAACATTTCAAATCTTCAAGTAAAATCTATTAATCGACAGTAATAATCGCAATTACAATATCGAGGTGATTGCACGATTATGACAAAAATCATAATAGTCGATTAGTTGCAAGTCGTACAAAAACGTACGATTAAGCAATACTGAAGGCCCAGCCCTAACCCCTACACTAACGCCACCGGCGCGAAAACAAATCGTACTAAAACTTCGACTGAGATCGTACGAATTCATGCGAATTAGCCACCTCGTAAAATACTTACGATTTCGCCGTGAGATTGCTCAATATCTACAAACACTCACTTTAAATGGATTTATTGAATGTATCATTATTTTAATGATATTAATCATGTTATTAATTTCAAACTCAAAGCAGCGATGATCTGTTTTTAGTTTACACTAGGGAGTGTATTTCCTCCTGCCGTTATAGGCGTGCGGCATGATTTTGGATTGATTCACATATAAACCTTACAATCCGGTTTGACAATGTCCTCCTCAGACTTGGAAAAACAAAACCAAACAACGATCTAATGATCCATTTATCACGGAGGTTTGGGCTCCGGCTGTCGGCAGCATATTTAGGATGTGTGTGACGATCCCCATTATGTTCAATTTAAGCATTAATGATGTGGGAAGAATCATTTGAAGGCTTTACAAAACAACAATATCCTGACAGGGTGACGCACAAGTTAACCAGCCATCTAAGAAAACAGACAGAGAGAAAACTGCACAAACTGAGTTCCCACAACCGCAGAAGAGATTTCAAGTACCCAATGGATTTCAAACATCATAATCTATTGACTTTGGCCCTTTGACTCAAGCGTCTTGTTTGAAACATGCATTCACTTTGGAAACATTTCATTTAAATAGCTGACATTAACGCAGCATCTAAACAAATCCTCGTCTTAAAATAACATATGCTTGGTTTAAATATATAAAGTAAATATTGTAAATGTCAAAGTGTGGCCAGCTGTTCCATGGATTAATCTTTAAATAGCTGAGGAACAGGTCACAAATATTGCATCCATCTCCATTTATTTTTTACATTGTGAGTAATGTACATCATTATTCTGTATTTCAGAAGACTGACACCATCGGTCTCCAGTATTTTATATCGAAGACACACACATGTAAATATCGCTCCCTAATCTCTTTGTAAGTCGCTTCGGATAAAAGCGTCTGCTAAATGTGAATTAGTTAGTAATATGAATGTATGTTGTCGGCTTTAAGGCAGACTTCTGTCAGTGAATATTTAATTCAGGAAATCACTGTCCAACCAATAAAACAATATTTACCCTACAAAACAAACATCCATATTGACCGCTTACTGTCCATAATCCATGTCCATAATTCACCCTATATTTATATATCTAGTATGCTTCCATCTAAAAACATGCACCAATGTACACATTACTGTATTAATGAGTAAAGGCAAAAATGTATTCATTAATTATAAAAAAAGAATTCTGCCAGATGTCCAGCATATCCCTTACGAAACAAGTGTGGTTTAAAAAACTTAGTTAAAACAAAAAAACAACAACTGTAGTATAAACATGGTTAACACACAATAACCACAGTTTTGAAAACCATAGTTATACCATAGTTACCGTAGTAAAACCAATAGTAATCAATGCACCACAAAAACAACAACATGGTGAATACACTTACCACAAAGGCCGTAAGAGATTATTGCAAGTATCCCAGAATGCACCACATGACACATGTTCACTTTTATATCTGCAAAAACTACATTCCCCACTGAACTTGGTCACTTCACATATGTGCTATTTCGCATTTTTTACATACAAAACTAAAGTTTTGACTTAATGTAAAAATGCGTTCGTGTATGTATCAATCACAGCTCTGAATTCTTATTGCGTCTCTAAAAACAAACATGACATTATTAGTTACAAGTTAAGTTATAAGTTAAGTTGAATGTAAAATTCAATCGGCACGTGTAGCGCCAGTATCGAGTCAACAACACGCGTTAAATCCAGTCAGAAGAAACGTGAGGAATATTAACAGCAACGACACACAGGTAACTTTAATGTTAAAGCCAGTTTAAGACATGACACGACATGTCATTCACCTCTCGTTTTAAAAACAAACCGATAAGCTTACCTACAGTTTGCAGCGTCGCCAGGTCATAATTTCATTCAGTAAAACAAACAAACTCACGTTATGCTTGAGTCACATATCATTAATATATAAACACGACACCGGCACGAGTCAGACAGACAGACGGACACGGATGTTTCATCAGATCGACACGATTGTCGTGCCACTTCTCCATAGTCTCTGGGATGTTTGAGAAAGATCATTTTGCAATATCCTTTCCAACGCCTCGAGTTGCGCAACGACACAACGAGGCGGAGAAATAAAGTGGATCTGATCCCAATCGGCGCTGCTTAAAGCGAACTCATACCGCACTTCATTGTCATTTTATGACATATTTTAAATCTATCAAAAAGTCAAGTCGTTTTAGACTGTTGCCATATGATTTCAGTGTTACTTTAACCACGTGTGCGTGTGCCCTGCCTCTAAATTACGAGTTAAATGTATTTCTATGACAGTCCTGTAGGGGGCGATAGAATCCATTCAAAAAATGACATTTCTGCTTGAAATTGCTACCCAAAAATATAAAGAATAATATGAAATGTTATTTTTTTTTAAATATGAATGAAGTATTAAAACATAGACTTTTAGTTGTTTTAGGTTATTTTAAAGCTTGTTTTGTCATAATAATATTAAGTCACCTTAAAGTCCAATTGTTATTTTGTTGAGGCTCTCTGATGCAGAAACGCTGGTTTACTGAGATATTTGTCTGTATGCTTAATCGAGTGGCATTTGCATGTATTTTTATCACTTTTTAAATGTATATACTTTATGCATTCTTTTGTTTTGATCCCAAATTGTGTTTCCTATGCAACAATGCAAATTCTGAAAAGCACTTTAGAAATTAAAATAGAAAATCCGTGTTTTTATTTGTATATGTCCGTCATAATGCTCAGCTGCAGGATCCATTATTGTAAACTTTGACTTATAAATTGTTTTTAAAAATGACCTCAAATGCATAAGAACTGCTGGTATGGAAAAGAACCGTTTGGAGAAATTGTATTGTTGACTCAAAATGAGTTACTGACCGCAGTGTTGTTTCATGGTTAAGGAATGGTTGTCCTCCAGTTGCTGGAGCTCAGAGTTTGACTGCTTGTCATTTTGGATAGAAACAGCATAAACAGGAGGCAGAGAGAGTTTCATAGTCTGTTCCACTCGAGTGTCCCAGTTCAGCTTCAGGGAACTGTGTCCTTTCCCATGCTTCCTTACTCTGTGTCTGTTCCACATCACACTGCCTGTGGGGAAAAATACAGTCACTCTTTTATCTCATTTTAGTAACACTCATGCTTATATTCCAGAGAGGAAATGACATGGGTTTAAAACCACTGAACGATGAGTAAATGATGACAAAGCTTTCATTTGTGTGTAATTAATTCCTTTTTCTAATAATGTTTACACATCTTTACATATCTTCAATATAACGTTTTCATCTTTTTTAGCATGTGTTGTTTATTTATTTATTTGCTTGTTTGTGTATAATGCATCATTCTTGAGCTCTGCACCGTGTTTTCATAAATCTACAGGTTATTTTGACCACAAGAGGGCGAAGTTAGACCTGTTGATAAATACACTGACGATGGCAGACTAACAATAGATCGTATAATAGTAATAGTAGTCAGTTTAACTGTGTTTAACATGATTTATTGATTTACAAATGATTTATTTCTGTACACTGATGGTACACCTGAGAATTCAGAGAGCCGGACAGATCAAGGACAAATATTCACACACAGCTGTAATGTTTCAACTGTATCAGACAAAATCTTCATCATGTAATGACAACATCAAAATAAAATGTAAGTTTCATCACACAAATGGCTTCTATCGTTTACCGGAAGTGATTTTTCATTTGAAATGTTTTAAGGAAGTGATCATTTGACAACAAATACATTTATGAATTAATAAATGGTGTCTCTCGCCTGTTTCTGTGTTTACATGTTTGTAAATGTTCTGAACCAGCTCTGACGCTTCTTAGAAACTCATTCCAGCATTAAATGTTTACTTTACTCATGTAACCTGTGTCACAATCACCACAGAAGTGAATTTGGTCAGAGAGCTTTTGAAACAACATGCCATGATTGGGCACAAGTGCAAATAATAATCAGATTTCATATGATTCATGAGGTTAAATGAGATTTGAATTGACCACATGTCACAGGTGATGAATTACAATTCAAAGAATTCAACACAGTCACACAACAGATGAACTTCATAGTTTCATTGTTTACAAACAATTGGTTAGTGACACGACATTTTTAATTTTATGGGTGAAGTCGTACTGATGGCCTTTTCGAAAGATGTAAACAACACTGGTCCAGATGTACATCCTGTTTCAGCTTTGTAACACTATGCAAACATTAAAATAAAATACAACCAACAGAACATTTAGAACTGAAGCAAAATGTCAAATGAACATCTTTAAGACTTCATTATATATATGACCCTGGATCACAAAACCAGTCTTAAGGGTACATTTTTCGAAATTGAGCTGAATAAATACGCTTTCTGTTGATGTATGTTAGGACAATATATGGCCGAGATACAACTATTTGAAAATCTGGGTGCAAAAAAAAATCAAAATATTGAGAAAATGGCCTTTAAAGTTGTTAATCAGAGGCGCTGTTCAAGGCCAGCCACTACATAATACAGTTTTGATATATTTACGGTAGGAAATGTACAAAATATCTTCATAGAACATGATGTTTACTTCATATCCTAATGATTTTTGGCATAAAAGAAAAACTGTACAATTTCATAGCAGTTTGATGTTTATAGGAGTTTCCTACCTTGAAAGCTTGTTTTACCATATTCTTCATTTTTAAAAGCTCAAAAGGAGAGCTTAAGAACAGCACATGTCTCTTTCTTCAGTAGAACACACCCACAAGAAGATATTTTGAGAAATGTCTCCATACAATGGAAGTCAATGGTTGTTCAACATTCTTCAAAATATCTTCTGTTGTGTTCTGCAGAAGAAAGAAACTCACACAGGTTTGACACGACTGATAAAAGAATCTTGGTTTTCAGTGCAGTTGTTCACTTTTTCCACTAATAAAAATGCGTTCAACGCCTTGCGAAACATATTTTTGCATAAATCATTTTGGACGTTCGACATCAGTTTAAATGAGGTTTTCCCTTTTTTTGTTTGTGCTAAGGATCATATGGGCCTGTGTAAGTTTATTTAAGAGCGCTTTCGAGAAAAGCCAGCGTCAACAGTGAGCCGTAGATATTTGCTCGACAAATTCAAGTGACACTGATATTCTCAGTTCAAGTTATCTATTAACCCTGAACTCCAGCGTAAAGAATGAGCTTTGACAGAAAGCCCGACTGCGGTTTGGATGAATGGAGTAAGACTTTTATTGTACACACTATCACATGTCTTTGATTGGTGTATTATTCTGTTAATGCTGGAACCGTTTGGATTAGGTCAGTAGATATGATCTTTTGACAGCGTGTGCAAACATCAGACTCAAGCACCTCATCCGAGATACTGTAAAGGCTTATCTGTATAAACACGGCTCGTTTCAATATGTACACGTTTGTCCTTCATCAGGGAAAACTATTGATGGAGATTACGATAGCAGAGGTCCGTGAATTCATCTCCTCGAAATGGACTATTGACTCGAGGCTCTCAAATATGAAATCAATCGTCGAGTGGCCTTCTTGTGTTTTCTCAAGGCTTTTCTGTAATCTCGTGCTCACACAATCGTATCTCGCAGGGTTTAAATGATGAACCATCCCTTTAAGTGACTCATAATAAAGTACACAACGATACAACTAATTTAATTTCTGGGTGTTGAATAGTTGACATGGCTTATGTGGGATTAGGGCTGTGTAGCATTAGGGACTTGTTTTAGTTAGCCCAGTTTTAATGCAAACACTAACAATTCAACTGAACGCTTCAGCTTCATGTTTTGTTTGTACATGTTCTGCTTCGGTGATCATGTGAGCTACACACAGGAGGGGCCGGATAGATAGATCCAAACACACATACAGTAGTTGTGTTTCATTTACACTGCATGGCCTCAGGACAGTCACGTTAAAAATGTGTTAAGAGTTCATATCCACTCGTGTCACTGGTGTCCGTTGAAGCATTTGGCTTAAAAAATATCAAAGCAATATCATCTACAAACCAATGATACTATCATTCTGCTTTAATTTAGCTTTTTATATTTACATTTATGTACAATGCTTTTGTCCAAAGTGACTTACAATTGAGGAAAACAGCAAGCCATTTCCTAAACCACTTTTCCATTACTTTTTCTTTTGTGAGCCAGTTTTGTAATACCTTTGCTTTTCTGAACCGATGTTGCGATTACTTTTATTTTCTAAACCAGTTTTGTTCTAACGTTTCTAAACCAATTTTGATGTAACTTATCTTTTCTAAACCAGTTCTGCTATAACTTTTCTGTTCTGAGCCAGTTTTGCCAAAACTTCCTTTTTTAAACCAGTTTTGCTTTTCTTTTCTAAACCATTACTTTGCTTTTGTAAAACATTTTTGTTAAACTTTTTCTTTTCTAAACCAGTTTTGATATAACATTTCTTTTCTGAGCCAGTTTTGCCCAAACTTCCTTTTCTAAACCAGTTTTGCTTTTCTTTTCTAAACCATTACTTTGCTTTTGTAAACCATTTTTGTTAAACTTTTTCTTTTCTAAACCAGTTTTGATATAACTTTTATTTTCTAAACCAGTTCTGCTATAACTTTTCTGTTCTGAGCCAGTTTTGCCAAAACTTCCTTTTCTAAACCAGTTTTGCTTTTCTTTTCTAAACCATTACTTTGCTTTTGTAAACCATTTTTGTTAAACTTTTTCTTTTCTAAACCAGTTCTGCTATAACATTTCTTTTCTGAGCCAGTTTTGCCCAAACTTCCTTTTTTAAACCAGTTTTGCTTTTCTTTTCCAAACCATTACTTTTCTTTTGTAAACCATATTTGGTCAACTTTGCTATCAGTTTTATTAAACTTTTCTTTTCTAAACCATTTTGTTAAACCTTTGTAAACTAGTTTTGCTAAACTTTGTTTTCTGAGCCAGTTTTGTGAATGAGTCTTGCAATACCTTTGATTTTCCATGATAAAACAGTGGTTTACGACACTTTTGTAATACATCTGCAATAAATATTTGTTTGTTTCACATGTCCTGCTACATCAACTATACTTGAATCAAGCTGGAGGTACCTGGCATGAATGTTTGTAAATAAATATAATATGAATGATCATGTTCATATTTCTATATAAATTAATATTATAAATTACATTTATATCATTTTAATGCTAATTATAGTAGTAAATTATAATAAATGTTGTCACAGCAGGTATATGTTGATATTTGTTAATGTGCGGTCAGGTGTGCAACTGCTTTGAATATTTCTCATCCAATGAGAATTAAGAGTTTGTTCTAATGTGGTTTCTGGTGTTTGCCATCTTTTATTATTCTGAGGACACACACACACACACACACACACACACACACACACACACACACACACACACACACACACACACACACTCTCTCTCTCTCTCTCTGAGCTACAGTATCTCTAACAGAATGGTGACTAATACAAAAGACAAACACAATGTGTTGTTTTTATTCATAGGAATATGTGTAACCCCTCCCTCTGCACACACACTCAAACACACAGTAATGTGCTTAGCACTCATGTTTCGCTGTCTGTGAAAACTACATTTCTATATTTATCTTTGTCACGCATCTCCTTGACATTGTTGGCATGTTAAGATGCTGCGATGTCTTTTGTTGCTCTGTTTGTACAGCGTGTGCTTCATTTGAGTTAGGAGCTCATAATTGCTCTTACACCGTCTTTAACATGACTTCTGTTTAGAGTATTTAGCACAACATTGTGTTGTTGTTAGATGTCGGATCTCTAGTGAATTGAAAAGGTTGTTCAGATGAGTGACAACACTGAATCACACTGAATCACACTCACAGCTTGACTTGGGTTTGCTTGGTTTTTCTGGGACAAAAACACATAAGCTGTTGATTCACTGTTGTGGTATATGAACGTATTCTTTTGTTTGGTTTTCAACACATCTTTGTTTTTTCTGGCAGTGTCTGTCTGTATGTAAGCACGTTGATTCCTGTCATCCGCTGTCATGATGTTAATCGCATGTGTAAACAGACTTACAGTTGGTCATTTTGCTAAAACCGAGTCTGCTATTCAATGGCATGGTTGGTTTGTTTTTATTTAGGCTATATATTATAGCCATTTAACATTTAAAGGTTTAACAAATATCTGCCATTAACTGCAAACTAGAGGTGCCCCGGTGATGGGTGAACAGTTTTGGCTAAACATTTGATAAAAAAGTTCAGTTTCTTCAAGTCTTGCATGTTTCGAGGTTACCGGTGTGCCAACTATACGTGCCACAACTTTAATTGTTTTCTGTCACAAATGTCATTTACTACATTAACACAGTTATTTTGATTTGTGAATTTGGATAAAATAAAATAAAATCTTTTGATCATATAGGATTCGATTCAATTTGGATGTATGCACTTTTTAGATCTTTGCCATGTTTTTCACAGAAACAACAAATTTGGAGAATCTTCAAACATCTTTCTAAGACAACATCAGTTCTTTTGTGTCTTGTAGAAATCGAGGGGTAAGTTTTTATTTCTAGATGAACTATTTCCCTTAACCGCAGGTTTATAGAGACGTTACAGACTCAAATATTTTGCACTGAATCTGTCCATGTCAACTGAGCCTTGATGTGTAAGTGTGATTCTATATCTGTTTAATATCTTAAAAGACTTTATTACAATAACAGAGAGATTGGAGAATATATTGAAGCTGTAACAGGAGGTGCGGATGTGCTCTTCACATTACTGTGATCTCCTCTGTGCTGAAAGACCTGAAACACGAACACACGTTCTGTCCTTATCTAGATTACAAACAGGGAAGTACAATTCGCTACACGACAAACCCCGCCGGTCTCCATCCCGCAGATGTCTCAGTCCCTGGAGCTTCGGACAACACTAGACTCAGATGTAGCTCAAGTCTCTGCTGGTGGTTTCAGTCATAAAAAAGCAAGATTTCATTAAAGCAAAATGTAGTAATCGAGTTCTTTTCTTGGTTGTATAACCAGTTTTTACTACAAATACCATGGTTAGGTTACTGTAGGTCAATTTTGGTTGCATTGCTTCACAATCAGTTTTATTAGTAAAATCATTGTAAATGTCCGTAAGAGTGCTGACCGTAGTATCATCAGCCACATAATATTTAAAAGCGTTTCCGCCAGGTCCCTAAGGTTGAGACTTCCGGGGAAATTCTTTCCAGAGGGAGCGGCGAAAAACACCGGCAGAGACAAAACCAGCATAATGAACATCGGAGGTGAATGAAAGCAAGTCAATTAACATCATTGATGGCATGAAAGCAGGTACGAGCTCTTGTTCTCATACAAAAGAGTTCCTGCAGGATTCTGCCCACAACAGGCAAGACTGTGTTCATATGAATGCTTGCCTACCAAATAATGATTCATTGTGTCATTTAGATACGTCTGTCTGATGTGTTCCAGCTATTATTACGACGAGTACGAGACAAAGAATAACTCTGATGTAAATGACCAACGGTTTTCAATAGATTTTGTGAGTTTCGTGTTTGACCACCGATAGATGAAGACGCTGAAATGCGTATAGAAACCATACTTTAATAATGCATTCATGAACATATGTTATTTATCACAATAACATCAGATTTTTATCCTGAAGGGTTTTTTAGAAGACGTTGGTCGTCTTGATTCACTGTTGCCATGGATTGCAGTATTCTGGTCCATGGCAACAGCCCAGGTGAGGTGAACGTGTTCGGGAGGTCATTTCATGCCTGGCTGAACCTGATCTGTGGCCACACTCTCCTAATCTGGAAATAATTATTCTGGGATTATCTGTCCGTACTTCCTCTAACCACGCAGCATACACACACTTCATAAAAGTGGGACAAGGGTGTGGTCACTGTTTTGAAGCGACTATGAGGAAATAATACACATGAAGAAGAGCATTTGCTTCAGGGTTTAATAAAACCATTTGACAGATGAACACTGACGTATCACAGCTGACCAGAGGAGAATATTATTGCTGTTCATATATTAGAAGATTTGTGTTTCGTTTATGTATCAACTTAAAATTGCTTAGGAGAAACATGAGACAATTGTTAAAACATATGAAGGTGTAAATTAATGTGGATTGTAGAGGTAAAATCCTTTGATTAAAGTAATTTGAGTAAATGAGATTAGAAATGTTTGAGTTCAGATCTTCAATAGTTTTGATGGCAGACGAGACAAATCTGAGCTCAGTTTGAGACGTTGTTGACATCTCTTCTATGACAGAGACATCTGTGAGATTTCTGCATCTTTTTCTCAGGAGAAATATCCGAGACGCAGATGAGACTTTTTTCACAATGTACTTTGATTTGTGTTGATTCTGTGTTTAATGGTGTAAAAGAACAAATGAAGTCGAGCGATTTGCAGCAATCTGGTCTTGGCTGATCCAAACTGACCGGTGAAAAGCATTCAGAATAAAGCCAATTACATCTGTGTACGCTGACACATTGTTCGCACACAATGTCCTCTTTGGCCACAATAGAAATCAGAAACGCTTTATGCGCTTCATTTCTGAGCCTTTTCAACTTTCGCAGGTGCCTTTTTCTCCTTCTATACAAAAAGTGCCACTGAACACCATTGTTACGTCCTGCACCGAGAAACACTTCCCAATAGTCATTGTTTCAATGGTTGTCACAGGGAATCAAATGAAACTTCATTAACAAAAGCCATAAACTGATCATCCTTTATTCCGAGCCGTGGAGAGGCCCTCACAATGTGGGGATTTCGCTCCGTATTCGGCCCCTCGTCCCATACCCTGTTCAGGGCTCGCGGCGCGACACATTTGCACCGCACCGGAGCCAGCGGGGGATTCATTTAAGCGCCGCGGCCCCGTGCCTCACCAATATTATGTTTCTCCCGGGTCGTATTCAGCAGTCAGTTAGCGCGTTGAAAGAGAAACTGGTTTCGCCTGCATCCTTTCTGTGGCATCACGAGGTCAGAGAAAGCTCCCCGGGCAATGCGAAGGGCTTCTCTTTTGTGCGGACGTGACCTTTAAATCCCGGGTTGCTTCCACTGTCACAGAGCGTGCATTGGTGTACGTGAGGACAAAAGCGGGGTTGTGTCAATGGAAAGACCCCCTGTGTGGCCCTCGGCCAATCCGCTCTGCTCTCCATCGCATCTCAAGGTAGGTTTTGTCGCTCTTCTATTATGCAAGTTAATAGTTTGTCCTCCAACTATAAATGAGCATTTTTCTCTAACATATTTGAATGTTTTGTTTGTGGTAAAATGCTTTTATGGTAAAAGTCAAACAGGTTTGGAATGACATGAAGGCGAGTAAATGATACAAGAATTTTAGCCGAACTAACCCTTCAAATATTATTACATTTAATGAGATAATAAAAAAAGCATGTATGTAAATATCTAATAAATATCTCAATTTTTTCTCCTAGTGTCTCTGTCATTAGAGTTTTAGTAGAGATGTCAACAATGTCTGAGCTCAGATTTGTCTCGTCTGCAATCAAAAGTCAATATTATTGAAGATCATCCAGAGGATTTGATCTCTACAATCTACATTCATTTACACCTCCAGACTCTTTCAACAATTACACTCTCATTTCAGTTTTATTTCTCAAGCAATTTAATGAGAAACATCCGAGACTTAGTTGATATTTAATCAAAACAACCAAGAACTATCAAATCTCATGAGATTTTCCTGATGTTGGATTTGCATTTGACTGATGTTAAAAGCATCCTTTACAATTTCATTGCTGTCTCAAATAAACGATTAAGATATTAAAGAGATGCCTTCACTGTTTCCTTGTATTTTTCCTATAAAGGGCTCTTACAGCAGGGGGCAGCACATACCAGTACGGCCTTTATAAATCTCGTGAAAAAAGACTTTTATCAAGAATATGTTCAGCTCTACATAAAAATGATCGATGTAATAAAAGAACATGTGTTTGTCTTTGCGCATTATTTGTATTCACTGATTTATCACAGTGTTTGTGTGTTGCAGAAGGCTGTCTGTGATTTATTAGACGGACGTTTCAAAAGCTCGTCTCTTATTTCTATACCGAGCAGCTTCACTGGGCTCAGATAAGTGACTTCTCTTACTTTTTCACGACACACAAAAGGTAATCCGCGCGCTACTCCAGCC
Organism: Oreonectes daqikongensis; assembly: GCA_026939265.1. Taxonomy (NCBI): domain Eukaryota; kingdom Metazoa; phylum Chordata; class Actinopteri; order Cypriniformes; family Nemacheilidae; genus Oreonectes; species Oreonectes daqikongensis. Next base: position 622,782 of record JAOTQM010000451.1, on the reverse strand, counting down.
ACCAATGGAGACAGTGACCGAGACCACCAAAGTGTATGTCAGGTCGTTCTGAGGAACACAATGACACATTGAGTGCGGCTTCATGAAGTGAGGAAGGGAGTAAAAAGACAGTGATGTCCATAGTTATTCCCTGAAAGAAAAGCTCTGGGCATCTGGGTGTTTAGAGGCCAAACTAAAGACCACAGACAGGAGGGGAAGGAATGGGGTCAGCGCTCGGAACAATGTGGGAAGCGAGCTGGCGATTGGGTTTGTCTTTGTGTCGTTGACCCCCGAGTTTCATTCTGTATGAGTTTGAAGGACATTTCCACAAAAATCATGAATGTCTCGCTGTCAGAGGAAACATAAATTGTGACCACCAACCTGTTGGATAGAAACATTACAAATGAGATCACTTAAATATGATTTCTCCTAAACAGCAATGAAGCAAAACGTGAGCAAATTAAAAGCAAAAGTTGATATGGAATGCAAATGATTGTATTTTCATAAATGAACATGTTTTAGAGACAAGATATTCAATGAGAAGAAAATTTGAAGACAGAACTGGATCATGAAAGATACACATCAGAATGCAGCCAAAAATTGGGGAATTTTATTTTGATAAAAAAATATGGAGGAAAACACGCATTATTTCCAGTGACATGCACCAATGATTGCTTACAACTTACAACAGAAATGTGCATTAAAAGGGGCAGTTCTCCCCAAAATAAAAACTCTTTCATCATTTCTTCATCCTCATGTTATGTCACACCTGTATGAGTTTCTTTTCTCTTCAGAACACAACAGAAGATATTTTGAAGAATGTCAATAATCAAACAGAACGAGTCAAATACAGGTTAACAAACTCATGAAGAAGAATAAACAATGACAATTAGATTTTTGGGTGAACTGTCCCTTTAAGAAAGTCAATAGTCAATAGACTCTTGGACATTTCTAACCAATTAGTTTTTTTACGACCAAATGCTGTCCCCATCAAATCCTTCTCTTAATGTGCGCCAAGGAGTGAGCAGTAACATTTTCCTCTGGGAAGGAACAGCAATACGACACACAAACACGCCAATTAACAGGAATTTTCCTAATTGGTTCGGACATCAAAGAGTCGATACTATCGCACGCACGAAATAAAGCATTTGGGGTCAGCCGTGATGCAAATTGTCTTTTTTCCCTTCAATGGCTGGATATCACATGGCAGCAGTAGCTTTCTTTTCTTACACAGGAGCAATTAGAGATAATGCTTTATTTAAACTGTTTATATACAAAGCCTTTATCTTGTGCTTCATGTGGCAGTCCCAAACAGGGCGTTTGTCTGCTGTCGGCCGGATGACTGAACGTGATGCAGCAGGTTGTGCATTAGAGCTTATCGCTCTCATCTGCGTGTATAGTGTGGGTGGGTGTGCCCTGATTCTCATGCGATAAACGTGGAAGAAGGCAGTAGAGAGCACATCAAACACAGCTCTGGCGACAAACTGACCCTGAGGAGCAGAAGACCAGCGGTCCCACCCAAATCTACATTTGTACTCACACGACCCTCTCTCGGAGCTCGGAGAACAGCAAACACTGTTTGTATTATAGGATTTATGCTATAGTGTAGTCTTCTGTAGTGATGGAAACCAGTTTATAGCCAAATCAAAATGTTGTGAAGGTGACCTATTTGTATGTGAAAGGTGATTAAGATTCCCTTTAATAATATACGTAATAACATAATAAAATACGATTTAAAAGTGTTTATATTTTGCAAAGTGGTCTATACTTGCAAAAATGTTCAAAAACATAAGCATTTAGGATGTTTACTAGAGTAAATCCCAGTATACTGTAGTAATTTGTCATGTGGGCAAAAACGCTCACAGAATGATTATAGATCTGTGGGGTTTGGTTAACAAAGTTTACGTCATTCATATTTTTGATTTCTTTTCTTATTTTTATTTCCTGTCTGAGATGTTGGAAGTGGGTTCATATATGTATTTTTTTTGTATTTTTTGTTGTTATTTGTTTTCAAGAAAAAGCTATACAACCACAATCAAATTGATCAGATCAACATTTTCTTTGAATGTCACTTTCTATTGAAAATTGTGAATAGTTTCTTTGACTAGAAGAGGTTGAGATCATTATAGTCTCAAAGCTCAATTAAATCCATTTTATGATTTAGTCTCTCTTGATATTTGCATTAAAATCTTATGAAAAATTAAATGAAACATGTGATTGTGTGTAGTCACTGTGTGGTTTTACTATAGTAACTTTTTCTTACTTTATTTGTAGTAAAACCATAACCATTTACATTAATTTATTTAGCAAAAGGCCATAAATGAGAGTGCATTTAACATTTTGTCTAGTTTAGTTGTTTGTAGTAAAACATTGGTTGTATAGTAAAACCATGGTACATTTTCCCAAGGTGTAAGTTCACCTACAGTTTCTACAGGTTTCTGCTAATATAACGCGTCCATCAGCAGGTTTATTGAAATGAAATTGGTCTTTTCTTGAGCTGCACAAAAGGTGGGAATGTTATGCAAATGATGTATTGAAGGAGGTTTGGGGTGATTAGCATAAAGGTTAAGGGTTTCCGTCGGTCTGAACACAGTATCCCTGAATCATGACATGAAGAACAAAGGTAGAAATGCCAGCGGGCTTCACATCGGCCTCCTCTTCCTCATAAACAGACTCCTGAAACTCACCGCACGACCGCTCGGGCCACACATACAATGAGAAGGAGAATATGTCACCAAATCTTTCATGCAAATAAACTCATTTCAACAAGAAAACAGAAGACGAGTCTCACAGCAGGACAAACCAGAAGGAAAACATGTTTAAGAGACATTTATTAAAGTGTCTGTAATGGTGAGTAACTTTCATAACAGAGACATTTTTTATAAATAATGACATCTTTGACATTTGTTGTGCAAGGTTTCAGTAAAACTTCACTTAAAGCCTTTATGTATAATGCATTATAAAGGGTTATTAGAGGGTATAATGCATAATAATTGTTCATAATATGCGTTGTGATGCATTATATGTTGTTTTAAAGAATTATAACCAAATTTAAAATGCATAGTGTAACAATTAATTTATAAGTGTTATAATGTATTAACTGTGGTTACAATTATTCATGACACATTACAATGCATTATAAAGCATAATTAATACATTAAAACTACATTCATAATGCATTATACATAAATGCTGAATGTAAAGTGTTACCAAAAAGTCTTTTGCATCTTGTGTGTTGTGAACATGAGGAACTACAGTTGATGCACATAAACATTTTAATCTGAATTTTTATGGTATTTTTGACCTGTTGCATCATGTCGAGATCCAACAGAAACACTGCTTTCATGTTGCATAGAAAACATTTTAACAAATGGATTTGGAACAACAAGGTGGTGAGTAAATAATGCCAGAACTTTAGTTTTTTTGATGAATGATGGCAGCTCAGTCCCAAACCATAATGAAGCACTTTAAAGTACAAGCACATGCTGAAAAGGAGTTTTGTTGTCACAGCTGCACATATTTAAAATAAAAATATCATTATACAAAAAGAAAAAAGATTTCCATTGCACTCCCTTACATATTATGATATGCTCGTATTACAAAATTAATGAATTCTTGATATTTCTCATAACCTTTGACTGCAATCGATATGCGTGTCAGTGTAACATCCTTATTTTGCATTTGATATGCGCTCAGAAAATCAATTATTAAGGAAAGCTATTATTTTGTCACTAAACCCTCTCAGAACATACAATTTAGGATTCATGGAATACATATCATGCAATTAAGAGCTTTCAAGTGAATCTATTTGACTCCATTTGCATTATTTTCTGTCCATGAGAGAGAGAGAGAGAGAGAGAGAGAGAGAGAGAGAGAGAGAGAGAGAGAGAAAGAAAGAGAGAGAGAGAGAGAGAGATGAGTCCCTATGTAGTGTTCACTGCAGCCTGCACACTACGTAGGGCACATCTGTATCAAAGCACTTCAGCTTTTCCCAAACTTTACAGTGTAATGGTGTACATCCTAAAAACATTCTTCTGTGTAGGCCACCCCCTTTCTCTAGATTCTGTTTCTACAGAAATCGGACTTCACGTTTCAGGGTGGATTGTGGGATTGACAGCGGTGCGGACGCTTCAGACATCACAGATCTGTCCTTCAAAGCCTTCATTCTCTTTCTACAACCTAAAATCTCTCATAAAATGTCCAAACACACATTCGATTTACTCCTCTCGTCATTATTGAGCAATCCGAGTTCGCCCCAAAATAATGGGTATATCAAAGCACTTTTTGCATATTGTGTCCTGCTGAATTCTGTTCATCTGGAAAGCCGTTTATTTCGCCGGATTTTGAATGAAGTGACCATGACTAATGCCGGATTTGAATAATACCAGTTCCTTACGCATTTCTTCATCCCGTTTGATATCGTTTCATGCATGGATTGTACTCGGAAGGGTCTCGATTTACATTTTTGATGCGACATGGCGATCTCGAAGATTATGTCGAAATGAATTCTCTCAGCGGCCTTTTGTCGGCTGTCGCGAGGTACGAGACGCATGCGTTGTGAGTTTGGGAAATTCGGCTCTTCCATGTGGAACGTGATTGATAAATCCAGTGAAGCGTGATCGAAGCCGATAGCAGCTCATGCTAATGCTGTTTTAGTCTGTCGTGTTAACAGCTACAACAGGTGACGGCAGAGAGACAATGAGAACAACCTCAATAATAAGATATAGTGTGATGAAACATGTACGTGTATGGAGGTGTAAATGAATAGAAAGATCTGGATTTGAGTTCATAATATTGACTTTTTTGTACTTTCCTTGGTCACCACCAACATGAAAACAAGTCTGAACGATATAAACTGTATACTTGCAGAAGTGTTTTGCCACCTCGCAGCTCTTCAACACGTATTGTTGTGTCACAGTCGTTTTCACGCTTACAAAGTGGATTCTCGAAGGATACCTGCCTTCCTCCTTTCTAGTTTTCACCTCGCAAGAGATGTAATCCAAACAAGTCTGGCATTTTCAGATTACCCAAACACTTCACAGATGACAAATCTGCTTATTTACCAGACACGAGGTTCAGTCTACACCCTTCCAGGTGAGCTAGCGGTCGTAACCCAAAACCATCACACCTTTGTCTTCTCCTGGCCCGCTCGCCTCACACGTAAGCTGGTTAGGAAAACCCGACCGGATATCGGTAAGCGAGACAGACACATGCCCTGAGACAGTTTAAACTTTATTTCCGCTTGTTGAAACTGATAGCACATTAAGAAAATGCCAGCCTGCAGGGTAGCGTGAGGCGAGCAAACAGGAGAACGACTCCCACGGTCACAGAGAGAGCGTCGGTGAACGTGAGAGAAGACAAGCCGCTGTCAGTCTGAAGAGATTAGTTCTTCCAAAACATGGCAAAGCAGCTTACGAGAGACCCCCGTCCTGCGCTGTAGGCTTCTCCTTCTTCTTCTTCTTCTTCTTCTCCTTCTTCTTCTCCTTCTTCAACTCCAGTTGCTTAGCATTTGTGAGATTGTAGCACAGATTTCCCAAACAAGTTCATTAGGGGTTTTGTCGTGGCCTTGATGGGTTTCTGGTATCGACGCTCCGGCAGATTACGTTTCTTTTCTTCATAAAGCTGTAATTGTTTTCTTGTGCGGGCCGAGCAATCCGAGCTGTTGAATGAGACCTCGCCGTGCCAGCGTGAGATTTTCTATAGCGAACGTACAGTCCAGCTGGACTTCAGTCTGTGAGAACCTCTTTTATTTCTCTTTACGTCTCATCCAAAAATGAAAACCCAATTTTTAAACTGCATGTAAAATTAAAGTAAACGAGTCTTGGTCTCTTAGTAAGTCAGATAGCTTTGTGGAAAAACAATTAAAAGAAATATTATTTTGGTTCTTTTTACATTAGGTGATTTTTGTTCAGTATTTCTCTTTTGTATTTCGCAGCAAATAACAACAACAGCATTTGGATTTGCTGACACAAAGGTGATGTAGTTTTTCTAGGACACGTTTCTTTAAGATGAATAGACCTTTATTGAATAGAACCGGTTTCCATTGTAAACTTTTTTATTCTCATCACACTTTGTGTTATATATATATATAAACCCATGATTCACTCTGCTTTTCAAATGGAAAATAACATGATATAAGGTATTTGTCGGCTGGCTTTGTGACTCGCAGAAATGTTCCGATTCCGATATGTATTTCATACAGAGGTGTGTGCAGAAATCCCCAAATCATATTATTCTGCACAATTCCTCACAGATTTGATTATGATAAAGTTCTATTAGCGTGCAGCCGTAAATACAGAATCCATTTCACGTTCTATTCATCGAGGAGAATTGACACCAAAAGTCAAAATGAGAACCCAAGCAAACAGAAGACTCAGAATTATTGAAGCACATCATCGGTCAATTGAACTCAAACCCCTAAAGCAACACTTCATAACTCTCAATTAGAATAATGACTTCTAATCGGGATTATACTGAACACACTTAATGTGGATTTACTTTCATATTCCTATGTAAATATGATTTCAAAGCTGTGTGGTTTGGATGATACCCATAAGAAAGAACAATTACAAATCAAGTCTCTTTAATATCTCAGTTATTTCTCCTAGACATTAACAGGATTAAATGGAGAGCAAATGGAAGTGTCTGAAATATTTCTCATGATAAATTAATCTGAGCTCAGATTAATCGAGTCTGCGATCAAAAGCCTCAAACATTTCTCATCAAACCAACAATCACTTTCATTTGATTCTCTTTTATTTCTTCATTTTATGAGTTATGAGAAACATCTGAGACTGAGGCTTAAATGAAACACAACTGAGAACACAGAACATCAAATCTCATCACCCGCTTCATCAGATACACGCATTCATCTTTTTTTGCTCATAATTGACATTTTACTTGCTTCATAATTTGTTTCCCTTGGCTTGACGCAATGCATTCTGGGATTGCCTTCTCAGCAAAGAATGCACGTGATGGCACCTTTGAATTTTGTCAAATGAGGCATCTTAGCAGGTGGCATAATGATGTTCCCTATAGCGTTTGGAACGGCTCTCTTGTTTCTCTCTCAGTCGGCCGTGTAACCGGTTGTTTCGCACAAAGGCCGGTCAGTGTTCGCACACAACGCAGATGTTATCGCGGTTCATATTGTGCTGGTAATTGTATGATGCTTTTGTCGTGTAGTCATCACAAAGTGTCTTTGATGTCACACACTTGACTCCTGTAGTGATCTCTCACCTCTTCGTGGTGTTTGTGTCTCTTTCTAAAGTTTCCGAGCAGACAAGCACCTTGGAGTTAAGAGGTGTTTGGATAGTGATAAAGGATTTTGTTTATGCTTTTTTAACCTCTCGGACCTTGATGTACCTGTGCTGGCGGCGGTGAACGGAGCTCTCGAGAGATCAAACTAGCTTTCGTAGCTTCAGGAGAACGCTGAGGTCTGATCTCTCGTGATAGTTCTCTCACGGCTGTCAAGCAGGTATCACTGATGTTAAAATGATTCCTTCACATACATGCGTCTGTATTTTTAGTTTATATGTGTGCGCGTGTGTGTCAAACACATTTTCAGTGCTGACAATCAAGCAGAGATGATGAAATATTCTTCAACACAAAGATTCACTCTGTTTATGTGTATGTTTGTTTGTTTGTTTGTTTGTTTGCGCTCGTGCATGTGAAGCCAAAAATGGATGAATCTCACGAAAACATGTTCAGGTCACATTTCACCCTTGAGTTTGAAAAAGGAAATTATATTTTAAAGTAGAAAAATTGTTTTTTTGACCATTAAGTTGATTCCCTTACAGACATGACGATATTTTGTCCACATGTGATTCCAAAACAAGCATGTGTGACTTTTCTGTAAAGATTATAACACATTTACATGACTGTAACTTATTCTGTTTATTTTTTGCTTGTTTTTCTCATTAATTTCTTAAGATATTGTCATTATACATCTTGTACAACCAAACATATGGTTTTATTATTTTACAATACAAAAAAATTGACAAATCATATAATTTCTTATTTCCACACTGTAAACCCAAATGTTCAAAGTAATTAAAGTTAAAGTAGCGTAAACTTAATTTGAAATAGTTTGAGTTCCTGTAACTAATTCATACTTTTCAGTTCATTTAACCTGATTTAATTTAAACAAGTTAATTCAACACGATTTGTTGAGAATCATTTTCTTTTTCCAGCATGATCTGCGTTAGGAGAGTACATTTTCAAATTAAGTGTTATTTTATGTGTTTTTAGAACGGGTAAAGCTAAAGGTAATGTTTATGTTGTCTAAATAAGACTTTTTATCTAACTCTAAATAAAACAAAATGAGTTACTAAATGTTCAAAATTAAAAAGGAATTAACATGCATGAGTACAACAAACTCAAAACTTGATAGTTCTTCTTACTTTAAATTGGGAACATCGAACCATTTGATTATTTGGGTTTATTTGGGTTTACAGGGCATACTTGGATTTTAAGATGTATTAAGACGTATGTAACCATTTAGACAAAAAAGTGATGGTTCCTGATTTTTATTCTTACTCTCACAAATAGTTCATATAAACCAGAATGAAACGCATACACTTTAATTAATCTGTCAAGATATAATTGTAAACAGTTTTGTGTTTTCAAGGTCATACACGTTTACATTTACAGAAGTAAATCTGCGTGCGAATATCATTTTATATTGACTTGAAATGTCATATGTGAATCATTACACATGGATCACAGAACATGACACGTGTGGGGCAGTTTTTCTGTTCACCTCGTGCTAATGAAATGATTTAATGATCGCTGTGTTCCTGATGTTTCTACATATTCCCTTAAGACCGGATGCTAATGTTTCATTTGCTCGCAGCTCATCTTGTTTTCATTGATTCAACTGTGTGAAGGATTATTGACCACGACATTAGACTTTACAAGCGGGTCACAAATACACTTTGTGTGTTTTATTCACTTCCATACAAACACATGCCTACATATATAGTAGCAGAAAATACTTCATTTACTGTTACGGATTCCTCAGATAAGAGAGAAACTATGTTTTATTTTTTAATAATTAAGACTTCGTATCAATTGTATTCGTTCATCAGCAGAGTAAAGTCAATAGCAGTGTATCAAAAAACATTTTGAAGCGATTTTTGTTATTTGGAAGCCTGCATTATATGATAAGTGATAAACATGTTCACTTTTTTAAGTTGTGTGAGTTTAGTTTTAGTTTTTCCGTGTGTCCCGCGTGTGTGCGCTCTTCCTCATCGCCGTCCTCCAGCCGGACATGCAGAGGTGCCAATTAGAAATATTTGTGGCAGCATTTGTTGGGCGTCCGTGAGGACCCGTCCGGTGCCGGTCAGTGACCGAGGTGAAGGACTGGACCAAATGGAACCCAGCGGGGTAAATCCTCACCTACACTGGTGTCAAACGCCCCCTTACTGCCAATAATGAGAGACACTTTACTCTCCCGGCCAAAATAATCAAGCATCCCTAGTGATTCAATTACAAAGCAAACGTCTGACAGTAGATGCCAACACGCTTTCATTCATACGGCTGCTATCTGTAGCCCCTCTTTTATGAGAAGCAAAAAACAACTTTTTTATTAGTTGTGGCATCTTTCGAATACAAAGAAATGATTTTCCAGGTTCATACAGATACAGCAGCACACAGCGGGTTGGCAAAGGTTATAAAGATAAATGGTGTTTGGACAGAAATGATCATATCAATAATTCATAAGATGATTACAAGAATATTAAATCAAAACATTATCTGAGAAAACAAAACTGAAAAGTAATTCAAGATCTTTAGATACTATAATCGAAATATTACCTACACAAAAAATAAGTACGATGTTCATTTGATCAAGTATTAATTATAAGTTCAAGTATATTTTATGTAGTAATTTCAGTTTAGTTTAGTTTACAACTACATTGTTCTACTACAAGTGAACTATAACCTAAATACTGATACTTGACTAGTTCATTGCTTGTAGAGTTTACGCTCTGTAAACTACTAGTTTAGTTTTCAGTGATCAACAGTTCACTGTTTATATATTTTTGCACTTTTAGTATATTATACTATGTGTCTATTTAGATAGAAATTTGATATACTTGAAGTTAAGATCAGCTTCAGTTTTATTTGTGATTTCAGCCCTTTGTTATTATATTTGACCCTGGACAACAAAACCAGTTTAAGGGTCGAAATTAAGATTTTTACATCATATGAAAGCAATTTCAGGACAATATTAGGACAATATTTATACAACTATTTGAAAATATGGAATCTGCAAAAAAATCTAAATGGCCTTTAAAGTTGTCCAAATGAAGTCCTTAGCATAGCATATTACTCACAAAAATAACATTTTGATATATTTACGGTAGGAAATGTACAAAATATCTTCATGAAACATGATCTTTACTTCATATGATTTTTGGCATAAAAGAAAAATCTATAATTTTGACCCATACGATGTATTTTGGCTATTACTACAATCTTGGAAAAAATATTGAATAGGCTTCTCAATCAAAAGAGTAAACACAACATACTTGGAAAAAATCATTATACTTTTAATTATTTCTCTATGAATTTTGAGTTGAAAGTATTCGAATAACTCGTGAATAAGGTTCTTTTCTGTAAGGGTCTCAACGTTCAGGTGAATTTAGTTCAGTGTTGTGTAAGATCTCTTTCACAGATGCTGTCGTAACACAATGGATCACATTTACTGGAGTGACATTTAGTAACACAACACTTCTCTGTAAAGCATAATGTTGATATTTCTATCCTAAAAATGCACAATTATAGGTTAGTTGCATTTAACATTCACTTTAAAAAAAATGTTGAGGTTAAAGGAAAAGTTCACTTTAGAATTAAAATGATTTACTCTCACTCGAGTTGATCCAAATCTGTTTAAATGTCTTTGTTTGGTTGAACACAGAGAAAGATATTTGGAAGAATGCTTGTAACCAAAAGTTTTGGGTCCCATTGACTACCATAGTAGGAAAAATGATGATGGTAGTCAAAAGTTTTCCTGTCCTACATTCTTCACCTACTTTCCTACATATCAAATTTTGTGTTCAACAGAACAATAAAATATAAAGGACTTTATCCTACTATGGTAGTCAATGGGACCCAAAACGTTTGGTTACAAGCATTCTTCCAAATATCTTTCTCTGGGGTGGTTTCCCAGACAGGGATTAGCTTAAACCTGGACTAGGCCTTAGTTTAATTGGGAAATTTAAGTCGTTTTAACAAACATATCTTACTAAAAACATTACTTGTGTGCATTTTGAGACAACACAGAGGCACTGATGTATTTTGAGATATGTCAGTGCAAGTTGTTTTCAGTTTGGACAGCTCTTACATTTCTTTTAGTCTAGGACTAAACTAATCCCTGTCCGGGAAACCAGCCCTCTGTGTTTAACCAAACAAAGACATTTATACGGATTTGGATCAACTCACAGGTGAGTAAATAATCATAACATTTTAATTCTAAAGTGAACTATTCCTTTAACTTAAAAAAATAAGTAACCTGGCTGCCTTCATTCAACTTTTTAAAAATATTAGTTAACTAAAAAAATTCATGCAAACTTGTTATGTTAACTAATATTTTTAAGTTGAATTACATTTTAAGGCAGTCAGGTTACTTATTTTTTAAATTGAACCAACATTTCTTTGACAGTGTTGATTTCTGCCTGCTGTCTGTGACCCGTGTTTAGAACAAACCTGTTTTTGGGTGACACATAAGATCCAGAACAGTACTAGTAGCCTTTATGATATAAAACGCTTTTTCTCTAGTCGTTCATTTATTTAGTCTTTTGATTTTCATTTGGAAGATTTTGTCCAATAAGAGATTAAAACGTATTCTTATAGTGAATGTATATAATGTGTTATCACTGCAGAAATGTACTTTTTCAGCGTGTGAAATGAAATTTAAAAATCAGTCTTAGCCCGTTTTTCTTCACGATCCATTTGGAAATACTGCGGTTTAACTTCGTCTGGTTTGAAGATAAAGTATATCTATGGGGATTATAATAATAGCACTTGTGTTTAAAACATATATTTTTGAAATTCATTTCTGATGTGTTTCCCCGTCGGCCGCTCTTGAGATAAGCATGGATGGATATATACATTGTTCCGTTCAATTCTTCCGTGCATCTGTCAGGAAGACGGGATACAATGATAGAACTTCAAACAGGCTTTGTATGGGAAGTAAAAAAGGTTTCCATCATTCCATTTCTCTTCTGTTCCTGACACAAATTTATCAGCTGAACTGTATCTCATTCACCACGACTGGAAATTGGTATGAAGAAGAAAAAAACCTGTAAGCTGTAGTACTGTATCATCTCTCTCTCTCTCTCTCTCTCTCTCTCTCTCTGTATGTGATATATTATCTTATTTCATTATTAGTCTTCATCAATCTTTATTTCTTTGCATGTATCTATCTTTCTTTTTACACAGGCACATTTCTCATCCAGATGCAGATTTCTCACCGATAAACACAAACTTGTGTATTTGTTATTCAAGACACTCATGTTAGTTTTCTGCTATTGATATTCATCTTTCTCTCGACACTCTTAAAAATAAAGGTTTTAGAAAGGGTTCTTCAAAGTGCGTCACCTATTTCAACTTCAAAATGTAAGTCTGCTCTTGAACAAAGTTAAGTTAACTTTTCAAGTCACTTAAATACAAATGGCTCCTACATGGTGCCAATGCACACACGGCGATCCGAGATCAAATCCCGGCTCGAGATCATTTGCCTTTTACTGTCCTGTTCAATAAAGGCAAAATGCCACTAAAACAAATCTTTAAAAAACATCTAGTTTCATATAACCTAAAAAATATTGTTTAACCAAGTTTTAAGACAGTTCAGGCAGTGCAAAAGCAATGTGAATAAACTTTTAAGGCAACTTTTGAACAAAAGATTTTAAGTTTTTTTTTCTTGTCCCCAAAAAATCTTTTAGTGCTGCTTGCATTTCTTTCTTACCTTTTCATAACCTGAAGAATATGTCTCTAAAGAACCTTTTATAACCATAGACCTGAAAATCATTTATTTGGAGTCTTTCTTTCTTTCTTTCTTTTTAAGAGTAAATGTTCAGTCAGTGGTTCTTTAAATCCACCCAATATATATATTCCTCTTTTTTAAACCTGTTTTTTTTATATGAAATGATTGTCATTATTTATACTATTAAAACTTGAATTGCTTGCAAATCCTAAAAATAAAGATTCTGAAAGTGTGATGTCATAAATCAGTTGAAGTCAAAGGTTCTTAAAAGAACCATTTCTTTCTTTTTATAGTTTTCTTTACCATAGTTTGTAGAACCTTTTCTACTACAAATAACCTTTAGTGAAAACTGCTGCAGATGTTAAAGGTTCTTAAAACGTAAGCGTTATCTCAAGTCATTCCTGAGATCATCCTTTTTATTTCATAATAATTATTTGTCTCTTGTCACTATTCATACAGCGTATGTTTGCGATTCAGTTCTGAATCCTAATGTGATAACGATCGGTTTCATTTTCAGCTTTCCGTCCTGCCGATCATCAGATCTTTAGTTTGAAGGCACTCATTGTTAAACACAGTTGACAGAAGGAAGGTCCATTTGGCTTTCGGATGGAAAACGATGAGCTTGTTTAAGCCCTGTGATTTACACAATTCATTAACGTTAGTGATTTTCTCACTTAGCGTTTTATTAAATGGTTACTTACTCTAAAATAGCCCCGGGGGAGCGAGGCTTGTTGGGTGGCGAATAGATTAAAGTTTACATTGAAAAGAGAGATTGAATTGAGAGTGATCAATAGCATAATGGGGCAGCCAGAGCCTCAAATGAAATTACCATATTTTTAATCTTAATTTTCCAGTCTGTTTATCCGACAGTGTGGATGTGCAATCCAAAGAGATAATGAGAGAGTGGGATATTGACACCGCTGCTCTCCGGAGTGCTTGTTTCAGTGATTAAATGCTGTGATCTGTGATTACTTTGTGTCGGGTGTCAGGGCAGGCGGCCAGAGGCCCGGAGCGCGTCACGGCGCGCGGCAGATGTAGCGGCGCGGCCCTCGCCATGCACCGAGAGAGAGAGAGAGAGAGAGAGAGAGAGAGAGAGAGAGAGATTGGGCCAATACTGAAACAATCTCTAACCCATGCAGTCAGCATATATCCGGCCTTTCTGCGTCCTCGCCGATAAGCGCCGCCTCCAGAAAAGCCAACAACAAAGTTCCCACAATAAGTATTATTATACAGATACTTTCCACCTTATCCACATTTCTCATATTAGAAGCGTTTCTGCTCTTATCTGATGTTCGGCCGAATAGGCCCGCTGTCAACGTGATGCCGACGAGTACGGGGAGAAAGAAAAGTCTGGCTGCCGCACAATGAAGTTAATCGAAGGAGAATATAAAAAATATACAATTTGTGACAGTCAGCACAATGCCAGCGCGATGAATAAACATGACGAATAAATTCCCCTCGCTCGCTGCATTTTAAGAGTCTTTGCTGAGGTGTAAAGCCATTCTGCTGGATTAAAAAGCCCCTCTGTGTTCATCAGGGGACTGAAGCGTAATGTTCACGATAAACTAAAGTGCCACCAATTGTGCAGAATTTGTTTTGTTGCTCACAATGAGAAGGATTCGAAAAGTAATCATACACAAACCGTCTGGATTTATAGGACAACCACCGTTCACTAGTTCATTGTGTGCGTGTGCGCGTGCGCGCCTGCGACACAATTACTGCATTTTTTCAGACATTACAGTGTTTGTCACATTTTTACTGCAGTGAATATTTCTCAGGTTAGTTTTTTCTTGAAAGTCATATTTCTATACAGTGACAAAAGATCTTGACTACAAAGAAGCTACTGAACATTTTCCCAGGAAACAAAAATGAATTTGACCTTTTGTGACAACATGCCCCACATGATTGGCATGTAAGATCCTAATTATGTAAAATGATCATTAAAAAAGAAATATCAAACCAATTTGTGTAAAAAAAACTAATAAATATCACCACTTCTCAGAGAAAACAACATGTTGTGTCATTTGACATGTTTCCTTTGTGACAATTAACCCTTGTCTCTTCTGTCATTAACGTCTCATATAATAAATCATGTGACGGTGAACAAGTATAGATGTTTTGTTGGACTGACAGCAGTTGTGTAAGAAAATCCCTGGAGATTGACTGACGCCCGGCACTTTCTCTCATCCAGAAAATGAGAGGTAACAGCGTATCTGACGCCTGGAAGCTTTTACAGGCCTGTCCTCAAAACCATTTTAAAAATAAAATCAAAAACTTCCAGCACAGTGTATGTCAGTGTTACCCTCAGAATATATGAAATATATTTTAAATCACATGCTTCAATTACTGCCAGACTTCATGTTTGGCATTTTGTGTGTTTGTTTTCACAATAAAATATTTTGTTTTGTTTTTAATGTTCAAACACTCTATACTGGAATTTTTTTCCATTAGCATGGAGCGACAGAAATATACCATAAAATAAAATTTAAAAATCCTGTAAAATTACAGGATATAAGGATGTAAAATAAATAGTTTTCACCATTTTTCTTGCAAATTTTACAGTTTTTGACCATATTTTAAAAATTACATCTTGTGAAAAAAACTGAAATATTCTGACAGCTGGGGCGCCAGAAAAAAACTGTAGGATATCATTTTTTTTCCTGTAAAATGTCATATTTTTCCAGTTTTTCTTGTAAATTTGTGGGATTTTTTGTATTTAAAAAAAAATTTTTTTTTTTACATTTTGCATAGAAACTCCGTAAAAAATACAGGAAAAAACAGTTTTTTAACAGTGTACTTCACTGTTTTACACTTAAAGATGATGTGTGTTAATATGAAATAATTGTATTATTTATCACGTCTGTGTAACTTTAATGTTGTATGTGCAAAATATTGTTAACATAAACATGAAAAACAATACAAGCCAAACATTTCTGCTTTTAAATTCTTAAATCCTGTTGTTTGAATAAAAAGCAATATGATGTACTGATAAACAGTTACGTTTCTCAATCATAAACAACTAATATGACAACATTCACATATAAAAAGTGCAGTTGTGTGTTTATGGCCATCGTAGAATGTTGCTCACATGAAGAGTTGAATTAGTTTTTTTTTTTAGAAGAACTTCTATCTTCCTTTTGTACTGTTTCTACTGCAAATGGGGAAATATTCAGTTGTACAGTAGTGTATTTATTAAAGGAGAAATGAGCAGAAATTCAGCAACAGCAGAGCGTTGGCCAAACTTTCCGTTCTGAGCCGTCGGCTATAAGCCTCAGGTCTCCTCGAGACAGTCAAATAGGAAACCGGCGGCATGTTTTCAGCCGAAATCCTTCGCATGCTCCGTCACCTTTGGCTAAATGGCCTTTGATTCTTTAGCCGTGAGCGCAAAGCTGGAGCTGAATGGACGGGACAATGGGCCGAGGCTTAACTCATCAATAAATAAGGTTACTGGCTTCTTACGGCAGAGGTGAAGAATGCTCATTGGTGATGTCATGCCATTGTCCATGATTGATGATCCTCGACGCTTGGGAGCGCGTTTGGTATGGGAACGAGCCCATCTGAATTTCATCCCGGAGTTTGTTGGAAGAGCAGAGAGAAAGTCAAATTGCCGTCGAATTTACTTCAAAGTTTCCCCCACGGGCATGTTGGGATGTGTAACCGCTCTGAGATATGGCCGTATAGTAGAGGACTTGTTCGGTCCTGGATGTGTCTCTTTTCCCCGTGTGTGCGTGTGTTAAGGGGGTGACTTTCTCATCATTTCTCCTAATGCAGGGACCCACAGGGTCGGTGGCAGGCCCACAATACGGCCGTTGTATGGTTCCTGTCACTGAACTCAAGTAAAGCTTCCTGTTCATTAGGCATCTTTTCACCTCGCCACAAAGCGTCGGCTCAGCTGCGATGCTGCGTTGACGCCCAGCCCCTCAATGCCTCCTGAAAGCCTCTAAATGGTGTTTATGCACGCCATTGTTGTTCTTTGTGTGGCCGCTCTTAATGCACAGCGATTCGTCCGCTTTTGTGCCACCGAACGCTACATTATGCCGGCCTGTGTGGCTTCAGATTCAGGCCTCTGGCTTTTCAGGGCCCCAAAAGAGTCTGAATGCAAAGTGCACAAAGCTCCAGAAATGGAAATTTGTTGAGACTTTGTTCGTGCTGTAAATAAATCATTTTACGTTTCTTTTCGCCTTTTATGATGCAGCGTCATTAGACCCCTGGAATCAAAATAGCAGTTTTGGTGCAGATGTGTCTGCTGTGATGTCATCAGTACGCGCGTGCACATAAAACTGACCGCAGAAGACACACGGTTCAAAGTCTGTTCAGCAACACCTGTGTGAACTAAAGACTATTAACTTGTGAAAGTGTGCAATACTGTAAAAATTCTAGGATCTTTGTATTATTTTGTGTCTGCTAAATAAGAACTTGTTGCTGATGAAGCTTATTTTATTGACAGCACTGGAGTGAGAGTTGTGACATTACTCTAAACTTCCTAAGTGTGAAAAGATGGATCTCAAAACCATACAGTCACTGCTGGAAGGGTTGAAATATTCAAAAGATGCTGGAAAACTGAAGAATCTGCAGGACCTGGAGGATTTCTCTGAGGAACAGTGTTCAGTTTAAGGAACTCGTGAACAACCATCACAGCACAAAAAAACACTCGTAGATCATCCAGGTCGCACGCACGCACGCACGCACGCACGCACACACACACACACACACACACACACACACACACACACACAGTATGAAGAACCAAGGGTGCCCAAACTTGCACAGGGTTATTTTAATCATTTCAGCTATTTTTTTTGTAAACATTTTTATGTAAAATATCTAACTCAGGACAGTTCTAAATAAACAACATGCATTTTGTATGATTTCTCTTATTTTGTTAGAATAACTCACATTTTCACTGATTCTGCGAGGGGTTTCCAAACGTTCACATAACACTGTATGTATATGTAAGGAATTTGAGCAATTTTTCTTTAGCGTTGGTTTGATGCAAACAAAAAATCCCCGAAGCGTCTGTATTATGTAAGAGTTAATGTACAGTCAACAGGTCATTATCAGAAAATAACCCTCGGTGACAGTGTGTTTATTTCACCCTGAAGGCCTGACCGTCTGATTCTATATTATCATATATATTCCTTGACATGAATGTTCTTCATCATGTCATGTTTAATGATGAAGTTCTGTTGTTCTAGAGAATACACAATACAGTTGAGAGATTTTCCACTTGAAATGACGTCCATTAAGTCGTCTGCTCTCTCTCTCTCTCTCTCTCTCTCTCTCTCTCTCTCTCTCTCTCTCTCGAGCCTGTAAGGACTTTGAAATCAAGTGTCGGCATGTTTTGCTCCTGGCTGATATTTTCATTAAGTGCAATCAAATAAATTCTTATCAAATAATGAAACCAGGAATCTGTCTCTTCCCAAATGCCATTTACCTCAGCAATAGAAAGCTCACCAGAGTAATACCTCTTCTTTTACAGCGGCTGTTTGCTCTGCCAGTCTCACCAGATTTTATACGTTATAATTGCACTCTGGTATTTTTTATTAAACTGATTCAATTTAAATGTCCTTGTTTTTTTAAATATATATTAAACAAATACACCATGCATGCAGTGTCTTACTATGATTTTTACCATAGGAAGGGTTGTTCGTGTGTACGGTTTCTCGCTTTTGGAAAACAGCAACAGAAAAGTATAGATTTGGACATAAAAATAAAAAATAGAAGTATATGTTTAAATATAGTATGAATGGAGAAATATAGTTTATTCCTGCATTACACTCTTAAAACAAAGGTGCTTCAAAAGGTTCCATAAAGAACCTTTAACAACTGAAGAACATTTCTGTGTCAGAAAAGGTTCATTGTGATAAAAAAGGTTCTTCAGGTTATAAAAAAGTAAGAAACAGCTGCTTCTTTAAAGAACCTGAATGGTCCTTTGTGGACCCAAAAAAGGTTCTTCAGTATGGCATCGCTGTATGGCAAGCACCTTTATTTTTAAGTGTCATGTAAAGCTTTAATAGACACGAAAAAAATCATAATCACTAATTATTTGAACATTAAATGAAAACTATTTTCTGAGCTCAGATAAAGTAAGAGATAATACATGCAGGCCATTCATAGACTTACACCGAGCCATTAATATTCATCATCCCACATGTGATTTGTTTTCATTGATTAAGTGACAGGTCGTGTCTCCACCCTAAAGCATGATTATTAATTATTTTTCTATTGATATCATAACTGAATCAACAATGACTTCAGCAAGTAAAGAAGATTTCTCATCAGCATCAACACAAAGATGGTGATTTTAATCAGCGCTGTAAAATCTTTAAGAGTTTCATCAATCTTTCATCTTTCCAGACAGCCCACTTTAAATCTTTTATTTATAAGGAGCAGTTTTGCTGGATTCTTGTGTTTGTTTCTCTGTATTTTTTAAAAGTCAAGAATGAAACTGTAGGGTTCAGTTCATTTATAATAGAGAAGAATTGTGTTAGATGATTTGCTTGTACTGTAACTCTTTTCACCTGCCAGCATTTGTGCTTTTCAACAGTATTTCTAAAACCTCATGTAAATCACAGTTTAGGTCTCTTTAACATCTCAATTATTTCTTCTAGACATCACTTTTGAAACTTCAAAAAGAGTCGAAAATGTCTGTCATTAGAGTTTCAGAAGAGATGTCAACAATATCTGAGCTCAGATTTGTCAAGTCTGCGATCAAAAGTCAATATTATTGAACATCTCAATATAAAAACAAGGCTGAAACGCAACTGAGAAGTCTACAAATCTTCTGAGCTATAAAAGAGCAACATCTGAGCAATAACATTTTCCTCTGTCTAAATACCCCCAAAATCCTGATGTAGTTTTTCATTTAAACCTGAACATAAACATGTTTAAAACAAAATAAAATAATATTCTGCACTTTTTCACCTGAGCTCATGCTAGGTTACTGTAGGACAGATCAACATTTCTCACACAACATGTTCTTTGCCAAATAACATCAGATTTCTTCTCTCAAGGAGAACATAAACATTCTCAAAACCATGTGCATATTCACCTCTGCTATGAGAAATGATTGACATGTGAGAACACAACACAGACTACAGCAGTAGTTTTAGGACACTTCTCCATATGATGATACTGTAAACATGCTTCTTATATTGACGGCTTTGACCAGATTTACTTGCATTGAAACATTTGTTCTGCTGTCCTCTCGCTCTTAGAGGTCGTGTGTGATAGCAGCGAAGACCTTCAGTTGTGTCTTAAGAGGATTTGTAGTGTTACCTGTGTCACAAGGTTATCGGTCCAGATAGTTTCTGCTGTACAGCCGAGAGGTTCCAGTAATCACACTGACCTCCAAACCGCAGGAGCTTGTTATCACCGGCCAGCGTGGAGAGATAGCGCTCCAGACCGCTAACTGACTTCTGCCAATGCAAACGCTGTGAATACCCGCATACATCTTACATTCATATACAGTATATATATATATATATATAAATCACCCTTTTCCTTTTCCGAGAGCGTGAGGGTCAAATCAAACAATGCTACTGGCAACTAGAAAGATTCATAACTTATTATCAGCCAAGGAAATATAGCACATGATGATATTAAGATGTTTACATGAGGTGTTTGATATTAGGACAATATGGTCTTGATAAATTACATTCATAAAACTAAAACAAAAGTGAATTATTTATACATTTAATTATTAATTGAACATTTTTCATGTTAAAATAATTTATATTATACAAAACTATTATATAAATGGGTTTATATGACAACAATGCAGCCCAGCAACATTACCTGAATTAATCTGTGAAATCTGTCAAATGAAGTGTTCATTTGATCAAGTTTACATAAAGAGAAAGTATATGTACACTACTTAGGTGTATTATTTCAATACTTGGGTCTAAATTGGCCCACTTTTTAGTTTATAAAAATTTACTCTTAAGTTAGTATACTGCTTAAACTTTGGATACGTTTTTATTTGTATTGCAACTAGTAAACTTAGGTGTATATGCCTTGTATACTTATTTGTAGCAACTTTTTAGTTGATGAAACTTTGAAGTAAAGTAGTTTCGTTTTTATACTGTTCATACTGAATTACACTCAAGATTTGTGAATACTTGTAAGATGCTATAGCATTCAGCCTCTATTAAATGTAAGTGACTTTGTAAGTATTCAAAACTGTTTTTATAGGTTCACTTTTTTTAAATAATGCCAGGAAGGAACATTTGTGCTCTGTTTCAAAACCGTCTATATAGAAATCATTTTAAGGCCTCATATGTGCACTCCAGACACTAGTCCTATTGTAAAATGTAAGCAACATAAAACCTATATA
Source organism: Oreonectes daqikongensis (assembly GCA_026939265.1). Lineage (NCBI taxonomy): Eukaryota > Metazoa > Chordata > Actinopteri > Cypriniformes > Nemacheilidae > Oreonectes > Oreonectes daqikongensis. The sequence goes on along the minus strand of JAOTQM010000451.1, from coordinate 601,483 downwards.
TCTAAATCTGTATAGAGAAAATATGTCAAATGTGTATTTTGATGTATGTAATGTATATGTATATAAATGGACAGTAGTCCAGACAGTATGCGGACAATAATGGATTTGCAGGTGTAATGTTTTCTAAAGTTTGTTGGTCAGAACATAAACTCGCATTAAAAGAAAAAAGGAGTGTAATATTTCTATTGATGATAAGATGTATTACAGATGTTTAGCTGCGAGATCAGATATTCAGTATATCTGTGTGTTTTGCGGTGTTACGGTCGACGGCAGGGATGAGCTTAGCAATCTTTCAATCTTCTACCAAAAGTTTTTTTTCTCTTTTTTTCTGTAGCATTGATCATCGGGGCATAACCAATATGCAGGATTATCCATTCCAGGGTCTATTCTACGCTGCTTACGGAAGCAGTTTCGCTAAAAGCAGCCATGCAAATTATTACTTATTGCCCTGTAAGCTGATAACACAAATTAGATGCCTATTAAATGCGAACAATGTCTACAGAATTAAACAGGTATAAGAAAGATTAGAAATGATACCTGGATGCTTAGGAGGACACGCTACAGTCATAAAGTGCAAAGTTAAACAGTACACTAGCGGTCAAAAGTTTGGGAGCAAAATATTTCTCATTGATCTGAGCTGTTTGCTTAAATATCTGAAATGTTCATGATAAAGCTAACATTTTATTTAACAAATGTTTTTTTTTAAAAATGCATCACTTTGAGTGAATAATGACGATAGAACAGCCAATAAGAACAGATCAAAACTCCTTTAATATTGTTTAAAAAGCATCTCAGGGGGAAGCTGCTTGAGAAAATTACATGAAAACATTTCTGCAAATTCCAGTTGAAAGGTGATGACGATAAAATATAACATGTTTTCATTTATTTCAGATATTTAAGCAAACAGCTCAGATCAATGAGAAACATTTTGCTCCAAAACTTTTGACCGCTAGTGCACTATAGAATCTTGCTTGCTTCTCTTTCAGCAAACCGGATGATAAAGATTCATCTTAACGCTTGGGCTTTGTGTCAGAATCTGTGTATTCAGCGTTTATTCTTGTGTTTAAACAGCCGAGGTTGTGATGAAGCTCAAATTAGGGGACAAACCCCACAGTCATTCTCCCATTGTGCTCACAAACATACTGCAAGAAGCCACACAGACCAGACAGAATGCATCTACCATCATCTCTCTCTCTCTCTCTCTCTTTATATTCATTAGATTCATTATGAGGCACAAAGAAGAGCCAGCTAAACAGCTTGTGGTTTTTCGTTGCGTTCCCCCTCCCTTTCTAAAGCCAGTGGGGAAATTAAAGGACACGTCCGCTGCCAGAGAAGATCTCTGACACATTGAGCTTTCTGTAGTGGCCAAAGCCAAAGTGTTTTCAGAATACACAAGAGGTTGTTGTGTTGTGGTGTAATGATGAGTTTGCTAATGAAGCGAAGGGTAGATTGGGTGAGAACTCCTTCGAGAAGTTTCTCTGAACTTCAGAGACGTGATGCTGTATGGAGTCACCGTACATTATATATTAATGTGAGCTGAACATCGACTACAAAAGGGTCACGCATGAACACCCTTAAAATGACAAAAGGCGAAGCCTCGTGTCTTCTGCGGACCATCTGGGACAGGAGCATCATATCTGCCATAAGAATCTGATGTTGTGGCCTAAAATACGTTTTTCTGAAATATCTCTGTTTTAAAACAAAAACCGTAGAATGTCATAACAAAGGTTATTTATGAAAGCTATTGGCACATGCCGTGAGATTTCTCAAATATATCCAAAGGAAATTGTCATAGCTCAGATGTTTCTCTTTCATAGCTCAACTTAGTCTCAGATGTTTCCCCTGAAATAATAAGCAATAAAAAGTGAATCAAATGTAATTGTTGAAACCCATGAAGAGTCTGGAGGTGTAAATGAATGTAGATTGTTGAGGTCAAATCATCTGGATTTGATGAGAAATGTTTGAGTTCGTATCGAGATGTTCAATAATATTGACTTTTTATTGCAGACAAATCTGAGCTCATGCAGTTTGAGACATTGTTGACATCTCTCCTGAAACTTGAATGACATTTCTGACTCTTTTTCTCAGATGAGTCTACTGCTCTCCATTTAATCTCATTGATGTCTATAAGAAATTTTTGAGATTTTCTTTTTTTTCTAGAATAAACTTAAATCTATCTTGACAGTCAGAACGCACACTTTAAGGATGAAATTGACTAGTTTTCTACACGAGGCTCGTGGTGTCTTTGCTCTTTGAAGTCGTGTTCTGCGGGTAACTTGTAGTGTAGCTAAACACATTTGCTAAAGAAAAGCTTGATGGTAGTTTAGCTACAGATTTAAGGTGGCTTCTCTAACATAGTGAAGTTAAAGCTCAACCAAATGAGACGTAGCAGAATTTGTGCCCTTCCGGTGATGGTATAAAGAAAAGAGGAAAATAATCTGGCACACCTGTTAAACAAATGTACTGAAGGCAGAAGAGTAATGCAGCGGGCAAATTGAGATTGGCTGTAAAATCTTCATTTAGACAACACCTCCAGGCCTCCGCTTATTACGTGAGATTTATATAGCATTAGTTCAGCTCTGTAAATACAGAACGCTCTCCCACATCCCTGAAACATGACGGGCTTTGATAAAGAGCGACAGCACATCATTTCTGTCTCATTTCAAAAGTTATGAATTCATTCATTGAACTTGTGAAGTGTGGAGGTGACTGGATGAGCGCTTTACATGCTCAATATTAGAGGATTATATGAGGTTAATGCTGAAATGACACCGTACATGACAACATCTTTCAATTCTATTATGCAAGAGCTTTCTTTTTTTGTTTTGAACAACAAATTTCAGACATTTTATTCATACACATCCGTACTTGTAGATCTTTGCTTCACATGGTCAAAAAAGGTTTCTTACGATAGCAAGATCAACCATGGAGCAAACTGAGAAACTGCACTTTTCTCAGATGTTTCTGCTATAAGAAAACGATCGACATTAATCTCATTCGATCTCTTGAGTTTTAGGACAGATCTGCGCTCAATATTAACACGTTTTATTCAATTCTTCCTGCCCCAAATGATCTGAACTATATCTTTAAGTGAATTGAAGTCATATATTATTTAGTAAGTGTACTAATATCAATGTACTATTTCAAAACCACTCTAAACTATTCCACACCAAAGCTGACTTGTTACTATATAAACTTGAACAGTATTGAATAGTCTCTTCAATCCAAAAAGTGAACACCAACAAGCCAAGTATACTTCAAATACTTCATTATGCTTTATAGTATAAAGTATAAATCCATCAAACCAGTACAAGTCAAATATACCGAAATGTACTTTTCAGTGAAATACATCAAAAGCAGACTATAAGTATCTAAGTTGGAAAGCAGCAGTACACTAATAGCAAAATTCTTGAAAGAGATGTTAGAGTTGTTTCCTGAACAATCTTTGACCTTCGTTTGAGTTTTGGCACAAACCGTGCGATTGATTTTTCTCTTAAATCCCTGAAACACCTGAGATTGACTGGAAACACAACTATCACAGATATGTGAATGCGTATTGATCAGAGCATGAATCACATTGAATTAAACACATGCTAAACACACAGTCCAGTTGTGATCCAGTTTTTGACCATTATAACATCCAGCCAAATGTTTGCATTCTTTTCACTTAATGTATTCCACAATGGTGCCCGCTGCCTGTCTGAGATGATAAATAGTTTTCCAGAAATGCCCCTGAATCAGATTTGAAATGAAGGTGGGTGGGCGAACTCATAGAAGAGCCATTTAGGATGAATGTGAAATGCCATTGTGAAAATACTCCTTCACGTATATACTTTATTCCTGCATGAAGATAAATAGTTTTGCCATGAATATATCGAGGGCTCGAGTCTCGTACCGAAACAGTAACGCGTCCAATTGTGATCCATTGAAAGAAATCCTTCCCTGTAGCAACTGTTTCGCTGCTTTCAAGTAGATAAATGTTTCGGCAAAAACCTGCATTAAACTGTAACGTTTGTCAAGAAGTGCGATAAAAACTTCACAGTCACAGTTCTCTTTAGTGTTGGATATAAAGCATGGCGAGCTGATTGGTCCTGCGAGGCTTCTTACAAGTTAGCAGGCCTCATTTCCAATCTCTGACAGCAATATGTGTCACCCCGACGCTACATCCCCATCGCTCGTGTTCGACACAAACCCCGGTCACTCTATATATGGAAATCACTGTCTTCAGGGCGAGGAAAAATGTAAAAAGGTAAGATTGGCACTTTAACCTCGCTGGCCCCCGCAAAATATGTTTGAGTCTGATACATTATACTGCCAGGAATTATTTATCAAGATGATACAAGCCTGATATTTCCCAAAATAATGAGATGTTGGGTGGCAGCTGGAAGGTTCCGGTCCAGTGAGCAGCGTCTATGAATCAGGGGAAATAGAGTAAATACTGAAGCCACGGGACGAGCCAATCACAGACCAGAGACGCTGTTCTTCCAAACCTGAGGAAAGAATCTGTTCTAGAGCTTTAATGGGGAGGTTTTCTATCGGCTTTTTACGGTGTAAAGAGAAAGAAAATTACAGCTATTGAACCTGATGTTTCTAGAAGAGTTTAAAATGTGCTCAAAACTATATGAAGCAATCATTAAGCATTAAAATATTTAGGGGCGGTTTCCTGTACAGGGATTAGATCAAAGGCCTTAGTTAAATTAGGACATTTAAGTCGTTTTTGCATAGATGTGTGAGACAAAACAATGGATTTGAAGATGTGTCTTTTCAGTTTAAACAAGATCTAACATTTATTTTAGTCTAGGACAAGTCTTAAGCCCTGTAAGGGAAACCAGCCTATAAACTTTTTAATATTTCCATCACAGAAACAAACATTTTTTTACCAAAAGAAAACATGAAAAAAGGAAAATAAAAAACAACAAACATTTTTAACCAAAGGAAAGAAAAGTAAAACCTCGTTTATTTTTCTAATATACACACACTTAAATATTTGTATTATACATTTTTTATATTTTTTAAATTATATAGGCTACATGTAATTTATTATATATAATACTGTATGAGAAAGAGAGATTAGATTATAACAATCAACTTTCTTTGTTAAAACATAGCGTATTACATTTTTATTTGTATTTACTAAAAATGTTTTTGAAATGGATGACTTGGACTGAATAATGAAGAAAAATCAACCGATAAGAAGTTAGAACAGATGTGAACTTCAATAACTTTTTTAAAAGCATCAGATCTCAAGAAGCTGCTTGAGAAAATGACAAGAGGAGATTTTTTGCACACCAAGGTTGACTTTACAGAATTCCCAAAGTAAAAAGCCAATAAGACTTTAGGACTCATCGGACACACATTTATTTTATAAATCCATTTTCCCAAAACCAGAAGAATGTGTGTGATCTGCTGATGGAGAGAAACACAGAGAACAGCAAACACTCTTCTGAAGCATTTCACACTCATTCTTCTGTTGTAGTCAATAGAGTTTCAGGGTAAAGAAGCACTAAAAGCTAAGAAGAAAGCTCGAGTACTTCCAGGAACATCTGAACCCGTAACCTCGGTCAGCAGAGCTCTGTAAACTTCATCTCATATCTCCTGAAGTCACGTCACGCTCATTGTCGTGTCTCAAAGAGCTTTTTATTTTGCTTGAGAAATCTTCCGTCGCAGGGCTAGTGATTCTGTAGATCGTCATTAATCTCGGCGGCCAGCCCCGAACCCGGCTCGCGCTTTTTTTGGGGGGGGGATTCGTTTCTTTCTTTTTGATGGGAATTGAATTTGATACCGCATTGTTAGCTATATGGGTTTGTGACAAAGGCCCGCGATCCTTTCTGTGTGAGAACACAATCAGAGAGACCCAATTAAATAATTTGGTGCAATAAAGGAGAACAAAAGCGTACGAGACACTAAAGTGAGGGAGGCCTCTCTCTGCCATTTGCATTCTTACCTTTTTTTCTCCGTTCTCTTGTTAATTAATTTGCTTGGAAACCGTCGGGGGGGTCCGGGGAGGCTGGGATACAATAGACTCGCGAGTCGCTCATTTCAAGTGTTGCTGGAGACGCTTTATATTCCGACGATGTGCTAAATCAACATTTTACAATAGGAATATTCATTGTAATATCTCAGGAGCGCTGATAATGACGCCGGTGGCAGGTTATGAGGGAATTCAAATAACGCCGCTGTTTATTGCGTCTCGGAAACCGTCGGCGACTTTCTCATTGTGCGTGTAGAGCATTAAAAGGTTTTCATTACACGTAACAATTCGACGTGAATGAGGGCTTTCTTATGCACGTATAATGCTGGATTCTTCTTGATAATCTGCTCGGGTTTGATTTCAAAGAAACACTTTGGGATGTCAGGGTGACGTCTGATGTGAAAAACGCTTCGATTAAATGCCGCGACCTGTTAAAGTTCTACGTCAGGTTTTGGTTGAAGTACCCGGTGCTCGGGGCAGAAGTAACGTATGGTGACTGCCGAGGGGGGGTCTGTACACATATGGTTTAACACTGGTGGGCTTTTCCACGCTCAAGCGCGGTAATTGAAAGAAATGAGGCATTCAGTCAAAACATTAGCACTTCCCCGGGAGACCCCCACACACTCACATGACGTTTGACGTTTTCTCCTCTTCTAATAAAGATAGGAATGCATACATAAGACGTCATGTTTTCACCTACGTTTGGGAATGACGTCCGGGTTCATTTGCAACCACCTGACTGACCTGTGAAACAAACACAATTCTTTTGGTTAAAGGGACAGTTCACCCCTCATGTGGTTGCGAATCTGTAAGTGAGTCGCAAAAGAAGATATTTTGAGAAATGTCTCAGTGGTTTTGTGTTTATACAATTGAAGTCGATGTTTGGTATTCTTCAAAATATCTTCTTTTGTGCTCTGAAGAAGAAAGATTTTGCCAATAGTAATCAATACACAAAAAATGTTTACTATAAAAACACATGAATAATGTTCATTAGGGACCGATATTTCACAGACATAATTGGTATTTTTTGCATTTTCAGTATCTAGTTTTTTCCCAGAAAAATTACAGAATCAATCTAGACAGAAAATGGCATTTACTGTGTAATGTTGGTGTTGATGAAGTAAATTTTTTTTTATCGGTTTAGAAGTGATCAGCAATAAACATTTTGAATATATTTTAAAGCTTGTGCAGTTTTTATATCAGACCGTCGGATGCACTGCATGTAGAAACAGCTTCAGAAATCTCTGGTCTGTATGAGGTGATGAAGGTGATGAAGGTTTGTGTCCCAGTCAATCCCTTCAATCCTTCCTGCTTATTCATCACTGGTTTATTTCTCCGTTTGTGTCCCCGAGGGTCCGGCCTGTCAGCCTGAGTTCCCTGGGGGTCTCCCGTCCTTCTGCTAAACATCACTTACACTGCTCGATTAAACCGGACACTGATCAAACCTTATTTGCAAACACAAACAGGACTGACCCGACAGAATGTTCACCTCCCCCCTTCCATCATCCACCAGAGAAGCGTTAACTCATCTTAAATATGATTAACTCCTGCAGCACAGGGTCAAAGCCCACACATCTCACAAGTCTTCACCCGACCGGCCACATCAGAATGAAGAGACGGATGGATTCTTTGATGACAGAGGTTTCCCTCAAGGCTCAGATAGGCATTGGGGGAAACTTTGATAGGAAAAGGGCAAAAAAGAGAAAGTAAAATAGATGTTAATTCTTCTGGTGGAACCGTTGGGTTTATTCTGTATGTGCTCAATGATCAGCTATTCTGTAAAGGTGATTATAAGGTATCTCGACTCATTTCATTGAGCTGTTATGATGCTCATAACATGTTATTTTATTGAGCATAGTTTGATATTAACATCCTAAGAACTGTTAACGTATTTACTAATAGTCCAATTCACTTTTCATGTTGGCACCTGGCTGGTTTTGTTACGCAGATCTGGGTTGTTGCTATCTATGTGGTTTCACATTATAAATATATATTATAAAAAATCAATAAAGCCCATGAATCATGGATATGAAAATAAGAATCTTTTATTTGAAGCCAAAAAGTTCAAACACAATGTATTTAATATATCAATAAACTAGATATTTTTAAAACTATAATTTTTATAGAATATTAATCTATATAATATATATTTAATTCTATGTAATATTTGTGTATATTAAAAATATATTTAAATACATGCAAAATATTAAAAAAGTTATTTGAGAATGTAGAGAGAGATTGACAGGTGATCCTGTCAAATAAAGCAATATTAAAGCTACTCTCTTAAACCAAATGAACAGAGGGGAAAATCGTATTAAATGAGCACATATTCATCTGAATTATTCCCTTTGAATCGCCATGAGATTGTGTTGGGCGGTCAAGTTGTGTGTTTTAATCTTTTGGTATCAAATGTCTCGTATGGGAACTCTAGTCACGTCTCCTTTTGTGCTCCAAAGGAGAAAGAAAACCATAAAAACAACAAAGACAAAACAAGTCAATGATTTCAGATCTAAAGTTCTGGTTAACATCATCACCATCCCAAAGCCGTGTCCATCATGTTTATCAGGGCTTCGGCACAACTGAGGTCAGATCTGAACACAAGCTCTTCACAATTCACATTCACATGCGGCAGAGCTTCAGTAAAAGGCCGGCCGAGCATCAGGGCACCTTAAATATTGACACAATGGACGGCGGTCTGAATGGCTCTTTACCGCACGGGCAAGGTCTCTTTGCTCTCACCTGCGTTTCTGTGCGATCGCATGTTTTTGCGCATCCAATCCGTTCGCTTCACCTTGATCTTCGGGTGAATGCGGCAGAGGTTCCGTACAGCATCTTCTGTTTGCAATCTCTTACCGCCGACACAAGGCCCATTTTAAACAAGAGGACAGAGAAGATCCTACAGCGGGCCGGCATTATTCTGCAGAACATGTATAAACAGCGGGGAAGAATAGGAGCGCTATGTTCATAATGGAATCTGAAAAGCTTTTGGGTTTTTTGTTCTCATTGTCTATCCTTCCTTTTCTAAACAACCTTCCCTTTTTGCTGGCTATCAATGCAAAGTTCTTTGAGAGAAAATGAAGGGCATTCATGTCGCCTGAAAGGGGCTTTTAAAGTTGAGTACAGCCCTGACAAAAGGGAAGGTACAGCTCGCAAAGGCCATGAGAATGACTCAGTGTTTATAACCTTGCCATGCACACCCCTCTCTCTTCCCCCACCAAAGTTTGAGAAGCACAGAAAAGAGTCTAATGAAAAGGACGGAGCTGCGTCTCGCTTCCCAAATAATAATAATACCATCATCTCGCTGTTTCTTTATTATTCAATAACATCTATTAGTGTCTGGATCTGTGTTTTATCATCCGTTGTCTGCCACAGTGACCTTTTCTACAGTGAAATAATGCTTTTCTATCATTATTGCACTGGATTTAAGGAATATTTCTGCTGAAAACTCTGTCGAGCGAAGAATGGGTCATGGAGTACAGCAGATATCTGTCAAACTCTAAACAAGACAAAAACCTCTCAAGATTCAAGACTAAATTTCTCAAATATACGTCTCTCATAAAATCATATCTTAGTTATAGATCTATAAAGATAAATTGTACAACAGGCCGTTCTCCTAAAACCCCCCGTGTATCTGGTGCTGAACGTCTCGGCCTCGCTCTGATTCATGGGCCTCTCTGAATTGATGGCAGAAAGGAGATAATCCCACATAATGTGGACACAGTTTTCATTTCTTGTCACCCAATTAAACTGCAATTATACCAAGTGGACGACCACAGAATAGTGGAAAAAACCAGCAGAAGAATGAGAGATGGTAGCGCTGCGGGACTCTTTCTCAGACGCACATTAGTCCAGATTTCGGCCCAGCCAGATGAAAGGAAAACTCTTCTCGCACTTGGCAGCACACAGCAAGATGTCGACCAGCTGTAACAGGGGGTTTAACAACTGAATGCCTGCTCCACTCAACACTGCTGTTCTCCATGCTGTAGTATACAACAGAATAGAAAGAAGCAGAATAGTAGAGTGGAGTATAGAGTAGGGTATGGTATGGTATGGTATGGTATGGTATGGTATGGTATGGCAGAGCAGAGTTGTGTATAGTAGAGTAAAGTGGTGTATAGTATAGTATAGTATAGTACAGTACAGTACAGTACAGTACAGTACAGTACAGTATAGTATAGTGATTAAAGTAAGCAGAGTAAAGTATGTAAACAAGTAAAGCAGTATAGAGCGAAGAAGAGTAGAAGAGAGTAGAGTTAGCACAGCTGAGTAAATTGAGTAAAGTGATTCGAGTTATATAGTAGAGCAGATTACATCAGAGTACAGTACAGTAAAGCAGTTTACAGTGAAGTAGCATATGGGAAGTACACAGGTTGGGTGAAAGTTATATGATGTTTGCATGGATTTGTAGTTTTCTCATGCTAATGGTCAACAGAGCAAAGTGTCTGAAATCACTGTATGCCATAAGAAACCCAAATACACACAACAGTACAATGCTCGAACTTCCTCATCCTGTTCATATAGAGAACATGTGTGTCAGGATCCAGAAAACACCTTAAAGGGAACATCTCTCTCATATTATATTCAAAGTGAAAAGTGAGCTGTACATGTATACCTGTATGGCACAAGAGTCATCTACAGGATCACTTATGTGACACCATCACATTAATCCATTCAGACTAAATCCTTACAAAAGTCTGAAATTCTGATGCAGTTCTTTAATCAGATCGAAGCTAGAAGATCAAATAAATCAAATAATGGTTACACAAATTTACTTTACATTTCTACTCTTTACTTGTGATTATATTTCTATAGTGTACAACATATACCTCTATTCCTATAAACGTAGGAATTTTACTTGTTATCCACCAGGAAAAAAATAATCTTGTTTTTATATGGTGCTTTTCAGAAAGAGAGCTGCGCTAAAGTAGACATTTTTACATTTTATTTTTAGCACCTCAGACATCAGGTTTACTTACTGCTGTAGCATTTGTTCAATAAAGAGTTCTTACATTAATGCTTCATTAAAATAATAATGTATGTTTCTTTAGAAAGGTTTAGAAAAAGGTGTACCAGCTCTTCACTGAACGCTCGCCTCGTGTTTTGGGGCTGACGTCAGAGGCCTTGTGTCCAATCCAATTCAAGGGTTTTGTGACACAGATCCACCTGTGGTTTGACAGACGCTGGTGAAATCAGACAGATGTCGGCATATACGATCTATTTCTCTAAATCAAAACTCTGGCTGAAGGACACAGAATGTCTTTCTGTTATGTGTCTCATCTGCTACTAGAGAAAGTGTGTGAGGAACGGCAGACATTGTGATGTGATAATAGCAGAAAAGAGGGAATGAGAGAAACATTGTGGAGTTTGAGACGATTCCAGCTGAAAATGCTATCATTACATTCATTCTCTCTCTCTCTGAAACGGAGAGGCACACGGTGATGGAGCTGATAGACGCGGCGGCTATCAGGTGGCAGTCTGGGTAATTACAAGTCTCTGTTTGGACCGGGCTGAGATGCAGCAGTGATAAGATGCAAGAATGAAGAGAAAGGAGCAGGGCGATAATGCAGCGGCTAAATGCTTCAAAATACTGTATCATCACAATACCTGTGGGGGAGAGACTCTGATTTCTGAACCACAGGGGTATACAAGTGAAAAACATGAATACTCCGACTGCCCCCTTTATTTTTTCTATACGGATAAACGTGTAGCTCTTGGGAGATCATGCCGATGGACATTGAAAGACAAATTTAATTTGGTATAAATGTCTCAAAATGAGTCCAATTGTAATTGTAAGCAGCATCATTTCTAACAGCCTAAAGGACTACAGATACTGTCAGGTGGATGCTGTAACACCTTCTCTCTTATTTGTTTTTTTAAATATGAATGTTTATCAGATGTGTGTGTCTGCTCAGATACTTGTTGTTTGTTGAGTCTTAAAAAAATTTATTGTTTTATTATGTGATAAACTGAAGATAAAATGATGATTCCAAACCTGCTGTTAGATTCTCTTTGGATGTCCATGAGAATATTTGAAGAATTCATACACTTTCACGTTGATAGAGACACAAAAGACAAGAAAACATCATGAATGACTTTAGGTTTCATGTTAACTTCTAATCACCATTAAAACATTTTTTAAACCTTATTCACTTTCCGGTTTTTGGAAAATATTTAAAGAATAAGTATTATTAAATTATTCTTTGTCTGTTATCAAACACACTGTTTTTTTATTACTTATTTGACTTCTCTCTCTCAGAAAGCCGGTTAGTCTTAACACACAATGTAAAACTCTTTTTTAAGCATTTAGTTTCTGGTATGGGCCATGTACAGTAGTTAAGTATCTCAAACTTTGTCTTAAAGGAAGGAAGAACAACTATAGCATATGATAACACGTGTGATAAAGAGTTTGGTTATTCTCCATAACACTTTCATCAGCTAGTGAATAGTCTCCTCAGCCTGGTTTTAGTTTGAAGGTCTATTGCAATTCTGTGTCAGCAGGAGATAACATGATAACCAAAGTGCAAAACATCTACAAAGCAATGGCCATCTCCTCATGAGACCAGCGAATAACTTCCTCTGCCGGGCGCAAGTGTCATTCAAGTTCACATCAAGTTCACGACAAACTCACGGGCAAAACACGCTGGGTCAGAGAGGTACAAATTCATACTTTCAAACAGAAATGATCTTTCACCTGATGAACCTTGATGACATCTTGATGAAATCTTCTAAATGTGGTCGGATGTCAGTAGCAAGCACATTATACAGGACAATACAGAAATTTAACTTGACAATACCCTTTAACTTGAATAAGAATAACAAACATGAATTTCTCTATTTTTAATAGTTTTCTCTATTTTACACTATATTCTGAAACACAAACAATTCAGCGGACAATGTTTAAAAATGACAGAAGAGAATAAAATCTTACCTTCAGAAATGTAGATTAGTCCACGAGCCTCTTTGGGATTAAAGGATCCTTCTCACAAACGATCAGTATTAATTTTTGCACAATGTCTTTCAATGCATCTTAATTCCCAGATACTACAATGTATTAAACCTAACCATATAGTTTATCAATTCACAAAACAGTTTAACATAATTATTAATATAATATCATAGTATAATTTTCTACTATTTAAAAAACAAATGATTACAGTAATTACTATGTGGGTTGATGGTATTTCGTGCATTTATATAACGAGATATTTTTCCTCTTTCCATTTGACTAAAATACTTCTGACGATGTTGCCGTCAAACTGGGTCACAACGCGTGAAATAAATCTGTGTGTGAATATCTGCGGAAGCTGCGGGGCACGTGCATGTTTAAAAATCTCTATTGAAACATTAGAAATGATGATATGTTTATTTTTAATCACTGACCGCTTTAAAGCCTTTCAGGTTATATTTCTGACATACACCTCCAGAGGAAGAGCGCAGGGTGAGTCACTGAGCAGCTGTCAATCATCTGCCCCTGACTCTCATCACCTCAGCATCACCTCAGCATCACCTCATCTGCCTCTGGATCCCGCTGGACTGAAGTTCGAACAAAAGACATGCATATTAAGGCCGAGGGCAGTGACAGGACAGTATAATACAACATTAATCTCATTCGATAGGCGTAATTAAATTTCAGAAGCTACGTTTGGCCGAATAATGGAGAGGAAACAAGGCTTATGGCAAACAATAGATTTCAAGCACTCGTGTCTACTGTGCTCACATTCAGCGACGCTTCTGTCTTTCAAAACACAGATGACTTGCTTCACGATAAATGTTTTTTAATTATCTGCATCGTCGCTGTTTCCACACTAAGCTCTGTTAATGTATGATTATTAATCATGCTGGCATCATATCACTGATAAAAACCTCTTGAAATGAATAGATGCTTTGAGAGTTGATTTTGATATTGCTAATAATAATAATAATAATAATTGTAATGTATAAAATATATATTATAATTGTATTATTGATTGCTTGAATATTTCTAACTGTAATATTGTAAAGCATATTTGTATTAATCTTATTTTAAACAGAAACGTATTGATCAAAGTATTCAGAAGAATAACAAAAGGTTTCATTATATAAACTTATATGTCGGTATGTGAAGCTCTGCAGTTAAAGGATTTTTTCCTTGTCGTTTTTTTACAAATCATTTTAATAATAGGGAACAACAGAAAGGGTGGGGGCAGAATCCACTTGAACACGCACTTAACGCAAGGACTCTCTCAGATAAGTGTAATTGCAGACTGCAGTTCCTCAAGCTCATTTGCGCTCCTGCGGAAAATCCTTTGAAGTCGCAGAGAATCCTAAATAATAAAGTTTCCTTACTGTGATAAACACCGTATGCTTTATCCAGTTAAGCTTATTAATGCCTTCATGCTTTAGTAACATATTAAGATCAATTAAAGAAGACTTACGTTCAATTTTGTCCAGAGAGAAAACCAAGAGGGATTCTGTAATAGAATGTAATTTATATCCGTGTGATATTTTGCTGTGAATATTGTCAGAAAGATGAGCTTTTAAATGCGTGTGTGTGTGTGTGTGTGTGTGTGGGGGGGGGGGGGTATAGGTGCGTGTGCGTGCGGGCGTTGCATGTGTGCGCGCGCTTGCAGACACGGGAGAGTGAACTGGGTTATTTGCATTAACGTCTAATATTAGTTTAGCCTATATTATATTATGGGCCTACTTCGCAGAAATTGCTTATCAATCATTAGGGGATCTTATTGTAATTCATGAGAATAAACAAGACAAAATAAAAGCAAAGTTACCTTGCATTTAAACATAGGTAGACAAGTTAAACATTATAGTTGGCGAATAGCCTACAGATCGCTTTCACCTGATGAAGTAACCATAGCAACAGTCGCGAGCTCCAAAACTTTTCGTAAGGATGATTATTGGATTTAACATGTGTGTGTTTTGCGCCCTTATAACATTCTACAGAAATGTATTTTAAAAATCAAAACCCATAAAGACATTACTATAGCCTATAATTCACGTGCACAAAACAACTATTATAAGTACATTTTTGCGGTTTACTGAACAGTTGGATTATTTGTTTTTTTACTCTGAGCAAAGTGAGTTTATCATTTCACTCTCGCCTGCTCGCTGGGTGGGATTCTGGAGCGCACGGGGTTTAACGGACGCAGTGCGCATGCGCCGAAGGCCCTTTCAGTACCTGCCAGTGCGCTCTTTACTTCACACGTTGCAGCTCTCGGTTGACAGTCACTCGCGCAATTTAAACTATCAGCTGCTGTTAACTTCACCATGGTGAGGAGGAAAACAAGAAGCGAACACAGCTGAGGAGGAAGAAAGTTTCTCGTTCATTCCTTCGACGTCATTTACTATTGCAAAAGGATATTATAATGTTTCAGGGAACGTCGCTTTCGTGAAAGTTTCACGCCGGAAGAGCAAATTACGCACAACCTGACTTTATTCGAACGGAGACGCGCGGCACGATGAAGTAGCCTACTGAAAGCGAGATAGGAGACACTTGTCACTTTCTGTGATAAACCACGCAACTCAAAACACTTTACTGACTGATCTGACAGCATCTAGCCTGTGGGTAAGTGACAGTTCTGCGTAAGGATTTTTACCTGAACAGGTGAAACGTGTCATTATGTCCAAACCCATGGATCACGTTAAGCGTCCTATGAATGCGTTTATGGTGTGGTCCAGAGCCCAACGGCGAAAGATGGCCCAGGAGAACCCGAAAATGCACAACTCCGAGATCAGCAAGAGACTCGGCGCGGAGTGGAAACTTCTGACCGAGTCCGAAAAGAGGCCGTTCATCGACGAGGCGAAGCGACTGCGGGCGATGCACATGAAGGAGCACCCCGACTACAAATACAGACCCAGGAGAAAGCCCAAGACTTTAATGAAGAAAGACAAATTCGCCTTCCCAGTGGCATATAACTTGGGAGAACACGAAGCGCTGAAAGTGGGAGGCTTGCCGGGCATGGCGCTTTCCGAGTCTTTACTCAACAATCCCGACAAGGCTGCGGCAGCGGCGGCTGCGGCCGCGGCCCGGGTCTTCTTCAACCCGTCCATGCACACGAATCCCTACTCGTTTTTTGACCTCGGGTCCAAAATGAGCGAGCTTTCTCCGCCATCGTTTCCCTACGCATCACCACTGGGTTACCCGACAGCGGCGACGGCGTTCTCTGGCGCGGGGACTGTTGGCACCGGGACGCATGCCCACACGCACTCGCACCCGTCACCGGGTAACCCGGGCTACATGATTCCGTGTAACTGTGCGGCGTGGCCGTCCGCGGGGCTTCAGCCACCACTTGCCTATATTTTACTACCCGGAATGGGCAAACCACAACTCGAACCCTACCCTGCGTACGCGGCGGCGTTATGAGACTCTGGACTAGTGAGGTTCTTTTTTTTTTTTTTTTTTTAAAGTGAAATAGATACATGCAATACATATGGCGCATGCACAAAACTGAACATGTGATATAATGATAATCGTATCAGATATCACACGTGTTCGTATAAAGATTAATGCCTTGATGTAAGGTAACGCGTACAGTGGCAGTTCAGCTCGGAGAGGAAGGCTATTCATGTCAAATGGGTCGAGTGAGATCCACGAAGCCAGTATGCCCTTATCAATGTGAATAATTCAATTTGAAAAGATGCCACATTTTGTTGGTGCACTAACCTGTTGACGCTGTAACTAGTTTACTGGATCCTGAGATAACACTGTACATCGGTAAATGCTGTTAACGTGGTTACATTTTCGTATTGACTATAATGAAAAGTGCATTAATATTTTTTCCTTTAATTCTGGACTTACAGGACCATCTGAAAATCACCCTAGCTTTTCAAACCGGTTTCCGCATTACTGTAAATGTGTACAGTTTTATTCAGTCTGGTTGGACTAGAAATCAGGTGTATATTTTGAGTTTCCAATACTATTTCATGGATGTATGTAATATTTATTGTTCAGTGAAACATTGCCCTGTTTGTTAATTCGTGGGACATGCCGTGTCCTTTGATATTTGCACAAAAAGGGAGACCATTGAGCACTTAGTGTAATTTATTGATAAAGAAACACACGAAATACTAACGTGCCCAGGTTTCCGAACATTTCAAGGGTGCTGGTCCGTCGACATCCATCACAGACCGTTGCGTAATGGAGAAGCGCATTCCGTTTTTTACTAACTTTAAGTGAAACTGTATGTTATATGTTTTGCATAATTCCACTTATATGTACCTAAAATGCCTATGGTTCATTTATTGAACAATGGGGATATAATAAAGAGTATGCGGAAAAAAGGAAATTGCTCTGTAGTTCTTGATGAATGGAGAACAAGATTTGTATCTTGAATGCCTTGAGTTGGTGGGAGCAGGTGAAGTGTAAAGTATCCTCTAAAGGACGCTTTTGTTCGGCCTTTGAATAGAATTACTCAGAAATCTAAAGCAAGTCTTTGTAATCAAGAGCCATAATCCTGATTTATCACAACTCACATCATGAATAGGAAGGAAGATAAAACTCAGGAGTCTACTTTTAAGCCTCACAAGCGGAAAAACGAAACCGTTTACGTAGAAGAACAAAATAATGCAGTGCCTCATAATAATACATTTGTTTGTGATGTTTTGTTTTTTAAACTGAGTCTTTTTATTCCAATTCATTTATTATAATAGTGTATACTGTATCAAATGACACATTATACACCACCCACATTCACCTTTCAGACTGTGACAGAAGAGTTTGTTTTTTGCGATTTGCATGACCAAAATTCGGTTCGTACAGGAAGCTGTGCTGTTGGATGACATTAAGAAGTTAATTCATAAGGCTCAGACCAATTATGGAAAACTAATTTGTAGTGTCCAGGGATAATGACCTCCGCCACGGTTAATTGAATCTTTTGACTGCTCTGTATTCTCTATTGTAAGCCTCCACCGAACTTCCCGCGTCCCTTTGGAGAAA
This sequence comes from Oreonectes daqikongensis, assembly GCA_026939265.1. Lineage (NCBI taxonomy): Eukaryota > Metazoa > Chordata > Actinopteri > Cypriniformes > Nemacheilidae > Oreonectes > Oreonectes daqikongensis. The sequence goes on along the minus strand of JAOTQM010000451.1, from coordinate 583,583 downwards.
GCGCACAAGTGACCTTGTTTTACTTGTTCTGATCCAGAAGAAACATGCATCTACTCAAGAATTAATAGTAAATTCAAATGTGTAACTTTATTAAGGTTTTTGTCCCGCATGCCATCACTTACAAAATTGTCATTTTTACTGTAAACATCAAAAACAGTTCTAGTTCTAGAACTGGCAGCATATGAAATATAAAAAAAAGAAATGAAGTTATAAGAAGTATTTGCACTGTGCTTTTCTTTTCAACAATGAATGATGTTTTATTAATATTTATTATAATTTTCAACATAAGTAATACACAGAGTAGAGCAACTGATCATATTTATATATATTTATATTTTTTTAATGCCTTTCCAGCTACTCAAAAGATTTATTGTTATCATATTGAGCTACAGTATTTCTCTCTGATTTTACCCCTAAAAATAACTTTGGTAACATCCACAATATCAAGTATTTTGGAGTATAAATAAACGTAGATGTTACCACATTTTTAGGTTACCTGACCAAACGAGTACCGAAACCTGAATTTGTTGGATCACGAAAACAGTTTACACACACACACACACACACACACACACACACACACACACACACACACACACACACACACACACACACACACACACACACACACACACACACACACACACGGAAATGTCCGAAACAGCTCTTCAGAAGAATGCCCAGTGACCGTTCCCCCTTTCCCCCTCCGTGCTCTTTTCTCCCTCCGCTTTACTCCCAGGAAAAAAGGAGGCTCTATGTGAAAGAACTTTGTCTTCCTTCAGGAGCAGCATTTAGACAGTCGAGGAGGTTTTGTCCTGGAACAAAACACGAGTCGGGAGGCCTTTGTGGGGCCGTTGTTTGTTGAAGTGGAGCTCAGCTAAAAGCGCCTGCTTTCTCTCATTGTGCTTAAAGCAATCAGTGGTATTTGGAAAACTGTTAGCATTGTGCACTTCTTCTGTGTCCATTGTTCAACATTTCTTTTCACAAGCTTTTTTCCTTAGCCCCGTTTTTTTCAGGCAATCCAGCTGGCCGGGGTGAATAGCGCTGCAATGTGTACACGCTTTGTCCCTCTCGGTCCTTCAAGTAGCCCACGTTGAATAGAGTGAGTTGACACTGGATGACAGTAAAACAACATAATAAAAAATACATGAGCACATGAATGGAGCCAGGCGCATAAATAAATAAAATGGGTGACCAAAACTGGATAAACTGAATGACAAAACGGTGAAAGGGAAACAAAAAGATATTTAACACGGCAGATTAGCATTAGAAAGACATCTACAAAGCAGAACAATTGATGAATGCGTTTACAGGCCGAGAAAAGAAATGAACTAAATGGCTTTTGAATAGATATGCTTTTCGCTCTTTCGGAAAGTGGATCCAATGGGAAAGGTAGAGATGCCACTATTCAAAGAGCCACATGAGAAACTCTTTCGATGGAAGAATGCCTAAATTTGTCCCTTTGTACGGCAGAATCAAAAACGTCCTTCTTTTGGCCAAAAGGTTCACGGTGAGTCAAATAAGAAACTATATGAAGATAATGCTCATCGTGTGTGTGTGTGTGTGTGTGTGTGTGTGTGTAAGGTGTAACTTACAGTAAATCAGTCTTCATCACTTCAGTGACCTTCACAGATTCACTGTGATCCGTCAACAGAGACAATCAGATTTTATGAACATTCAATTGTTAGGAAGGTATTACACAAAACATACACACGTCACCTAAAACAGATTCCTAACCCTGATATCCGAAAGAGCAATAACAGACGACACTGACAGATTCAATGACAATCCAACACGACTTCAGAGCATCAGTACATTTCACAGAAGAGTGATACTGTGACACACACACACACACACACACACACACACACACACACACACACACACACTTATCCAGGCTAACAATCCTTTGAGGATCTGAACATATGGATGATTGGTCAACACACTCAGCATCACTGTGTCTTTTAAAGCCTTCATTGATTTTAAGTGATTTGATCCCTTTCAGACTCGCCTCACCAAACACAACAGCCGTGATAATAAAAGTTTCCACCTATGACCCAAATATCATCCGTGTTGGTTCAACACACAAAAGATTTTTTCACCGAGCGTGTAAAAGTGTTTCCTCTGTACTGTATCAACACAAATATGAGCATGAACAGAAATGGCACAAATAAGGCCTCGCAGGTCAAACATCACAGCATTGACATGTTCGTTCATAGCAAATAATGTGCATTTATTCAGATAAATTCATTCCTGTTTTTCTTTTATTTTACAGGAATCAAACATAAGTCAAGATGTCATTACAGATAAATCATGCAAAAATGATCAAGTCAACTATAAATCATTATTATTTTGTAATGTTTGGTGTCAGAAATGGCTTAAATTAATAATAACAACGGTGAAAGTATTCCTAAAAATCTAAACAAAATACGCTGTTAATATAAGCAAAGCAACAGAGAGAAAGCATTACCAATAAATGCAAAAGAATACTAAATGGTTTGTCAAATAAGTTCAAGTTATCAAACACATCTTAATGTTGTGATGAATGATTTCGAACATTTCAAACTCAACATAAATTTATATGAACAATTTGATTTGATTCACATGAAATATGGGATTAAAATTCCAAATTAATCATGATGCAAAATTATCTCTCATTACAGCTTTTGTTTGTTCCTCCTTCGATGCGCAAAACTAAAAATAAATGAATATTTAATCCATAATCATAACCAAGAGACAAACCCAAAATAATCACTATCTAATCCTTCATACTGCTGGTAAAATACAAATAATAACAAAAATGTGCTTTAAAGTATTATGGTCTATATGTGCAGAGCAGAATAATCAGCTAAATTCAGAATAACAAGAGAATAATGTTAAATTGTGATTACAAAATATATATAAAAAAAATATGCAAAGACTCAGTTTTAACGCAACAATGATTTTATAGCTCAAATATAGTGTTATGTATATTTTAGACAGAAACGTGAATTTTGTCTTTATTTTATGAAAACTGCAAAAGTTTTTAACCGATTCGTGATGAAGTATCAATGAGACTTGACTCATGATGTAATTCCATGTCATATTTTCAGGACTCTGGAGATAGTTTACAGCGACCTCTCTTACTGCAGGAGCTCTCGAAGCCCCGGCTGACTTCTCCAGCTCATTTGAGGTAAATTAAAGTGTGAAAAAGTCTCTCCTGGAGCAATCGCTCCATCACGGGGGCCTTGTGTCAAGCATGTTTATGGAGGCAATGAACTGTATTACCTGTAATCTCTGCGCAAGGACTCTGCCACATTTCCTAACCTCGGTTGGCTCCGAGGAAGGTAGAAAAAAACAAAATTATCTCTCATTCCACCTTTAGCGCAACATCTCGACGTGTCAAATCGGAGCTTCAGAACTCGCCCGTGTCGCTGTGCCCAGGGTCACTAACAGAAATGAGATATACACTCACATAAACAGCGCACGTTCTCTGAAGTCTGAACTCTTCACTTAAAAGATGAAGTTTGTGTCAGAGTATTGTATAAAACATACAGCGGCAGAATATCACATGATGGAAATCAGACAGACTCACTCACTTTCACAGGTGACGTTTGACCGGCCGGCGTCGTCTTTTCTCCACACCAAGAGATGATCCTGAGCGTAGTTTGTTCACCTCGGTGTTCTTCTGATGTGTGCTGTCATTGTGACAAACATTATTAAAATAAGACAATAACCAAAAAAATCATAATCATAAAATAAACAAATCCTAAAAATTATTATTATTTATTATGATGACTATGATAGCAAGTCTATTGGTAAAGAAAGTCATGTAAATATAAAAAGAAATCTACCCTAATGTGTATGTGAGCCCTTCAGATGCTTTTATATTTATCTTATCAAAGCAAACTTTTAAAATATTTATATTTAAGTCATTTGTTTCTCCAAATTAAATGCTAATATTTCTGGTCTATAAGGTCTTTTTAAAATATTTACTTTTCTCAGAAAACCTTATTAATGAATTCTAATTGTTTTCAATAAAAAATAGCAAACTATACTTGATAAGAAAAAAACAACATTCATTAAAGAATGAACTTCTAAAAAAAAGAAATAAAATGCAGATGCAAATGCAAATAAAACACTTTCATGTCAGCTTTCAAGAGAGATCTTTTCTATTAGCAGTACATTGAGGCTGTTTAAGATTTTGTTTCGTGAGATTTAATGTCTTTCTCTGAAAAAACAGCGTTGCTACAGTGAAATATGATCATTTCTGAAAACACTTGCATATTAAAGTTGGCCTCTATCCTTAGGGTCTTAAATCTTTTCAAATTTGTGTGAAATTAAAAAATACACACACACGCACAAATATGTGGCATCTTTAAGAAATATTCTGTCAAGTGACATGATGTGTTTGTTCCTGTATAGTTAATGTCTGGCAGAGATTGACTGTCATATTAAATTCTTTGCTTGGGAGGGTAAATGTATCTGTGAGAAATAAAAATAATGAATCTGAAGAAGTTTTAGCCTCAGGAGAAGTCAGAGTATTATATCATCCCGTGAGACGCCGCATGGGTAAAACCAGATAAGTACCTGGCAGCGGTACACTTGAACATCCATACGGCCATCAGTAAAGCACATTATTTTCTCTTCTTATTACTGTGCACATCGCGCTTGCTTGCAGATTATGGCTTTAATGAGAATGACTGAATTTCTCTCATTTGCACAAAAACTCCACTTGAGCTTAGCCTCCCTCAATACTTCTCCCAGCATTTATAATAAGAATAATAATTACAGAAAAAAAACATTTGTACAGCTTTATTTATTCATATTTCAACATGATTATTTAAGCATGTCCTGATGTGAATTATACACATACTTTACATATCGATATATACATCTGCATATATACAAAGTTCTTGAAGTACATTTAATATTATATAGACTCTGGTAGAAAATGTAGTGCTATAAGGTGAACACAGTGATGGATAAAAATGTTGTTCACTTACAAAAATTGCCCATGGTTTTACTATAGTAAAAGTTCTGATGGCATGATGACCATCTAAAACCAAACTTTTACTGCAAATGGTTCAACAAGGTGGTTATTTTTGTCCATTTTTTGGTGACCATGTTTTTATGTGTTTTTATCTTTTGTAAGGTGTTTTTTCTGCGTCTTTTTCTTTCAGGTCAACCACTGACACGAAACAGTGTGAAGACAACAAATTGAAATGAAATGTTTTTACTTTAACAATGCATCAGGTTGATGCATGTATGTTAGTGGAGACACGTTCAGTTCTGTAATGTAGAAACGGGCATTTTGTGAATCAGCACTACAAAACTTAAAATCTCCTAATAAATGTGTTTTTTCAGCATGTAATTTGTAACACAAACTAAAAGCACATTATCATGTTTCTGTGTGCGTGTAGCTGGAACAAATATAGACTTTAATAACAAACGCTTCTTTAATAACCAAACGTTCTTCATGGGGAATGACTGTAAACCAACACACCACCAGAAAACAAACATTCTGTATTCGTACTGAAAACGTGTTATTTTATATACATATAACATTTTAGTGTTTTCCACAATGCACTCCTCTATTATAATGAATTTGAGGCCCATAAACAGCTTATAAATAGCAAAAAAAACTTCTCCAGAAAGTTTTCCACTCGCATTGTTTGTATTCATGTTCACACTCTTTTCTAACCCACGAGCGTGTTTGAAACCTCGCACAACCCTGGACCTTCATTGTCAATACATCAGCTCTGCTTTCAAAAAGCCACACGTTCTGACTTAAACAGGATCATTAGAGTGAATTCTGCTCAGAAAATATAACGGAGAACGCCGCGCAACCACGAGCCGCAGATTTATGTATGTAGGACAGAGTATAAATGTAAGTCATTAGACGGCTAATGTCAGACTCATTGAATTCTGATGTCAATCTGCGACGCTTTACATCTCTCGTGATATTAGTTTAACAAATGCAGTTTGATCCTGGATAAATACATGTATTGCAAAGCTTTTGTGGTGTTTAGATATTGAGTTTCTACGTCTCTTTGGTGTCCCGGTAATTTGATTTACAATCAGAGGTGACAGGCTGATGGGCTTCAGGTGCATGGAGCTCGAAAACCCAAGATGAGCGACAGACAGAACGCACATCTATTAATATAACCTGCCTGTTTCTTCAGTTCTTTGTCAAAATCGTGTTATTTATACGGTGTATATTTATAACTTTTTAAAAATGTTGTCAATCTAAACAAGCCGCAATTAACTAACAGCTCTCAAATTGTGTTTCAATTACATTTTACTTTTATTCATTTAGCAGATCTTTTTTTCCAAAGCGACTTACAAATGAGAAACCATTTCATATTTTGCTACAGGAGCCAATAATAAGTGTAGAATTCAGTTTTATCCTATAAAATTTGGAGAAACAAAAGAGACATTAAAGAGATCTCCTTTGCGATTTCTCTTTGGGAAATTAACAGAACAGAAAATTAAAATGATCACAATGTCACACATGTGCTAGAATCGATCTTCTTCATCATAACAGAATAAGAAAAGTATCTCCTTTGAAGCGGGACCTGAAATTCTTGTTTTTGGCAAACACGCCTGACCCAAATTTTCTGCCCCCTTCCTCCTCTGTAAGATGCTTTCGCAATCCTCGCGCCCCCAGGGTGACAACGTATCCTCCAAGGATGGAGTACGCCTGCCAATGCCTTTCCGTACGGCACGCTTAATGACAGATCAACCCCACGAACGCCGTCGCCGATGTAAGTCTTTCTTGTAGCAATAATTAGTGAGCGATACACACTTCAACAAACCGGTTTGCTGCGTTAATACCAAAGGCAGATTACCAGCGGTGCCAAAGACTGTCCTGGCATGCAGCTGGCACTACCCCCCCACCACCATCATCACCACCCAAAAAAAACCCCTGACATCACATTAGCACACGGTCAAGGAGTTACATTCTCACACTTCCATAATCTGCTTTCCTGCACAATTAGTTTGCCATAATAAGTCGGGGGTAGAAAGAGAGATGGGGGCAGGAGGCTCACCCGCGGCCGTACGGACCGCGCTTCTGTCATTTTCCTGAAATAGAGAAGATTATTTTCTTCTTTAGAATTCCCAGAGGACTCTGTGCTGGAATTAGGGTCTGATGTCTAATTGAGCCCATTTACCTCCTCATCCGATGAGACCTGACGTGAGCTCTCCTCGCGCCTGCCCGGCCTTTTCCGGTCCACTTCCTGAATCTGATTTGAGGTAGCAACAAAATGCAGACTTTTGAATTTTGGTTTAATTAAAGTTAAGTTCTTCTTCTTCTTCTTTTAGTTTAATGGCGGTTACAGTCCAACGTTAAGGTGTATACCGCCACCTATACTATATTGGAGTGTGTGATGTCATGGCTTCTAAAGGTTCTTATATTCTTCTTATAAACACACTTTCTTCAAAAATAAAATTATTGCCTTAGTTATAGTTAAATTCATGAATCTTCGATATTAAATACTTTCCAGACACATGAGATTTTATTAAATCCAGCTACTGATGGTTATGATCGGATCGCACGCTCTGATCAACTTCCTGTGTTCGGGTATAATACTATTTATTTAATTTATATGAATATTTTATTGTATATTAAACTGCTTAACAGTTGTTGATTCTCTACTGGAAGTTAAGTTTGGACCACATAACGTTTCTTTATGTTGTTGCCGCTAAAATCGTCTATAAAATATAAAAATAAAATTTCCCCGAATGTTTTACTATCGCTCAACATCTCAAATGGAGCCACAATTTTAGCAAAACTATACCTAAACTTCAAACAAAACAGTTTTTTCCATGTTTTTCGTCGCAATTCGGTAATTTTCGGAATTCACGTGGCATGGGGCGTGGCCTATTCAATTCCAAAATGTTAATTTAAGGGCTTAAATTCTGAATGACGCTCAACCGGCCCCCGAAACAGTCGATTACTTTAACGTGACAAAAAACGCTCTAACGTAAACTCGAGAGAAAGTCAGAGGAAGAGAAAGAAACAGCGACGGGACGAGCCGAATTCAACGTGGAGGTAGAGGAGCAGAGAGAGAAAAAAAGCCTCGCGACACACGGTTCCATTCTTCTGCTCTTTCTCCGCGCGGCGCCTGGCAGCACGGGGAGGCTAAGCTGGGAGCTGTAATGTCATTAAATTGCAAATGCTTTTTTTCCTCCTCGCCGACACACACTGTTTACTTATCTGGCAAAAACATATGTTGGAAGGAATCCGTTAAATTCTGCCCATTGCCTTGGGTGAAAGTGCAATAGAAACGGACCCACTGAGCACCTTCAGTTGTCTCTTTTTAGCACTTTGCCTTATCTACAAGGCTGCTTAGCAGCAAACCGGCGAGTTCAATGAAAAATGAAGATACAGCGGGAGATTAGGGCTGAGAACAGTGAGAGGTAGACGGCTCGAGGAGAGGGTCATCCTGTCGCAAATGATTTCAACTCCCTCCTTTTCCATCTGCATAAATGACTATTTTTAAGGCATCTCCCGCGCCTGTATATTTTTCCCACTCTGTCACACATTTAATTTCACGCCCCGTGTTCTGAATATGCTTAAATGCATATCTCCGATGCACCTTTAAGCCTACGGAAAGAGGACTTTCGGGGGAGGGCGAGACGGGACGTGCCGTAGAGATGCGGAGAGGATGCCGGGAAGGGATGGCTCGGCAAAATTAAAGATAAAATGATGCGATTTGCACTACAAGTCTATTACTTTACGCAATTTACATACAGTTTACCTCTGCATTTCCACCTCTGAGATTTTTCCTCGCACGGACCACCTTCTCTTCTGTCGCAAGTCTGAGCTTGTATAAATATGTATAAATCTTTGTTTGGGGGGGAAAATAGATTGGCGGTATCGGAAAGTTTGAAGGGGGCACTTCGCTCACTTGCCTCAACTTCTGTCGTCGGGTTGGGCGAGCGCCGCGAAAGCCTCTGCCATGATCCTGCATTGTGGCTCCTTAATCTTCCCATTATGCCTTCCTGCAAGAAATAAACATCACAAAAAAGTCTAAGCATTTCTATTAGAGAAAAAGTCTCAAATAATCTCATGTGTCTGCAATTTAAACTGAGCTCAAATTTGCAATCGAACAATTTAAACATTTATAAAACAAGAACCCTGCAACGTAGCCTACATCAAAAACAGTATGAGTTTTGCAAACTTTTTGTCCTAAAGTGTTGGAGGTCCGAGGTAGACCCCTCCCAGTTTCCGGAGGGAGGCCGGTGGATCGGCCTGGGACGATACGAGCGAGAGATCGGGCTATTCAGAGCACGCCCGCATCTTTTTATTTTCCGGCCTGTTCCACGTTTGAATACTCTCTCTCTTGCGCGCGCGCTTCCAAACAGATGAGAAAGGCTCAGGAGCCACGCAGCTTTCTCTCACTCCTTTTTTATTTGCAATTAAATGCATTTCAAATGGAACAACTCTACAGAAAGCAATTTCGATAAGAGAGGAAAAGCCATTGCTTTTCACACCTCTATTGTTGAAATTTTTGCATTTCGCCGGCATTCTGTTATGTGAAATTGCACAATCAAAAACATATCTCGACAGCGGATGTGCCTCAAACATTTAATAGTCCCATATTGAAAATTAAATTGCACCTTAGAAATCATTTAAGCCTTTTTCTCGTTTTCTCTTTCCGCAATGCTTTTGTACTTTTCTGCACAATTTTGTCCCTTTTACTTTTGACTAGTAACAAAAGGTCATAATTGTATTTCGCTAAAACTGAAACGTTATATTTCCTCGTGGGTTTCTCATGCACGTGACGAGGATATCTGAATTAGTGTCATCTGGTCACGTCTACGCCGATACACTCCTCTTCTGTATTGTGTTACTGTAGGTTTTGTGTGCAAAGCATGCACTGCTGCGAACAATCTCCTCCCCAATTGGCGCATCTTTGAAGGATTTCTGAAGCACCGTAAATAGCTCCAAAACCTCTCTTACACGGTTTACCCCCGGAGCACTTTGTAACTTATCGGCCTTGCCTTGTGCCTCCTCTATGGCTGGCATTATGCTAAAATGTAAATCGCTAAGCTGCCAGAGATGTGGGTGGGAATCACCATGGAGCGCAAGCAAACTAATATTGTGCGGATTTTTGGGAGCTGTCGAACCCTCTCCCCCCCCTTCCATGTCCAAGAAATGTGATTTTAGTGGTGCTGATTTTGCATTTAGCTTTCAGGGCTAAAAAATACACACACATGCCCTAAAAATCCTAGTGCAGGCCCAAAGATTTACATGTGTACATTTAAAAGCAATTTAAATGCCTATGCCGAATTGAAAAAGCGTGTTCCTTTTGTGACAATAACATAGCCTACATACAAACATGCTTACATAGGGAACGCAGGGGCTAGTTGTCACAAGAATTACATCTGTTTTTTTCTGCCATGCAGTACTTTGGTATGATGCTTAATTCTAGTTTAAACCAGCTTAAATTTGAATATTTGTAAATACTAAACAAAAATGCTAGTACATAGTTGCAGTAGCTGTTGGGTAAACAAATGAACACAACATACATGTAAACCCCACACAAACATGCTATTCGGGTCAACTATATAATGAAGGCAGAATTAAATCTAAAGTTTCAATGGTATTTTTTCATAAATAGAGCATGTCACATGTTTTAAGTATCTTATGAAAATGTATTCAGTTGTGACAACTTACCCCATATCATGCAACATCATACACTGTGAATGGGAAAGGCTGTCGAAACAGGTTTGATTATTTTCTGTTCAATAACACTGGAAACATTGCATAGCTTTGCTGTTACTATTTATTATATACAGAAATATAATAAATAGATCAAGATGATATAAATGAATTGTAAATAGCGTGTGGTTGTAGACTGGTCTGCCCTATATTAACATTGATTTGTAAATCATATTATTTCCAATACTAAGCTATCATAAACAACAGCACGCCTGTAGACACAGAAGTTAACGTTATACACCATACAGGTACCCAGAAAACCTGATCAGACTTACTATGCATTAAACTTAAATGAAACAAAGAGAGTTATGCTGCCCTCTGTGGGTTCAATAACTTTAATAATTCCAGATCACTACATGTAAGGTTATAGTATATACAGTATAGGCTTATTCAGGTGTTCTGTGTGTTTGAATGATCTACAGCATTTACCAAATTATGCAAATATTTACCCTACTAAAAACACACTGATCACAACATTGTATCCCATGATGCACAGCGAGTTTACTGAACATCTTTTAACTCATCAGTTGCATAGATAGATAAAAAGTAAAGTAAGGGATTACTCTTATTTGTTTCTGTAATTAAATTACAGTTACTTCTGATGTAATTGAACTGAATACTGTAATATATACACAATATATTTGTCATCAAAATTTTTTATTATAAAAATATTAAAATACATGCTTTAATGTGCAGCCTACTCACATTTGTAATACTTAGGTCGGTTAATAAGGATGCTTTATGTGGTTTTATATTATTAATTTTAATAAATAAAGAGCTGAAATAAATAACTAATCATAGTTGATATAACAAGATACAAAGTAGGCCTAAGTAAATACTTTTGGAGAGAGTAATTTGTACAGTAATCTAATTACACTATTGAATATGTAATTAGTAACTAGTAAGTATTTACTTTATCAGAGTACCTTAAACCCACACTGGTCTACACAAAACTAAAATAAAAAGTAAGATAGACATACATAAGACCACATAAGGCCGCGTGGCAAGCTTACTGCCGATTGAAACATATATCGTTGTTTAATGTTTACCGTTTTATTTACTATTTTGTAACTGTAATAAGCAGTAAAGAGTAAATACTGTACCTGAAGATCGCTGCACTGCTCATTTATGCGCTCAGGCAGCGCCGACCGGAAGTACACGACGCGACCTGTGCGCGCGTTCACCTACTTCCGGGGTGTTTGTATTCAGTCTTTTCTAATAAATGAACCAATCTTAATAATTTTCCCGCGTTAAAGAACGTCGTTCGTTTATGGTTTAATAGGTTTAGAAGCCTACTATACTATAGCCAAAACAAATAAACTAAAGACATTTACAATACATAAATTATATACATTATTTTAATCATATTGATATTGAGAAGCGTCCATTGGGTTGCTAAACATTTTTTAAAGTGACAGATGATTTATGATCTGATTATATTATCTAGATGATCTTAATAGGATGTCAGACTGATGAATGAAAGAACCAGTTCACACTACTCAAGATTTGTATGTTGCATGTATAGTTAATGGTGACGTCAGACTGGCCAACTTTCTTATAACAACCTCACAGTGTGTGTTTTCGGCTATATATTAGATGTAGTGCATCTTGCTGACTTCTTAGTCGTTTTAATTGTAAAACCCGTTGAAGATTCAGCCACTGTTTCTTGTCAGTATCTTCTTCAGCTCACAATTAGCTGTGTGTATCACTCAATACAGAACAATGTCCATCGTAGATGTGTGAGGAACCCATTAGTTGAATTGTCTGGGACACGGTGGAAAATGTGTCATAATGCTAGTCAAATGGGAAGACCAATCCTTGCTTCATTTGAAAACATTTTACATGTTCTTCTATAAAGCCTTGTCCTTTTGAAATGAAACTGAAGTGCTCTCAATTACAATCTAAAAAGGCAACCTTTCTCTGAATCGACACATTAGGTTCCCTAAAATGTGTGTCGTATTGAGCTCGTGCTAATAGCCATTAGTGGAACCGATGCATTTTTCCATCAACATAATAATAAGCTGTTGCCTGTAAGCATCACCTTCATGTGAGTCTCCCTTTGAAATGCCATTAATCGAGCATTTCTATTATCGCCACTTCAAAGGATAAACAGTGTCCTCGTGGAGCATCGCACAGATTTCATTTGCAACTCTTTTTTTTCGTGTTAAAAACAATAACGTTTTCACGAAGTGCTCTTAGTCGGTCAGGCAACATTGTGTGTGGACAAAAGAGATGAGAAACCACACCAAGCACATTCTGCACTAATGCAATTAGACGCCAAAGAATTAACACGACTTAAATTAGTCCATTTAAGTTCAGTATTAGCAGCTTATGTTCTAGGCACTCCAAAGATGCAATAAGACAAAAAGATTTTGTTTTTAAAAGGCCAAAATAAATGACAAACCTCATGTGTTTCATTAGAAGTGCTTAAGAAAAACTTTAAAAACACATTTTGAAAGACTAGGCCTGTACCGTTTTAAGTGAATTAATGATTCTATCAATATTTTGTGCTACATTTACTCTTCAGCTAAAAAAAAGAATCCAAGTTTAAATAAAGACAGCATAAAAAAATAAAAATAAATATGCATCTGCCATTGAACATGCAGTTAAAGGGATTGTGAACGTTGTCACGAACCCGAACCCTAGTCGCTTTGGATAAAAGCATCTGCTAAATGAATAAATGTAATGTGAATGTACGAACCCGGCCTACTTTTGAAGTGTTTCAGAAATATTAAAACAATAAACAGCCTAAAACAATTCATGAAATGCGGCAAAATGTTAAAAGGTAACATGCAAAATATGAAATGAATTGTTTTGAAAATTGTATCAACTGTAAACGACTTCTCAATATCAATATGACAATCCTGACAAAGCTTTGAAACTGTTAAATAAACAAACCATAATAGTATGTAGTAAATACAAAAGTTGTAGTTCTAGGTTGGTGACCAAATAAAACAGAATAATAATGTTTGTGTTCTTTTGTCTCGTGTTTAATTGTAAAGCAGCCCTCTGGCGCCACCGCGTGTTAATATTGGTTATGTGACGTTAAAAGGTACAAACTGAACAGCTCTTGTTTATGGTGGTGCAAACTTAATTATATAACTTAATACAAACATACGCACTATAACACTTTGATATCATATGTCTTATGGGTCAATTTTTAAAAATTGAGATTTTTACATGATCTACAAGCTGAATATATAAGCTTTCCATTGATGTAGGGTTGTTAGGACATGACAATATTTGGCTGAGATACAACTATTTAAAGTCTTCATTTATTTTTGTCAACATTTTGTTTTTATTTCTCCATTTCTTTACGTGAAGCATTTTAAATTTGGCAAAATGTATATAGAAATCAACTTGCTTTGCCACAGGGTACAATAAAAAAATATTATTGGTAAGTTTATAATGGATGTTTTCATGTTGATCACAGCATTTTCTTTTTATTTTCAACTCCTCAATATAATGTAAGCTATTTTTATACATTTTTATAAAAGTCACAGCAATGCTGAAGTACGTTGGTCCTAGTCATTGAACACATAAGTTGTTGTCCAGTTAGTTTTACATCATACAGTCAGTGTTGTTTGCAATAAAAATTCTGACGGTGGACAAAGAAAAAGCTTTCTATAATGAAACATATGATGTTCACATGATGATTTTCGTAGAACATGTTTACCCTCAAGTTAAATGTGTGGTTCATCTCACAGAAGTCCAGACTTTGACTATCTCACCATCAGATTATTCCAGGGATACACATTTTTTTAGTTAAGGAATAAACATTTTACCAAAATTGCAATACCAGTTTGAAAGGTTTTGAAGCTGCAAAAACTTCAAAGAGTCTTTGAAAACCTCTGGTCAGTGAACCAGTAAGTCACATGATGACCCGGCTGACAAATACAAGGATTGTGAAGAATTTCCCCCTAAAGAATCATTTACATTTACATTTATTCATTTGGCAGACGCTTTTATCCAAAGCGACTTACAATTGAGGAAAACAGCAAGCGATTCGTCTAAGTAAAGCAATATTCACAAGAAGTGCTAATAATACAAAGTTTCAGATACAACGGCAAGATAATATAAGCAAGTATACAGAGAACATTCGAAAAAGAAAAAAATAAGATACTTTCCAGAACCCAAAGAAACACACACGCACGCACACACACACGCACGCACGCACGCACGCACGCACGCACACACCACACACACACGCATGCACGCACACAACCCTGTATCCATAATATATAAGAATCACAGATTAGTGCTCAATTAATATCTCAATTACTCTAAAAATTTTAAAAATGGAAAACGTCTCCTGTGTCTCAAATAATTCTCTTTAAAAAATATAAATATTGCACAAATGTCTCCATATACAGTTTCAGAAGAGATTAAGAAATTAAGAAATATCTCAAATTCTGGAGACTTAAGCTTTATTTAGTCTATATAGTATAAACATATATTTACTCTTTGTTTATCTTATACACATTTTCCTGAAACTACTTTTTCAACTAATTCTTCAGTAACATACTGAACCAGAAGCAACATATATAAAATTCGGACACATGACATGAATTGTTTTGTGTTGTGAGATGTTATGTGTCATAGAGGGAAACTTTCCTTCAGGGCTTTTGCTGGTATTGGAGCAACAAGTCGTTTCTTTGTGTCAGGTGATCATCACGGGACTCCAGCATTAATCCTTCCATGTACTTCCCAAGAGTATATAAAACCAGAGGCGGGGAGTGAGCTTTGTGCAAATCCATGTCATGTGTGGAAATCCACCATTTAACCAATAGAGAAACACTAAGAACTGCATGTAATCCTTAAAGAAGCTGAATTGTGTCTTGTGTGCCGCAGTGTTTGTGTGAAGAGAATTGGAGTTATGAACAGATTTGTTGTGTTGGCTCTTGTTTGGTGGTTGGGATGGATGTCCAGCACAAACGCTCAGTTTCCACGGGTCTGCTGTACAGTGGAGGGTATTGTGTCCAAACAGTGCTGTCCTGCTCTGGGTTCAGATCCGGCCAATGTGTGTGGAATTCTGTCCGGCAGAGGAGACTGCGGCAACATTCCTGTGGACACTAAACCTTGGAGTGGACCGTACAGATTGAGAAACGTGGACGATCGGGAGAACTGGCCCACAAAATTCTTCAACCGTACATGTCGATGCTTTGGTATGTTTAAACAGTTTTTCAATGTCACAAATGTTATGTCTGTCATCATTTCAATTATTCTGCCCCTTACAGATATGCTGAAAGTATACTTTATAGAAGTACTTTATGTATTTTTAGGCTTGTATGTAGCGAGTATAATATCAATATACTCTTCCTCAGCACTAAATTGGCCCACATTTTCATTTCTAAAAGTGTTCTTATATCTTGATCAAAGCATTGAATATAAATATAAGACAAGTACTTTTCGGTCAGTTTAAGTATAACTATAATGAAATAATTCAATCAAAACATAGTACTTAATTCAGAAGAACAATACTAGAGGAAAACTACAATAGAAGAAAACTACACTGAAAAAACAACTAGTAGAATTTGTAGAAGCACTTTTTTAAAGTAAATTTACTAAATTAAAAAAAACGGCGCAAAAAATTTAGCAAATTAACACTAAAAATATTAAGTAAATCCTATTAGTTGTTTTTTCCAGTGTGCCTAAATAAACCTTTTTTTGTAAGAAGACATTTAAAAAAGTCATTAAAATAATTAGTACATATCAAAATTGAAATTTCTTTGCTACAAGAATGAATTATTCCTCAAATCATGCCGTTTGAGATTTATAAAAGTGAAAAAAATTACTGTAGACTTACATTAAAGGAAGCTGTCAAATATTTGAGACTCAAGTTCTTTTGACTAATAAGCAACCACACAAAAATCTCATTTTGTGTCATCCAATTCATAAATAAATCTTTCAATATTTGCTGTTACAAGTTTTGTCATCTGTAAAGTCATTGCTGATGCAGAATATTATTGTCTTTTAAACAGGTAACTTTGCTGGTTACGACTGCGGCGAGTGTAAATTTGGCTGGACGGGGCTGAACTGTGACCAGCGTAAAGCTCCGATCGTGAGGAAGAACATCCACTCGCTGACTTCCGATGAGCTTCAGGAGTTTCTGAATGTTCTAGATCTGGCCAAAACCAGCATTCATCCGGATTATGTCATCGCCACACAGCACTGGTTGGGTCTGCTGGGACCCAACGGAACCGAGCCGCAGTTCACCAACATCTCAATTTATGATTTCTTCGTTTGGCAACATTATTATTCTGTTCGAGACACGCTGTTAGGTGAAGACCTGTTCTTTTACAGCTTTTATTCTTCAAATATGAACATTTATTAAATATAAAACGTCTATGCACACTGAATAGCAGAGACTGAAGTAAATAAAAACATCACAAGTGCCTTTTACACTAAAGGATGAATGCAAGATGTCTACATCTTTACAGAAGCACAATAATTCAAAATGCATGTTGTAAAAACGCGCTTTGCAGCAGATTTTGCGTGTATTATGTTGCATAAGATTTACAGCTTTGAATTATTTTCATTGTGGCAAAATGACCTAACAAAGTAAGAAAGAGAAACTGCTGTTAAATTTGAGGTTTGAAAGATATCTTGATGAAATAAAATGTATTATGTTGGATTTGGTCTGAATTGTTCTGTGTTATAGGTCCAGGACGGCCTTTCAAAGCCATTGACTTTTCACACAAGGGTCCAGCATTCATCACCTGGCACAGGTATCATCTGCTGAGTCTGGAGAGAGAACTTCAGGTTAGATTCTACGATCTGTGTTTATATGGTTCACAAGGACATTGACACGTACAGGATCATCTGCTCATCACATTCATGAAAAACCATGGAGATACTGTAGTGTTACCCAAATGACTGAGAGTCTCTTAAATAAGCCAAATGATCAATTTCTCACTCTTTTAGATTAAAATTCATGTTTCCTCTTCCATCTCAGTGTTCCTGGTTTGTGGAAACATTAGATGAAATTATAAATGATATAAATGTGAAAAATGTGTGACATTGTTGAGATCTCTTCTGAAATTGTCTCTATTGAATTCTCATTGATGTCTAGGAGAAATATTAAAGAGATCTCGTGTGTTTTTCTTTTTTTAATGTGTTGGCCCATAATGACACCGAGTATGTTGTGTAATGTTCAAACTCCATCAAAATAATCGGAGACTGCATGACAAATATAACCAGATTATAGTACTGGAGGCCTTTACGTTAAGAAATGGATCAAACTGAAGTAAAAACTGTATCCAGATTTTTTTCTGACTGTTGTTATTTTCTTTAATCGGATTAAACTTGAAATGATGGTTTGATTTTCTCATCCCGTCTTAGAAACTCACAGGGAATGAAAACTTTGCCGTCCCCTACTGGAACTTTGCTACAGGTCAGATGGAGTGTGATGTCTGCACAGACTCTCTGCTCGGAGGACAAGACTCTGGAGATCCGTCCCGTATCAGCCCACGATCCAGATTTGCACGTTGGGGAATCGTGTGTGACAGGTACTTTTTATTTGTCAAATCAGATCTGCTTATACATGGGCTCTATATATACATTCTCCTAAAAGAAATAAAGGTGCTTTCTTTGCTTTAATAGCTTAATAATAGCTTTTCACAATCTAGCAGTTTTTCTTACAGTCAAGTAAATCCGATATATTACACCTGAAGTCACTCTCATCAATGGCAAAAAGAAAAACAAACTTAATTCAGTCAGCTCCTAAAGGTGTTGTAAACCCACAAAATGCACAGATAATCAGATTTGAAAACTAAGAAGTAAAGCATTTTGGCTTTTTACAAAGAAAGTCATTTTAGTCAAAGTCTCAAGAGGCCAGAAACTGTGATGTTAGCAGTCGCATGCTCATGCTGTCTTTTATAATCTCTTTATTTATTGCAGCTGCTTGTAATAATGACTCGATCAATGTGATTGGTGGAGGTGTGGAGGCGTGTCCAAGAGGCGTGTCCACGCACGCACGCACGCACGCACGCACACACACACACACACACTGTAAAAATGATTTGTTGTTTTAACTTAAAAAAATTAAGTTACCCGGCTGCCTTAACATTTTTAGTTAATTCAACTTTATTAACATGTCAACATAACAATTTGGCATTAACTAATATTTACAAAATAATAATAGATAAATGAATAATAATAATAAAAAAACCTTTCCTTAGCCTTGTGTACTCCACAATACTGCGCTAGTTTTTACTGCACTTGTGCATTTTGTTATCTTATGTTGTTCCAATTGCTTCCATTGTTAACCTCATTTGTAAGTCGCTTTGGATAAAAGCGTCTGCTAAATGTAAATGTAATTTTTACATTGAATTAACTCAAAATATTAACTTAATTTTTTAAGTTGAAACAACAAATAATTTATTGCAGGGATACAATCTGCTACTCACACTGATCTTGAATCAGATCCATCATTTAATAACAGAAGAATATCAAGAACCGTGCCAGCATGAGGCACATCCACCACATATACAACAATAAGGAAATAAAAAGAAAGATTGCTTGTTTTCTTTCTTTCTTTCAGTCTGGATGAATATAATGAGCTGGTGACTCTGTGTAACGGGACCAGCGAAGGATTTCTGCGCAGAGGAATCCTCAACACATCCGATGTGACTTTACCAAGCATGAATGATGTGAGAAACTGTCTGAACCTCAGAGACTTCGACAGTCCTCCGTACTTCACCAACTCATCCTTCAGCTTCAGGTGAGCTCAGCTTTACATTTATTAACATTTTGTCCACAATACTATAACGGTAATAATAATAAAGGTTATGATCCTCTTTATTCATTTTTATTGAGCTGTGTTTGAAGTTTTATATTCCCTTTCTTTTGCAGGAACGCTCTGGAAGGATACGACAGGCCGGATGGAGAGCTAGACAGCGATTCTGTGGCAAACCTGCACAACCTGGTGCACCTGTTTCTCAATGGAACCAGTGCAATGTCACACTCCGCTGCCAATGACCCCATCTTTCTGGTAATATAATAACATGTTCATTTCACTTTACATGAAAGAGTTTCAGTCTGGGATCTGTATTAATCTCTGATGTTGTTTAAATAGGTGCTGCACGCCTTCACTGACGCCATATTTGAAGAATGGATGAGACGTGCCCGAGAGAACGCGACTTTCCCGGATGAGATGGCCCCCATCGGACACAACCGTCATTACAACATGGTTCCGTTTTTCCCACCTGTGACCAACGAGGAGATCTACATCACATCCGAACAGCTCGGCTATTCCTACGCCATTGATCTCGAAGGTACTTTAAACGCAGTTCTGACACAATCCCAGGTGTCATTTTTCATCCTTTACTCATCCACATGCACTTTGATTTCAGAAACCGATAACAGAGCTTCTGTGTTCGTGCTGGGCAGTACAATGGGAGGAATATTTCTTGGTCTGCTTCTGTCACTCTTGCTGTTGGTGTTGTACGTTCAGCAGAGGAGAAAGCGCGAGTTCGAGCCGCTTCTGAAGGCTCAGTTCACTAATGCAAAGTACACAGAGGATGCATAGTACACACTACTGTACTCCATACTGTACTCATGCAGGTTAAACTCAATGGCTCCTGCCTCTCAACTCAAACCTCATAAAGGAATCATTTACAAGCTGGATCTTAGGGATACTGGATCTCATCCTTCAGGCCGGGATCACGATGCCTTTAGATGCTGCCTACATAGGGAGTCAGTTGGTGAAGATATGAACATTCAGGACATTTTTTGTGTTACATTGTAGCAACTGTGAAATATGCAAATGAGATGCAAAGAGAAATGTTTGATTCAAAAGAGAGAAAAAAGATTTAGTGTCCACTATGTTTAAGGCAGTTTTTTGTCCGTTATCATGTTCCTCATAAAAATGTAATCCTGTAATGATGGTATTTGACATTATCATACTGTAGTGTTATGAAATATAAACATGTTCATTCAGACTTGGACAGTTTCTGAAGATTCCTTTTCAAAAATATTTCAAAACTGTCCTTGTCATGATGATGAAAGGCCCTCAAACATAAACTCAAAAGGGTGAAAAGTTGAACAAAATGAAAGTGTTAAAAATCTTGCTTTACGTATTTCACAATTGTCTAAATTGCTGCAGTTATAAAGTAATGTTTTATTTTAAAGCAACAGATACAAAATGATCATCTGTCAATCTGTCATTAAGAAATCAACCATGTTATATTTATTTGAGAAAATCATTCCTAAAGCTTTAGTTCTTATTGATTTTAGTTGTTTAATAAATGTCCTGTTTGTGAGAATGATACAAACTTGAATCAAATTAAAGAGAGATTGATGATTGAAGATGTACGGTTTCTTTATAAGACTGCAATAAAAACGGAATGTTTTCAAGTTCTTAGCAAACAAAAATATAGCAAAACAAAATAATTCAGATGGTGAGATTGTGTTGGATAAAAGCGTCTGCTAAATGACTACATGTATTCAGATGGAACCCATCTTTCAGCTTGTATAATAAATCCAGTGCATTTCTTTTTCTGTTAAACCACAGAGTTTAAAAAAAATACTTTGAATAGTGTTTCAAATAGTATTTCATTTGTAAATAAATAAAAAACAATATGTTCAGATCTCTCATCTATTTGACAATAAACATCATTTAGTTTCATAAAGCATCTTTCAAAAGGGCAGCAAATGCTTCAAAATTCTTCTTTATATTTGTGTTATTTCTAAATGTTGTATATTCAACTTTACACACTTTGAAGAAAACATCATAATATAAAAGTGCTTACATTACATTCTTTTTGATCAAAATGCAATTGGTAAACATACTTATAAGACTAATAGTGAAAATGAACCCTATACATGCACAAAAACAATGATACTGATATGAAGAAATAACTGAGGGAAGATATGTCTGTCATAAGATATCAAGAGACTTTAAAAAAATGTTGATGGAGTTTGTAAATGTGTGAGGAAGATCAATAATATTCCCAAATCACTGAATATTAATAATGAGGATCAATGCATAACAAAGCATCACCTTTCAGTCCAGTTATGTATAGAAAACATGATAGAAAAAACATTTGATTTATTCAAGTTACAATTTCAGAAAGTCTTTCTATATGGAATGGCATTACAATCGTCCATCTTCTACAGAAACCTCTCAACAGACGGCACAAGAGATTAAGTTTGTGCAAATATTCCTCATACATTATTCAGAAAAACAACTTTCTGAATGTCCTGCCCAAACGCTCGAGGGACGGAAACCTGCAGGATGTTCCACAAACCGAGCGCTGAAATAAAACATCTGAAAAAACCATTATTGAGGATATTTTTAACTTCACAAACAGAAAAGAAAGTATCTTGAATTCCGGATTGTACCATTTTGGGGGGAATGTTAGGATTTTACTGTTAGGGAAAGTTACGTGATGTCCCTAATATATAACACTAAATCTGAACGAACGGCAGAACCTGAAGAACATTCATGACCTTTTTTTTTAAAGCAAAGTGCTGAGCAGTTGATTTTTAACACAGAACACAAAATATCAGATGAACAGTCCAGAAGTGCTTCAGATCATGTGAATATCTTCTGGATCTTCTTGTCAAAACTTGGTTTGGAAGAAGCTCAGAAAGCACTGCAATACAAATATTTTATCTTTAAAAACAACTGCAATAAATCCGATTGTGTGCGATATCTCCACATGTGTTGTGTGAGAAGTAAATGTTGTGCATGCAGATGGATTTATTTCATGTCATATCGCTTTGGTTATTGAGGTTAGTGAACATGTAGAGCATCTGTCTGAAACACAACATGTGATGCCGACAATAAGGTATCAAACTAAAAACTGCATGAGCTGTTAAACATGTTTTTTTTTATAAAATCTTTAATTTAACACACAGGGATTTGATGGGGTTCTGTTCAAATAATCCATGCATTTCCAAACCCGCTTATCCGATGCGTCATCACGGGAGGACTGAAGCCTTGTTTAAATAAATTACATTTTCTCATTTTCTAATCATTCTTACTTTAGAAAATAGAATTATGCTTTTAAAAAAGATTCTCTTCCGCATTAAAAGGACATTTGTAGCTGTAACTGAATGTAAATATGAGCGAGAATACATATTATTTGCAAAATATAATCCATAAATGTGCTGCTGTTAATTTATTACACTAAAAACTGAAATGTGATGATAAATGTTCTGCTTATGATCGTTTGGAACGAAGAGGGAATAAGGATGCGCTCATTCCATCTCCACACAGGATGAATATCTTCAGGATCCCATCGGAATCTAAAACACTGGAAACAGTATCAGTCTGACTGATGGACAGCAGATCCTATCTCAGGACCAGAGCAGAGACCACCGGCGGCAGGAGGATGAGGAGGAGAGATGACTGGATGCTGGAGGATGAAGATGCTTCATCACGTTTCTCTGCCTCCTCGAGAGGAGCTTGTGTGATGAAAGAGTCTGATTCTGTGACGCACATCTCACTGCATCCGCTGCCGCTTCCTGAAGAGCTGCTGTCATCATCTGACACACGGGACGGACGGACGGACGGATTACAAAGAGAGCAAAGATATAGAAAACCTTTTTTATAACCAGCTCTGACTCTTATTAAATTATATTTCATCTTAGTGCTACTTAATAGAAGTTTTAATTAGATTTAAAAACATAAATTTCATGATCTCTGTACAAAGGAGAAGTACTGTTTCAGCTCGGCCATTTATCATTTTTATTCTTCACTACGAAACACTTGTTTGCATGTAACTTCACAAAGTTACATGCATTTGTGTCATTTCTGGAGATTTTTGCGATATTTAAAATGTCACCATGTTTGCAGGAACTTACCAGAGTCTTGGAAGAAGATGTCATTACCGTCATAAGCGTTCTTGAGCTTGTTGGTCATCGCTCTTAATGTCGCAATCTGATGTCGTATGAGCGTGTCCGGCCTGGTTATGTCAACCCCGACCTCTGGATTATTCACCTGATGTGTTAGTCCATCTTTCAGAACCTCAGAGACGTACCTGAAAACAAATAAACAACTATTTGTCCAGGTTTACATCATTATTAGCCATTGGCTACACACATTCAATAAACATAAAATGAGTTTAAAAATGGTTTTAGTGAAAGTTAAGTTAAATTGTAAGAACAACCGTGTCGCATTTACTTAGACACAGAAAATTCAAATCAAACCCGAAAAACATTTGTCAACACTTGTTTACCTCATGAAGTTCATATTTTGTTCTCACTGAGGTGATAAAGCCACAATAATGAAAATCTCAGGAATAAAATGACAATGGATCTTTGAATACTGGCATAAAGTCTGGTCCATTTGTAGATAAATCATAAGCAGAACCTCCAGATGTTTGATGTCATGTATTACCTGGCCTTAGAAACACCGTTCCAGCAGTCGTCATCATCACCGTCTGCCTCCGCTGCCACGTGTTCCTCCTGACAGATGCCTTCTGGAATCCACGACCAAAACTTTCTGAACTGTTTCAACTTCTCCTTGATGTCACTCACCTGAATGACAGATATTTTTAAATAATAAGACACGTTTAAGCGCAAGCATGAACTACTACCAGGTTTTGTACATGTATTGTTATTACCCGACATGTGGAAAGTGTGCAGTGAACAAAACAACACAAACTTCAGGAGATATTAGTGAAGGAGGAGAGATGTGCGATCTTCACTATTCAATACAAATCGGTTATTACAAAA
Source organism: Oreonectes daqikongensis (assembly GCA_026939265.1). Taxonomy (NCBI): domain Eukaryota; kingdom Metazoa; phylum Chordata; class Actinopteri; order Cypriniformes; family Nemacheilidae; genus Oreonectes; species Oreonectes daqikongensis. The sequence continues at coordinate 559,189 of JAOTQM010000451.1, read as the reverse complement.
ACAACAAAATATATATAAATGTAAAACCTATTTTGTGTTGTTGTTCAGATTTTCTTTTTTAAGCCAAAGCTCCAACAAAGGACAAACGGTCTAAATTAATCCACCAATCAATATACATTTCTATTAAAAATAAGAGACGTTTTCAGTTATTATATGTATGTAATAAAAAAATTGTTTCATTCTGTGAACAATATTTCTTCCAAATAAAATATTGTTTCTATTTGCATTTTTTGCAGAAAATGAAAGAAACAGGTCAAAATAACAGAAAAGATGCTCTGTATTTTTTCAGACCTCAAGTTCATATTCACTTTTAAGCAATACAGCAATAATATTTGTAATGTTCAAAAACTTTTATCACAGTGTTCATGTGTGTTGTCATGCTGTTGGATGACTTTTTGTCACTCCTGAGGTTTGATTTTGTTGAAATTCTAAACTAAAATGACCACAATACATGTAGAAATGATGATTAAATGATCATTTGGAATTTTTTTCCATTGCTGTATATAAAATAAAATGTCATATATGTATAATATATATGATAAATACATCATGTTAATGACGTATGCCACGAGTAACAACAAGAGAATTTAAAATGACTGTAAATAGTGCAGATCTGTAGAAAGCATGTATAAAATAATAGATGTTGATCTGTATGGGGCTTCTTCACTCCTTGAGGTACACTAGTGTTTTTAAGATTTCTCACCAGAATGTCAAACCCTGTACAGCAGTTCTGGTTTGTAATACGTGATCATCCTGCTGATGATGTTTGATATGTGATCAATATGAAACACATAAAGTCATACAGCACAGACACAAGTCAACCGACACAACAGACCGTCTGTTTTACTCTCTACAAGAACCTCCAAACCAGACCGATCGAGACATGAAGAGCAACCCATCACAACCCTCTTGATATTAAAGGAGTAGATCACCCAAAAACAAAACTTTAGTGATGGATGTCTGTGAACCTTCAACATGTTTCATTCATATTTAGGCCTATACATAGTGCATTTTATTAAAAAAAAACCTTTGTGTTGAGCTGAAGAAAAAAGGCATATACATCTGGGATGACGTAAGTTTTGGGTGAACTCATGAACATAAATCTGACATAAACATCAAATGCTTAAGTGTAAAACTAAACTGCTGCAGGGCAAAGAGCCGTTCTGTCTACATATTCTTACTCTTCATGAGAAAGTTTGTGCTTTTACATCAACTACTACGTGTATGAGGAACAGCACTATTGCATTTAAGCTTGAAACGCGTGAACTGAGGAGCTTATGTGCTACAAGAAATCTTCGACTAGCATATTCATTTCATCAGGGATTAATACTACTTTGAATGGATGTCATACATCTCAGAGGGACTTTGTTTCTTACTTGTATTTAAAGACTAAAGACTCTCGTATATGTTTCTGATAGAATGTGCTTTTGTTTGTTGATTTACACTGGACGTGTGTCTACATCCATCTAAAAGCGGATCAAGTGCTTTACGATATTTTATTTCAAACTAAACAACATTAAAAACTGTATTGTAACACGTGAAGAACCGTTCCACACATAACAAACTTTTTCTGTCAGCCTACAATCAACACAAAATATGACCCAAACCCTCCAAACAAATCTGTCCTCGACATGGTTATTTTTGTGAGGTTCATCTTGAGAGTCATAATTATTCTCTTGAAGGATCTATAATACATGTTTAGTTTGAGCTAAATAAATACAGAACCAGAAAAATGTTACGACAAAGAAATCAAAAATGAATATTTTAGACCAACAACAAATTATAGCAAAGTATACCTTTGTGTTTATATAATCTTATATTGTAGTCATTGTGTGTAGTCACAACTAAAGGCTGAAATACACTACACGACTTTTAAAATCTGAACAGATTAAAAAGAAAATAGACATCCTACACTTGCAGACACACACACGTTTGCATAGAAAACAATACATGATAAGATCTTCAGACTGGCGCAGACTTTCTACAACAACTCCAGACTGAAAATCTGGGCAAAAGTCTTGTAGTGTATTTCAGCCTTAATCCTTTTTGAAACAGAGCCTTAAAGTTTTAAGTCAAACCATTCTGATGGCAACTTATTTATGCAATAACTCTTCTACGTGAAATATTAGTAAAATAATTCAATTTAACAGCCGGGTCTGTGTATCTCTCTCTTCCTCTCTCTATTCAATTCAATTCAAAAAGCTGTACTGGCATGACAAAAGTACAATAAAACAATCCAGTTTCCAACAACTGAACAATTTAAATAGCATTTAAACAATCAATATAAAATAAATAATAAAGTAGATAATAAATGATGTCCCCCTCTTCTGGTGTTGTTTGGGATGTACAGGTCATTAATGCACTGATTGATGTGCTTTAGTTAATGACTGTCAGCAGGTGTTTCAGGTTTCCTAAAACCTTTATAAACTCTCAGTTTGTGGCAGTCTGATGAAGGAGAGCTTGAGATCAACATGAGAGAGCAAATAATATATTAAGAGTGTCTAGTGTTGAGGAGGAAAAGAGAAACAAGTGTATTTAGAAAATAGGCAAAGGAGGGGAAAAGTTCAAAAATACAATCGATGATAACAAACATTCCTGCCAACCAGAAGCTTAATCAATGATGCAAATATCTCCCCAAAACTATGTCATCCCGAACAGAGGGGATGAAATAAAAAAATAAGACATGATGAATGGGGACTATTTAGCAATGTGGAAAAACTATCTTATATTTTTCCTTTGCTTGGATGAAAGCTCTGAATAAATGCATACAGAGACGAACAAATGAAAGCATCAAACTTTAAATCAAAAGCCAAAAAAAGCTGTCTTCATGTCAAATGAATTTTATATCGAGTCTGGCCTCTCAATGAGTTGTTTCCTGTTCTGAAGTGATATTCGTAGAGATGGTGTTTTGTTTCTGGAGCTTTTGCGACATCAGGCGCCAAATTAGCTGCGCAGATCTTCTATATTAAATCAAGCATTATGCACAATTCATTTCCACGTCTATAATGCAGTTAGCAAGCGCTCATGAGATCATGTCATGCATCCCAGTCGCATCGGGTTGCACAAATCCAGAGCAATTCATCATCTAAATGATTAAATCTGTGCAACCGCTCGGGTTTCCCGTCGAGCAACAAAAAAAAAGGATTGTGTTTAATAAAATAACTCCCAACAAAATAGAGAGGAAAACAAAACTGTGTTTGGTGTGATGTGCACATTATAGTCAAGTCTTTAGTCTATTTTTAGAAATGGAAACCAGCAACATCTCAGCCGTGATTCATATATTTGAATGTTGTGAGTGTTAAGCATTGAGGAAGTCCTCCAGCGTTCAGGCAAAGTAAACGCGGTATAAACATTAATGACTGCGGCCCTTCAGGACCTGAAGGAAGCCATTAGTAAATGCACTGGAGAAATCACAGCCATCATCCGGCGTAATGCAGCACCTCCCGAGAGACACCATCGCATATGTCTGAATATCACAAACTTTCCAAATCTTCCCAGTTTCTGAATTATGAACACTGATATAGCAACAGAGCTGAGAATTTCCTATCGATTGCCTCTAAGTATGTAATGCATATGTGAGGTATGAGCCGAGCGTGATCGTGTTGAGATGAATACAGACTAGAGTGAATATATCGGTACACCGTGGTAAAGTTACCACATTTACCCTTCAGTGTATGAATTTTGGTTTCCTGGAGGATGAAGGCATTATATCTTTGAAACACATGAGATGTTGCACAAGTAAAACATGTTCAATGGAAGCACAGAAATAAGTCCTCTTACACTGTGCTGCATGGATTTCCATACAATCCTCTGGTAAGCATTATCAAGAGAGAAAAAGAGACGTGTTTTATGCACATTTTCAGCTTTAGAATATGACATTCAGAGCACAACAGATGTAAACCTGAAGAACATTTGCATCAAGCAGCACACAGCAAAAATGTTAACAAATGCTGATCAATAGAGAAAGAAAAAGAATGTATTTTTGGCATCAGTGTGAAAGGGCATCAGACATCATCTGTTCCAAACCTACTGAACTGCTGGACCTACACAGCATTTAAAGTCCGTGTTGTGATTTCCAACTGTGCTACTTTTAAATTAACATTTTACTTTACATCTAAAGAAATACTAAATCTTTAATTCGCAGAATGTATGAAAAATCGCAGAATGTATTAAAAATAGAAAAATAAAAATCGCAGAATGTATTTAAAAAGAATCACAGAACATATTTAAACCGCAAAACGTATAAAACAATCGCAGAATGTATTAAAAATCGCAGAATGTATTAAAAATAGAAAAATAAAAAAAATTAATCACAGAATGTATTTCAATCGCAGAATGTATTTCAATTGCAGAATGTATTTCAATCGCAGAATGTATGAAAAATCGCAGAATGTATTAAAAATCGATAAAAAAAAAAAAAATCGCAGAATGTATTTAAAAAGAATCACAGAACATATTTAAACCGCAAAACGTATAAAACAATCGCAGAATGTATTAAAAATCGATTTAAAAAAAAAAAATCGCAGAATGTATTTAAAAAGAATCACAGAACATATTTAAACCGCAAAACGTATAAAACAATCGCAGAATGTATTAAAAATCGCAGAATGTATTAAAAATAGATTTTTTTCCCCCAAAAAATCGCAGAATGTATTTAAAAAGAATCACAGAACATATTTAAACCGCAAAACGTATAAAACAATCGCAGAATGTATTAAAAATCGCAGAATGTATTAAAAATAGATTTTTTTCCCCCAAAAAATCGCAGAATGTATTTAAAAAGAATCACAGAACATATTTAAACCGCAAAACGTATAAAACAATCGCAGAATGTATTAAAAATCGCAGAATGTATTAAAAATAGATTTTTTCCCCCCAAAAATCGCAGAATGTATTTAAAAAGAATCACAGAACATATTTTTATCTGCAAAACATATAAAACAATCGCAGAATGAATAAAAATAAATGATTGAGATGCACTGGATTAAAAGACATTAGAAGAACCCAATTCTGGTTTGTTACTTGAAGTTGTCTGATAGGACTTGTGAAAAAAATAAGAAATAAGAGCTGGGAAGCACTTTTGGAAGACTGGAGTAAAGGTTGGGTCAGTGTTGTCTATGCAGACTGTGGAAATCAAGGCAGCTGGGTAGGTTTTGGAACAGAGCCTATGTCCACTGCATGGTACTTTACAGTCACGGTATTCCCGTCTTACCAGGCGGTCCAGGCGACTACCGGCAGAAGCGGTCGGAAGTTCTTCGGGGTTGTAGGGGCTGAAGCGTCCGCTGAACGTGTCAGGGACACCGCGGGCAGTTCTGCTCATTCCTGAAGGCTTCGGTTGTCCACAACCTTGGAAAACCTGCAATTACACGGAGAGGATGTGTTCTCCGAATCATACTGAGCTATTGAGTTACTTTGAGGAGAAGAAAGAAAAACACAGCCGTGTGGGATGATGAGAACCTGCTATTCTCCAAAACCATAAATATCCCAAAATATAGTAATGAATAAAAATCGAATGGACATGTCTATGTTTGCTGAACTTATAATGTCCATAATTAGATTTATTCTTTACTTCTTTACTTTATTCTTTATTGTTTTATGGCATGGTTACAGACCCCAAGAATATTTGGTTACATCTTTACATTTGGTCATGCTGATGATGTATTTGTATATAACTGAAGATCATAAAAGCTGCATGCATTGAAAAAAGATTGACACAATGCTTTTAAATATGTTTCAGCATTTCACATCATGCATAAGAATAAGACAAATCTTCAATTGTTAACTACTCCAAAAAAACCAAATGTCTCCCTTCGAGGACATTTTCTTTAAAAACTACAATTAGTGGCGGAGTGAGAATGCAGAGATGTAGGAGATGCGTTTACTGGCCCGCGAGCAGAGCTGCACATTTCTGACCGTCCGCAACTATGTCGTTAAAAATAAGATTGGAATTGGGATGACAGGCTTTTGGGTTTGGACCTGAAGCCAGTGAAACCCACAGATGGTTAAATTCTAGGCTTGCTCGTCCAGAACATGATATCACAACATGATGATTATGGAGAAACACAGCTGCTCTCGACGGCAGGAAGAGGACAACCGGACATACTTGATAAGAAAGCTGCATGCTGTTCTCCTGCATATTCATGATCGCTTCCGATATCTTGACGTCTATCGGCTCCATGACGGACTCGATGTTGAACGGTCCCTCTAGTCTCTCTGTCAAGAGCAACATGGCATCTGTCAAAACACAACAGGTGAAGAAGAGCGAGTTACATACACTCAGAGAGAGAGAGAGAGAGAGAGAGAGAGAGAGAGATCTTGTGTCTCCTCCTGACAAAAAGAAATTGAATTCGAGTCATTGAACAATGCCCAATCACAAAATTCTGTTAAAAGAAAAAAATGAAATGATTGAACCCCCATGAAGAGTTTGGAGGTGTAAATGAATGTAGATTGACATGAAATAATCTGGATTTGAGTTCATATTGAGATTTTGATTGCAGACTTGACAAATCTGAGCTCATTTTGAGACATTGTTGACATCTCTTCTCAAACTCGATTCCACAGATTTCTGACTCTCTTTCCCAGGAGAAATATCCAAGACGCAGATGAGACTAAAGTCAAACGCTAAATTCAATGTGTTCATATCATTTTCATTAACATCAGGTCAACTGGATAACACTTTCCAACATAATTCACAGACGAGTTTTATTCAGGGATGGATGAGCAGATAAAGCGAGCGTGTCGGATTCGTCCACAAGCCCTTCTAATGCCCGCCGACATGACGGGTGTGGCAACAGATTTGTCCACAAATATGAGAGAAGAAAACATTCATTTTCGTCAACATCTATTTTCTCAGCCGTGGACTCCATGTTTGAAAATCCAAACGCCACAAAAACCTCCAAACATGATGTGGAGAGAGTGAACAGCTGGGCACCGAGTGAGCTGGCATGACACAGTTTTAATAATACACTGGCTAGACAGCATGACTCCAGTGAGGTGCAGTAAACATCTTTAAGATTTCACATTCAGTCTGTGCAAACAGTCCTAAACATGTTGAGGAAATCACATGTAAAACAAATAAATGAGAAAATATGATGAGAAATGTTTGAGATCTTCAATAATATTGACCTTTGATTGCAGACTTGACAAATCTGAGCTCGGTTTGAGACGTTGTTTCACATCTCTTTGTGAGATTTATGGCTCTGAGATGATGTTTTCATTTCCTCTGAGATCTGATCAGTGTTTTATTTCTAAATGAATAATCTATGTGATATGTTGGTGTAGGGGCACAGTGGCTTCTCTGATGCCCAACATCATCCACCGAACATCTGTAAGCTATTAACCGTTTCTGGGCGACACGTTGGGACGGTGGCCACGTGCTCCAGACGCTCTCATTACTTGCGTTTGTTTAACCCCCCGACTCTCCAGTTATTAAATCTCTCTCGGTTCGTGAATATCATTGAATCAAGTGTGTTTAAGAGAGCTGAAACCAATCTAACCTGATGCACTGCTTAAATACACAGTCCATTTCATAACAATCTTAACAGAATAAACTCCTTTTACAACACAATATTTCCCACAGCAACACAAACATGAATCAGAGTTGTGAGTATCTTTATGATATTGTATGCTTTTATAAACAAGTTTGGATAAGTTATTTCTCTTAAGGTCATACTTTTTATAATAATCCTGATTTTCTGTCATTAGGGCTGAAAACCTCTGCAGTCTCATCTCTTATTCATAAGGAGGTCTTCTCAGGGCACAGGAAATGTTATGGGCTTGAATTTTCATGAATTGTGAAGTTGTGGCTGGATCCTATTACCTAATGAAACAAATCATGCAATTAAAAAGAAATGAGCAAATAAAATCAATAAGGATCTGTTTACACTTTGGTAACACAGAGGACTGCCGAAAGGGCAAGACTAATTTGTGTGTTTGTCCAACAGTAACACACAGATAAATATAAAAATGGCAACACATTTACTAAAATTTGATAAGACAATGGAGACACACTTCAGATTTGCGAATTTGTGGTCTGGATTTCAATCTCTCTACAAGAATTGAGAGTGAATTACACATTTATATAAATTCATAAAAACCTCAACGCGAGTCAGATTTTAATGAAGTAATTGAACCCTTCAAATGGCAGTACGATGTCTTACAAATTCACAATGAATGTCTTGAGCTGCTGTAAGTTAAAGAACAACGTTTGCATCAATAAAATGTGATGTAATTACTTTTTTCACGTTTTGTCACCCGATCTTATTTCAAATAAAGTGTGTCGGCAAAAGCTATGTAAATCATTTATTTGAGCTGCTTTAAAAGAATACAATATTAAATAGCCAATGGTGATCTTAAAGTCTTCACTAGTCTTCGATTTAGGTGTAAAACAGCAGTAATGTATTATGTATTGAATGTACAGTAATATAAACTGACCGTATAGTCTGCACATGCTTACTGCGTTTTTAAACCCTCTTAAATATTTGTTTCCTGTTTTACAGAAAATACCAATTGCCTTCCAGGATGGACAACAGAGAACTGTTTGTTAAGAAGAATTTGCATTGAATTTAAATGAGAAGCATTTGTATGATGCTTGAGTTCTGTGAATGGACTGAAGTTCAGCATCTATTTCTGTCTCGACTGTACCACAGTAAATACAACCCGTATTTGTTCTTACCATTCACCTGTAAAACATTCTGAAGAAACATCACTATTAAAACAAACTAAAATCATGAACGTGAATGAACACACGTGACCCTAAAAGGCTGAAAATGTATAAAGCAACCGTAAACATCCTACTGGTTAAAAATAAGCCGTTTAAGGTATTTGAATTCTGTTTAAATATCCATAAACACAGAAATAAGCATAGTATGTTTATCTCTCTTCTGGTCTCATCATATAAAGTTTTATATGAATCACTTTTGGGTGTCTAGAATAAAAGACTTCTTGTCTGTTTCTCTCATCTGTCAAGCTAAGAAACTGGAGCGTTTCTGAGCAAAGTCATCTCCACACAGACCAATACTTGGAAACAATTTGAAAAATGTCCCGCAATGCCCGAGTAAACCAAACGCGGTGCCCAAAATCTGCCTGGAAAGAAAATCCTCCTCCGTGCTTCGAGAGGACATGGATGACCTCAGAAAGATTCCCAAAAGTCATCCTGGTTAATCAGAAAGGCACAGGATTACTCTGTACCTGTTAATCTCCAGCAGTCTTCTAAAGGACAAGATTCATCGAAATATGAATCATGAATTTAAAAAGATCGGGCGTTACACGTTTAACTTTTAGTTAAAACTGAATCTTCTCTAAATGCTGTTACTTTAATTCATGGCCACTCTTAAATCTCAATTTCTCTAATCTGATTAGCAAATGGAAACTTAAGTCTCATCTTTCTCTTATATCCATTATATCCATTATATATATAGAGTCTCAGAAGAGATCTCAACAACGTCTCAAACTGAGCTCAGATTTGTCTCGTCTGCAATCAAAAGTCAATATTATTGAAGATCTCAGTATGAGCTTTTTATTTCTCCTGAGCACTTTTAGGAGACCAAGTTATGAAAGAGCAACATCTGAGCAATATCATTCTCCTCTGGGCAACCTTTTATTAAACAGAGATGATTCAAGTCTACTTTAGGATGGTGTGTGATGTCTCATGTCCCTATTTCAGACTCTTGTGGAGTTTTCTGAAAGTTGATCTTACCAATATATTTGCTCCATTCTGGGTCGAGATCAGCCTGGTTGGCCAGACAGCCCTTCATAACATTCAGACAGTAGTTCCTGCAGGGCTTCAGCGTCAACAGACCATTACAGTATGAACAGAAGAGCATTTTAGTGAAGCCGTCGACGCACGCGGGGCTCATCGTAACCTATGAACGCATGAGGGAATACATGATTCATTCATGGTGTTTATAAAAATACAGATTTGCATTCTTTTGTATCATTGTTAGGTTTCATTAACATGAATCAAATACTGAGTTAATGATGTGATGTTAAAGGCAATGCATGAAACATTAAAAAAAGGCAAAGAATTAAACCATTAAACAGACAAAATGTACAATGCTCTGAATCTAAAGTAGAGATCTCGAAAGAATCTGCAAGCAAATTAAATCTGGTTTTCAAAGCAGTTTAAGTTCAGTTTAGTATTTCTTTAACCTGTATATAAAGTGTTGAGGGGAAGGAAACAGTCATAAAATCTGTGTCCAGCAACTCACCTTAGAAACTCTGTTAGCGACTTCTCGACCCACCACCAGGCCCTGGACGAAGGTGCGAGCCGTGACGAACGCCCGCGTAACCTGAGCCTTGAGCTTCTTGGGAACGTCTCCAAAGGGTTTGAGCTGTTCCATGTACTTACTGATACATTCCAGATAATCCTCAGTGATGACATACTGAGAATTCAGGAGCTGGAACATGCGCTCCAGAAGGTGCGTCCAGAAGTCATTCAGCATCTCCTCCAGATTGACGTTGCCACCTGTGTAGTATCTCTTCAGCTCGGCGAATAAACCCTGGAAGACCTCTGCGTTCTGCATGTAGGGTTTACCGTATGTCCGAATGAACATCTCATTTAGAGACTGCTCCGTGTTCTCAAGCAACTCCAGAAAGAATCCTGATTAACCAAACAGAGGAAAAACTATGACGGTTTTATAACTGAGGTTATATATACAGAGGAATAAATACTACATATTCGATTTAGTTGCTTACTGATCAGGTGGATTCATAAAAACAATTTCCTGGCGACTTCAAGAACCATTATAAGTGATAACCACACGCATGAAGACCATCGTATCAATTTATATCATCTTTTAAACATTTTGGAAACCTCAAAGTCTAAATGACAGGTTAGTTGAAACATACATGAATGTGGTTCAGTTTTTGTTTGATTCTAAATCCTTAAATGGCAGATTTTTTTAATGTCACTTTAAATATAACATCCATGAAAATTCAACCTGATCTCACGGAAAAACATTGTTATAAACACTCATCTGACAATAATGATATATATTTGATCTCTGGTTTTCTGTTTGAGTTTGAATCAAATACAGAAACATTTGCTTGATGCCCATTTATAACATGTGACATGCATGCTTTTCTACTAAAATCATCTGAAATAAAAGGATTTAAGAGATCAACATCTTCACACAATGTTTTAAAAACTTTAAGTTATAAAAATCTTGTTTTGTTTTTTATTCTAAGTTGATACTAACCTTCAGCCAAATTAAATATATGTATAGTTTGGTGTTCCAGATCACCTGAGCTATTAATAAAATAAATCTCCTTCAAGGGACTTTACGAATTAAACGCAAGGGTGATGGAGTTGATCAGCTCCACTGAATGATGTTATCAATGTTTTCTCATGAAAATATTAACATCAGTCTTGTTTCCTAATGCTTTAATTAAATATATATATAAAAACAATGTTAATAAACAAATCGTACCATCAAACCTTTTATGTCTGGTCATAAACGTGTTCCTCAGTTCCTCGCTGGTGTCGTCTATAAGCTTCTCAAACTCTTGTGTGCTCCTCTGGCTAAAGTTCTCCTCCATTACTGTGTTACAGCACGTCTTCTGTGGACCACACACTCGCACAAGACCTCCTGAAGTCAAAGTTACACAACATCAATTTTGCCACGATTCAATCAGCATCATTTATTTTACTGTCATGATGAACACAATTTCTGTAAAGAACAGGTCTGTTGTTTGTGTGGTTTCTGGAGAACTTCATTTTTACGTTTGGCAGACGCTTTCATCCAAAATTTGTTTTGAAGTACATGCAATCCCTGGGATCGAACCCATGATCTTGGCATTGCTAGCATCATGCTCTAACCCCTGAGCTACAGGACATTTTAGCCAAATTATACATTTAAAATCTTTGCAGTGTTCAGGAGAACATATCTCACCACAGGTGAACCGTTTTTCATTTATAATGAACAAAAACACACAAGCCAGGTCATTTTATCAAACGTGAAAAACATCCTGCTGCAAACGCAATTAAAATGTCATTAATGTGGTGAAAATGAGGAATACTTCAGTCACTTGTGTCTCGCAATATTCCTTAAAGAAAAAGAACACCGTATAATCTAGACCACAGTTCTCTTACAAGGTGCAAGAACCTGAAAAAACCCAGCATTTGTTAAACAATAATTTCACAGTAACCTCAATAATAATGAAAAAGACCCAAAAAGAACGAATACGATTTACAAACAGTTTTATTGATCGATTCTAATCGTCTTTTATTTCTGAAATGAATTGGGCTCAGTTTGAAAGTGAGACATTGCCAGACGCTACGTGTTTTGGTTTGTTTTTCTTTCTCCGTTTGCAAATAGAGTTTTTACTAAATGTGATTCATTTATACTTCAACCAGCTGAATTGTCAGTGATATGAAGTGTCTCAGTGAAACTCAAGAGCTCTTCACATGTTTGTCACTTCACACACAATCTCTCATCATTGTGTTTGATGGGAGTGTAATAAAGACAAGCATCACTCACACAGTTTGTACCTTTTGTTTCGTCTGTAGCGGAGCTCCTGTTTGTCTCATTTACAGCTACTTTGCATTAGCTTATTTACCATCTGATCAGAGCGCTCACTGTCAAATGGACAAAACTAGACAGATTTTACTCTACCACAAACACACAGAACAGTCACCTCACCAAAGCCCACCATAACTTATTAGGGCATAAAATATATCAATGGCATCCGTGATTAAATGAATTATTCTTTTAAAGAAACTCTTACTGGATTGGTCACGCACACAAATATGCATTTCGGACTCTCCGTTGTGTCGCGTCATGTTTAAACCGATGTCAGAAAGTGACCTTGTTAATAAATGATGCTCCGTCCTGTGATTTGTGAGGCTGCACGCCTCAAACCTAAAACCTGTCAGCCGTCAACAGCCATTCTATCTTTGATCATGATGTCAAGGGGGTCACAAAATGTCAACAGTGTTATTTCAGTCTTTTGTGTGACCTCCAAGAAATGGCAGCGTCCATCTGAGACCAACACCAGCAGCGTGTGCATGTCATACAGAGAGAACCTACACAACATATTAGCATTTATTTATTAGAAAACTCTTGGTATGAGCTAAAAACACCCACACCTCCACACAAACAGTGGCTGTTTTCAGCTTTCAGCTGGTGTGTGACAGAACCCTGGTAACATTGATTTAAATATATGGGGGAGAGTTGTTGAGAGCCTCAGGAGGACACATTTAGTCCTGTCGACAAGCCAGCAGATGCTGGAAACTGGAGGTCTGATGCCCGTTTCTGTACACGACGAGGGTTTGGGGTTCAGATGTTGACGGCCGCCTTAAAACGCAAACCAGAGAGCAAAAACAAAAGCTGAAGGGTTTGGTGTCACCGTCGGTCACTAAAACTAATCTGGACCTTCTCGAAACACTTTGTCAATTGCAAAATACGCTTTTAGTTAAATGAATAAAGAATGAACCGAGCTAACACAATTAAATGACTCAAGTGTAAATGTCTCATTTGAGAAAGAAATGCCTGTAAAATGCTGAAAATCTATTTTACAGAACAAAATATCTACAAAAAAAATCTATTTTACAAAACATTACGTGACCACTGTTTCTATAACAGTGACCACATGGTGTCATTCGATATTAAGAAACAAAGTGTAAAATAATTTCTACATTATCCGTCTGTCTTTTCCTTTCATGTTTTCCTTGGTTACTTGGTGATCATTTCCATAACTTTGGATTTTGGTCTTAAGACGAATTAAAATGCACCTGCTCATGACAAAAAAGGAAAAGCATCTTGACTTAATTTTAAAAGCTTTAAATTCATAAAACTATTAGAGAAAAAATATTTGAATAAAGATGATGTCATCAAGTAAACACATACATACAACTGGTAGAGCATTGCATTAACAACACACAGGGTTTGAGAACACACATATTGATCACACTGTAAACCTTTTTTAATAAAAGCGTCTGCAAAATGCATACATGTCAATAAATAAGAATATATCTGTTATATCTGCATCTATTTTAAGAGCATCAATAGCTGTGCATTAATTCATGTTTTCAGAATTCTGTCTTTATCCAGCTGTATCTGTGTCTGATCTCTCGAGAAAAGGTTTTTGTGTGACCTCAGGTTTCCTGAATCACTGCTTATGAAACACGATAAAAGTGTTTCTAAAACAACATGAGCTCTATGTCATCAGGGCTACTTGTCAATTTGCATTACAGTCTAGACAGTTTTAATGACACACGCCGTAGAACTGACTGCCATCTGAGCTGCTGTTAACATATCAGACAAAACGACTCAATTGTTTAAATGAAATCAACAGCTTAGATGTGTCTTCATTTTTTCCTAAGTACACCTTTATGGTCTTATTATAGTGAAAGTTAAGTAACCACGTTTTAAGTGGACCGATTACTAAACAATGATAAATTTGTGGTTATGATTAAAAACTATGGTTACTATAGTTAAAACATGGTTATTTAAATTTTATACAGAAGTGTCCGGAGCATTATAGGGAAACTGGGTCTATGATAGACACACTATTTTCCACTATTAAGTGTGAGTAATAATAGCCTACAGTTCATCTACACTATTATGGGGTACGTTTTCATCATGGGAAGCCGTCATTAAACATCTCAACTGTAATAAATTGTTTACCAAATGCGTAAACAGTCCCGGAATCCTTGACAGGATTTCTAGAATCTTTGTATTGGAGTCAAAATGATGGACTTAAAACTTAGTCTTTTAGTAGCCTAAGCCTACATATAAAACCAAACATTGTTACTCTATGGTAACCATAAATGAACCATGATTTTACTTCAGTAACCATGGTATTTGTAGTAAAACTTATTGGTTCTAAAAAACATTACTGTAATAAAACCATAGTAGGTTTTTGTATGGATTGTGTGTACACTACCCCTAGTGTACACTATAATGCACATATAGGACAGGTGACAGTTTTAAGTTTCCCTCTTACCTGGTGTTTCCGCGGTTGGCACATCTGCAGGACTGAATCCCAGAGAAGTGTACGCGTCTTTCACCTGACTGCAGTTCACCGCCGGTAAATCCACCGCAAACGACACGCGCACAACCGACAGAAAACACACAAACACAGCCAACATCTCGCGCTCGTGCCGCTTTATTCCGCTGTACATCCGGATCATGCTGGAGATGCTGGATGCGCATCCGCGTCCACAACCGAGAGCGCGCGTGTCCTCCAGACGCTCTATTAGGGAGAAGAAACACTTTCAAGTTTTGAATCGGAAAGCATCGTGTGTTCTGACATCTGTTGGAGTTTCGCAAGTTTTCGTGGTGAACGCGCAGTGCTGAAGTGATGCGCGTGAAGCCCAGTGCGCAGTAACTTCATCCAGAGTTCAGCCGCTGTTCGCTCAGTTTCAACTGGAACGTGATTTAACCAGGACAACGTGTGTCATACGTCAGCAAAATCAAACCCTGATCCTCCCCTTAAGAACATTAACCATAGTTTTACAGTAATTAAATGACATATCCCCCTGTATGACGTATCGCTTTCTCTGGAAGTCGCTTTGGATAAATGACTAAATGTAAATATAATTAAAACAAAAAAAAACATGGTTACTAAATGGTAACCACAAATTAACATTGTACTTAAAAGAAAGTGTGATTATACAAATGGTACTCAATCTGCTAAAAAAAAAACATGGTTAGTACACTTTTACTATAATAAAACGATGCAATTGTTATAAAGAATGTGTTGCAAAAGATGAATATATTAGTTAGTGCATAGAAAACCTGGAAAATTAATGAAATGAAAATGAAGCCTGAAAGTCATGGAAGTTAATACAATATTCCATCATGTATAGAGGATGTGGCACTAACAAAGATCATGGGTTTGATTCACAAGGAACATACAAACTAAAATCTATAGCTTAAATTCACGGTTAATCAGTTTAGACAAATGCATAAATGTAAATAAACACTCCCATGCTGCGAGTCATCATAAATCATCTAATTTAACAACACCAACAGCTATGTGCTAAAATATAATCCCCTTAAAAGCATCCACAAATCCATATTTATATTGGGGTTACATAGAGAGGAGGCCGCCTGGAATGTGTTTACATTTACGTTCATGCTGTTTTCCATACGGTTATTCTGCCAGCATCACTCCTACACTCACAGCCTCTGACTGCCTCATGTGTGTGTGTGTGTGTGTGTGTGTGTGTGTGTGTGTGTGTGTGTGTGTGTGTGTGTGTGTGTGTGTGTGTGTGTGTTCACAGTTTAACTAAGTTCATCTATAGACGACACCTATAGCTAAGCTGTAAATCACATGCGCAATATTTATTTTCAGAGGTTTATATCTTTTTTTGATCATGTCAAGAAATACTCAATGAACCTATTAATGTACAGCAGGCCACCTTGGCCATGCAGTTCACATCAAAGCAGGTGTTAGATGTTCAACAATGAAGAATTTGTAATCCGTTATGGACCAGTAAATGTGCACAAACTGCAAAACCAAGAGACTGTAAGAAAAATCATTTTTATAATCAGAAACCGAGTGTGAGATTTATGCTGGTATTTGAAAATTCTAAGACACACCGGGATATAATTCTGAAATATTGTCACCTCCTGTTGTTAATAATGACTTTTAGTCATAGCAATAAAATCATATGAAGTTGTTCCTATAATGGGAAAACATGATTTGAATTGAATAAGATGAAACCTGCTTTGTCTGGTGCATAACCCTATTGAAGAAAAGCCTACTAAAGGATCCTTTCATGCAAGGCTTGGGAACTATTTCCACTGCCACAGTTTGGGTGAATTCCAGACCCTCGTGATCAGATTTTAACCCTTTGTACTCATGGTTAATCCTCCATTAGTGATACAGATATTGCTCTTTTAAAATGCAAAGCAAATGTTCTGGCTGTTCTTTTACGCAATAAAAATAGCTATTAAGTTTCTTTTTGCATTTCACAGAAAAATCAATAAATGCCTACAGGTGTGCAAGAAAATAAAGGTAATTAACAGATTATTTTATTTCCTTTAACAATTTCTTTCATTGAAAACATTAGGAATACTTGGCAACATCCTCAGTCAAATTCTCAATGGTCACATCTGCCTGAAGGAGCCGACTGCAAACTATAATGACCTCCATACTTCTCACATGCCTGGAGGACATTATGAAAAACATATTAGTGGTTAAATTATGAGCAGGGACAAAAGGGACACGGAGCAGCTGACAGCACATTAGATCAGACGAAACAAGATTGATGACGCTTTCATAGGGAGCTGCGATAAATGAGAGTCAGTCCAACACACAGGAGCGCAGCGCCCGGGAGAGATCTTCGCTAACCTGACATGTTGTTACTAGCGTTTGGAAGACTCTCAGAAAGTGTGATTTGTGTGAATAATGAGCAGAAAGCAGGAAAATACTCTCAGGATTGCGATCCCATTGGGAACTTCTGTGATATGTTCCCATATCACACCACACGACTGATGAATACTGAACACAAGAATGACATCGAGCTAGAAACACCACCTTCACATGAAGAACACTAACTACATTTCAATCTTATGCAGTACTGCTTGGTATCATTACACCAAAACGGCTTCAAAAGCGAAATGCAATTTTCAATAAAAAATACTTCAAGAACTGGAAAGGGTTAAAGAGGGAATGCTAAAAACGAAGACATCCGTTGGTCTGTAGTTAAACGGATGGTTTACAGAAATTCAGCTCCAGTGTTGCCGTCCCACAGGGTGGACAACATCAGCACAAGGTCACATTCAACAATTATTACAGACCGAAAACAGCCTTACACAACACAACACGGGCAGATCGGAGTCGTCTTATAATAGAAGTATACGACTAGAAAAATGTTCTAGAGATGACAGAAAATCAGAAAACTTCCATATTTTATATTTCACACGGTCAGAAAAAAAATTAAAAATTTAGAAAATCTTAAATGTACTTTTGGGGTACATATTTGAACCCTTAGGACCGTTTGTGTACAAAAACAAGCCCTTTGTGCACTTTTATATACACTTTTTAAAGTTTAGAGTCACTTAACTTAAATGTTTCCTTCAGTTGTGCTAACACTCATAAACATTTCGAAACTGCATTTTTATTTTTGAATGTTTTCAAAATGAATGACTTTGAGACTGAATAATATAATGAATAATAATAATGAACAATCATGAGGGTCAGAAGACTTGAGGTGATAAAATAGGTTTTTAATTGATTTTGTATATTTCTTTACAACACATATCCCAATTTTACATTATGCTATTCTATAGTTGAGTCTATTTTTAAACATATTAAAGAATAAGTGATCCTAAACTTTTGACAGGTAGTGTAATTGTAAAACATTTTTGAAACCAAAATAAATTCTCATTGAATGTAAGTTTTGTTTGTGGCAATGATCATTGGATCTATTATATTAATATGTTCAGCTCCATATTCCCTGCTTATAATAAAATTGCTATAAGGAATACAACTGGCAGTAAAGTGAGAAGTAAACCAGTGCAGATAAAAAAAAACACTACACATCTAACCCAAATGTTTGTGAAGATGTGAGTAATGATGAGATATAAACCGAGAGAGCTCACTTCAGTCCCTTCACCGGTTCATACATGAAGAGATGATCATGTATTTCATACAGATGCCCACAGCATGACAGATTCTCAAACACAGCACGCTTGAAGTTTAGGAAGCAAGATTAATGACTTATAATTTCAAGTCTGGGAAAGAAAAACACCATTTAAAGTTCATCCATCCAATAGACCAGCAAAACCAAAAATAACAGCTGATCTATTCATGTTTTGTGCTCAACCTTCCGCTGTAAAACATTAAGAGTTTACGCTTGGTGTCTCAAGTGTGTGGGATGTTAAAAAACAGGCCTATACCAAAACACTGAAGTCACGGGTCAGCTGGGCATATATACACAAATTAGAACATTACCATAATTCAAACTAATCTTACCAACATTAAAAACTCTGCACTGTCATTTTTATCAGAGGTCTGAGACTACAAACGTATCATTTATCACTGAGCAAGTTTAAAATCAGCTTATAAAATTGTCTTATGCTCGCAGACCCCAAACAGAACTTGGCTAAACGTATCCAAGTAAAATTTCACAATTCTACAAACACTTAATATTTAATTCAAGCCAATTTCACGCTAATGAAACTCAAAAAAGTTTCTCTTGAACATGTTAAAGGTTTTTCAGTCATCAGTGTGATTCTCAACACAACACCTCCATCTTGTGGTCATGATTCTTTCTGCAGGTTTGACTTGAAGTCGAGATTTAAAAAGCTTTATTGGCATAATAGTTTTTACATAGAATTTTTTTTTACACACATACATGTGTATATATATATATATATAGACATCAATATGCTGATCTAAAGAATGTCAGTTTGTGTGTTGTGCAGTGTTTTGTTTCTCAGTTGTGGTTCTGTTGTGCTGCTGGTTGTTTTTTGTCATGG
Organism: Oreonectes daqikongensis; assembly: GCA_026939265.1. Lineage (NCBI taxonomy): Eukaryota > Metazoa > Chordata > Actinopteri > Cypriniformes > Nemacheilidae > Oreonectes > Oreonectes daqikongensis. The sequence continues at coordinate 539,756 of JAOTQM010000451.1, read as the reverse complement.
CAGGACTTGACATCTCACAGGCAGATTTGAGTTTACTGAGTTTTCTCCCAATATGTATGGAAGTTTGTGTATTAGTTTCTCTGATGTGTTTATACTTTGGGCATGAAGTTAAAGTGAAGCTCTGTTTTCACTTGATTTTGAACTCGCTGGCTAGAACAAGTGACTCAAGCCATCCTACTTGAAACCAGTTTGTTAAAAAGCACCTTCAATTCTGAAATTTGGCAGATTACTACTAAATCTACAAACTACACCACTACTCTATACTAGTTTTTACCTGAACACTTTACTACACAGCTTTCATGTTGCAATACAACAAATCCTTAATACAACTAATATATGGTGAGGAAAACCCTAAACAGAGCTGAACACTTGTAAATGTAGAACTCAAACTTTTATTGACATCAAACAACGATACAGACAACTGTAAAAAACATTACAAGTTTATTTTCTTACACAAACAGCAGATTTATTTCCCAAGCTCTTCACAGGCCGGGACAAGTGCAATACTTGCAATTCGGAGCATTGCGGCCGATCCCAACCTGCAAAGAAAGGGATGTTGGAAAACAGACATCAAGCTGAGATTCATCACCGTTATGATCAGTTTTGCATGGATTTGCACAGCAACCGTATAAACGCTGACAGCAAACCAGCAAAACTAACCAGGGCCAGTGTAACCAAGCGATACTTCCGAGGGTCGGACTCTCTGTCTCGCTCCTCGACGCTAGCATCTAGAAGTACTTGAAGTGCTCACATTGCAGTAGAGAAGCATTTAAATTACTACCTGCACTATGAGCACTTTAATACTGCCGGAATAGCACTGAAGCAGCGGCTGGAGCAACCATACGGACACCTGAGATGCGGGAAAAGAAGCAGAAACGGTCAAAGCGAGAAGCACAGAAAAGATGGGCAAGCAGGCCACCATCAGTTTTGCATAGATTTGCACAACTCAATATTTCTTGTAGTGCAACTATGCAAAACTAGCAGAGAACTGCATGGAATGAAAGAATTGGAGGGGGCAGCCTAAAACAGCAGGGTATGCCAGCCTCTTATGCCAGAAGGGGCACTTAGGGCAGTAGGTGCTAGTCTATGTCACTATCTGCACTAAATGCACCTTAGCATAAGCAGTAGTTTACATGGTCGCTGGGGTTCGTTGGTGTCAAAGTAGGGCTTGAAGTGCCTCCACTGCAGTAGATTTTACTGAACTACCTGCACTGTATGCACTTTGACCCTACAGCGACATCATCATCATGGGGTTGATCCAGATGAAACAGGGCTGATCCAGAGCCGACATCAGGCAGGTGCTCTGAAACGAGGGGGACAGGAATGTTACACACTTGCTTTTTTAAATTACTACCCAAGTAACACAATCAAAACTTATTTACTTCAATAAGGCTTTTTTAAATAACTAGTGGCAAAAAACAAAACAAATACAGAAATCTTTGTCCAAAATTAAGATACGAGTGTTTCAGGTCAATGGATGTAGCAGTTTCTTGTATTTTTGTGTGGGTGGGCTTGTGATGTCTAATTGTCTGTACATGCAACTATGTTTGTTTCAAGATGTTTATTAAAATGATTAAACTTCTAAATTGTGGGAAATGTGAATACAGGTATCAAGAATAAAACGAGCCATGGTTGGTTTAAGTTGCTGCGTATATTATATATAAGCATCCTTAAATTTAAGAAAACGAGACATTTGTAAACAGAAAAGATTTAGATAATTCTCCATGAAACATTTGAACGCGCTCATATGCGCAGTACGCAACCGGCGGCGGGCAGTGCGCATGCGCTCTTCTGGGAAACGCATGTTCACCCCTCCCCCAAGATCTGCACCAATATGGCGCCGAAGAGTCTGCAGTACTTGTGTTGGAGAAACAAACTAAAAAAAAAAAACAATAGCAAAGTCAAGCGTTCAGGACTCTCCCTGTTGTTTAGGGTGAAACCTGGAACGCAAGTCGGTTAAACTAAAACGGAAAAGATAAACATTTGTCGTGAAACGTGTCGCACGCACGCCACTGCACGTTCAACAACACTAGTCCTACTCGCGATTAACGTTACACGCAAACACATTACGGCATTTTAACGTACAGCGATTTTAATCGTTTAGCGCACTACTGTGTCCATAACTTTAAGCAATATTTACGACAACAACCCTTCATGACGCACAAAACCCCTCGCTAAACTGACCGGCCTAAAACGCATAGACGCACACGCGTTCGAGCGCGTCCGCCAGCAGAACGCATGCCCGTGACGGTCAGAATCGCGCGTTTGCATTAAACCGCACGCTCGCCTGCGTTCTGTGGTTTGTGTGTAAAAAGTTGTAGATATTTTCTTGTTCGTGTTGTGTTTAAAGGGCACGTTGAACGTACTGGACGTAAACTAGCCTAGCAATGTTGCTAGCCCAGTAGCGCGCGGCCTGCAGCTGCCCCATGTGCTACCGCTTTGTTCTGGTGGCACTCGAACCCGAGCGCTAGTGTTCGCAAAACACCACAAATCACATCTATCGGACCGTTCGGGTGATAAAAAGTTCTCTGTGAAAATTTTGAAACGACCTGAAACGCGTCTATAGACTGTGAAGGGTTACTGCGAGTGAACACTTGTTTGGCACTGCAGCACGCTTTTCAAATCTCCCTCATTCTCTGAACTATGGTGGGCTACCATGCGCCTCTTACTACACCGTTTCTCCATAAAACTGCTCATCTAACCAGTCGCATTAATCACACGATGCGCTAAAGTTAACAGTTTAAACGCTATGCGCGTGCATGCTGGACTTCAGTAAGTGGATAGTACGTTAAACGCAACAACAGGTTTCAAGTGAATAACACGCTCGTAGTAAGACACGGGTTTGTAGAATCCACCATCTTCACTCACTAGTGCACACTTACCGTTTACTGTCATCGCTTCGGGCGCATCGTCGAAAGTAAACCGCAAACTTGTAGCAATATTCGTAGAGATAAATCACCAGCGCGTTTCCCACCCGCGCACGCCGTTCTGTGCCGCGTTACTAAAGCGTAGTAAAATTGCGAAAGTGGCGCGAACGCGCGGAGCTTTTAACCATGTGGTGAATGAAGGGCGGCTCCCGATGAACGTAAATATCCACAAGCCCAACTCCTTCATTTACATGCACAAAGTACTTCCGATCCGATCTCACACCGAATCCGCCAATACAATGAAACACAACTGTAAACAAATACTGTATACATGTGGGTCAAAATCTGCAGATGTGATCATAGCTTTACACGTCAAATCAACATATACATTATACGAGAAATGTGCGTGAAAACATTAAATAATAAATCTGTAAATTATTCGGTCCGCATAAAAGTACCACTGCGTATTTCTTTGAACAAACAACTATTAAGATTGGTGTTTATAATAAATATAATTTGTCTCTATTTTGGGTTACACTTTATTTTATAAGGCCCTTCTTACAGTGTAATTATATATTTAAGTATAATAATAATTAACTACGTGTATTTACTATAGGGTTAGGTTGTGGCTTAGGGTTAGTGATGTGTATATAGGCTACTACTATAGTAAATACATGTAACATGTAATATGTAACAAGGGCCCTGTAAAATAAAGTGTTACCCTGTTTTGTTTTCATAAATTATAAAGAAATACAAACATCAATTATGTTTAAAACTTTATATTCTCTGTTATTGTCCTCATCTTAAATGTTATTGGTGTGTTAGTATTTGTACTGTTATGGTTTTCTAGACTGTATGACTGCTGGGTCAAAATCTTTTTGTTTTATTAATACTTTATAATATCATTTTGTAGTCTTCAGAAATGTTTATTATATATTGATCCATTCTATTAAAAGCACAAACTCTAATTTTACTTTTCTAATTTTGGTTTATTTTTTGTATCTGAAACTAGAAGAAAGTTATTTTTTATTATAAATGTATTATCTTCTGGTTTTATACGTATATGTCAGATTAGCACACATGTCGGTTTCAAAAGTATTATTTGTAGGTTTCTAAATTGTTTAAACATCATAATTTATTTAATAATTATTTATGTATATGCCTACATATATAATTTTTGACTTTTGTTCATGTAATTTAAGATCAAACTAATGAAACATAAATCACTTTTAGCTTCAGTATCTCCAGAGCTCCAAATAAATCATCTTTTAGCTTATAGCACATCCGACACGTTCTAAAAAAAATAAATGTATTTGATAAATACAAGCTTGTTTAATTATATAAAAAGTAATAATTCTTGTGTTGTTTTTCAGTGTCATTGGAATGTCTTGTGGTCACCAGCTCTCTTTAAAATGGCAGTTTCTGAGACTCCTCCCTCTCAGGGGCCTGGAGGAGGGTCTTCTGTTATAAAGGCAGTGATGGGATTGTCTTACTGCTGATCTGGGGTCATGTGGGCTCACCTTTCACCTCCAGGGCCATTGATGTGGTAAATCTCACATCTGAGAGAGAGAGAGAGAGAGAGAGAGAGAGAGAGAGAGAGAGAGAGAGAGAGAGAGAGAGAGAGAGAGAGAGAGAGAGAGAGAGCGCATGTACACCAGACTTGCAGAAAAACAGTTGAAGCTGCAAAACATGTTGGGTAACTGCATGACAAACTGGATAAATAGAAGTTAATTGTTTTAATGTACAGTTTAGCATTTCATAAAAAAGATGCCTGCTTTCTTATTTGTATAATGTTAGTATTATTTATAAACTGTGTTTTAACAACATAATTTATGATTACACAAAATGTATTTTGATCTCTGCTTGTTTGCTTGTCTATAAAAAACAACATTCACTTACACCGTCTATATTATAGTGAATCTTTCTCAACTTCAGCTTCTGAGTAGACAGAATCTTAACTAATAAAACCTGCTGGACATCAGTGTTATTGAAGAAATGATACAGCTTAATAAAATAAACTTTGAGCTTTTGTGACAGCATGCCTCAATAAAGGTGACAGAAAAATAACTAAACTGTTCAAATTTAAATGACATTCATTCATAGTTGACTGTTTCAGTGTTTATTTTGTTGACTTACCTTTACAAATATTACAAAATAAGATACTGTTGACGTTACAGTTCGGAGAATTGAGTTCACAAACAATTGTATTTTTAGATGCTTTAGAACTCTGTGTCTGAACAAACTATGAGAACACAAACATTTGTGCAAACTGACCTTTGACTTAAAACATTACAGTTACTCAGACCTTGTCACAATGTCCTTTTTACAACTAATAATACATTTGGAAAAAGGTGAATAAATCAGTTTCTATTGGTCTAACATTTGAAACATAAGAAATTATCTGTTGATTGCTTACAGGATCTTGAATTTTTTATTTATTTATTTTAAGCATGACAATGTGGAGGACAAAATAATAAACCTAATGTCTTACATTTGTCTTTTCGTGTATTAAAAGCTGGCTGGTGTAGTAAATATGGAGGTCAGACACTCCCACTGACCCCAAGAGACTGTCCCACTTTCTTTAGCCTGAAATTTATTCTTCAAGCTTTTGGCCACTGAATGTCCACACCAATCCCCACAGCACCCACTGTGACATCCATCTGTCCAGTGTTTTGTTTTTCATTCTAAGACCCCCTCATAGCCTCATAACCTCAGGCAAAACATTGTACTCAAAAATATGTTGTTATTCCTCTAGAATAAAGCTCTCATGTGTTATGTGTAAGTGCGGCCGGCAGAGGGCGCTGTGCTTCCTCACTGAAGCGCTTTCTCATAACCTCTGGCAACTAGAAATATTGTGGGATGTGCCAGTTTTACAGGGACTGATCAAGCCAATAAAAGCAGGTTAAAAAATGGAAGGAAAGTGAATGCATTACACAGTATGGTGGAAGTTAGAAGTGACCTATTTACTGATGTGTTTTATGCATTTTAAACAACTAATAGGCCTACCTCCATATCGCTGTCAGACAGAAACCTTTTATATATATATAAAAATCTGTATTTTTTAAATGTATTTTTATTCTGTGTTAGTGTTATCTGTATGCACTTATAGGGTCTGAGAGTAACGTAATTTCAATCCTCTTTATGTGTACTGTACATGTGGCAGAATTGACAATAAAGCTGACTTTGCAAACTGTTTTTTAATTTGTTAAAACATTATAAAAGGTTTTTAGATTATTAGCTATCATGATGACCTACATTTAAAAGATGTTAAAAAGCTCTTGTCCATACATGGACCCTTCATGTGAAGATTACAAAGACACACTTCAAGATCTAGAAGAGATCAAAGAAGCTTCAGCTAAAGAGTTCAAAATCACAATGTCTGTGTCAGCATGAGGCCAAAAGTCTTTCAAGTTCTGCTTTCTATAGACTCAAGAACAGTCAGTCACTTTATATAAAACTAAAGTTAACTTTGGATAAAAGCGTCTGCCAAATGAATAAATGTAAAGTTTACAACATATAGTTTACTTGTATTATATTGTTAATCTCTCAGGAGAGACACAACAGGATTGAAAGTGTTTAGAACAGAACCTGTTTACTTGCAAATGTGTGTTGACATAAATATAAGCAATATGGTCAAAGAAATGTATATATTTATGTCATTCAGCCCTAAACACAACTACTGAGACTTTGCAGACTTTGTCAAAACAACTTTGTTTCGAAGTGTTGCATCCATCCATTAAAATAATGAAGATCTCTTTCAAATGGTTCATGAAATGCATTTATTCCTAATAAAATTTCATTTGACATCACGGCAGTTGTCGGCATGCATCTGAGATGTTAAGTGAGCGTGAACATCATTGTTTGTTAGTTTCATGTCTGACGGAAGCGTGTTGTGATGTGAAGAGGCAGAAAACACAGAGCTCATTCACAACAGCACAGGATTTGGCTTTAGGGCAGAGGAAAGCCAACAGCATTAACATGTAAATGAGCAGAGGATTATGGGTATATTCCTAATTGAAACTGTTGCTGTTGGTTCCTATTTAAACATTTAAGCAAACACAGTTATCAGTGGCACATGAAATATTCAGACATTTCTCTGTTCAGTCGAGTGAACGCTTGAGATTTGGTTCTTTGTTTTCAAAGACGCATCGTTCCTTTTATACAGAGCATTTTCCAGGGCACAGTGGTTTGGACTGCCAAAGATTCGTCACAAATTTAGTGATGTATTTAATATACCAGGCCTTATTTGAACTCTGTTCTGAAAATTGCATGTAAATTAGCATCGACTCTTGTTTTGCGAATTGTCGATACCTGATGAATAAAAAACAATTCAAATGTCATTTCATTGCTGTGACATTTTGAATGTGATGTTTATTTCTCTTATGTATAAAATCTGATTCATTTGTAGTTCTGCATAACACACATTATAAAGCCGGAGTAGTCACCAGCATTTTCTCTTTTATTCCTCCGTCCTTTGAAATGCCTTCAGCTGGATTAAAGTCGGCTCTTGAGACGTGTCATAAAGTGGCCAGCGTGGCATCGGCACAGTTATGTATCTGGCCCTTCATTTCACGGTCAGCTTCCGGAACAGCGATGCCACCCAGCGCCTTCTTGAGCGGCCCGGGGGGTCCGTGTTCTCCGTGGGGGGACGAGACTCCGCTTGTGTCACACAGATGAAGATGGAGGATGTGCTCAGCGGCAGATATAGACTCAAACACAGCAAACAAATCATTTCTCCCTGTGGATTTTCACAAACGTGTGGTTTTCTCCCACCAGCGCTGCTCTGCCCAAGCCTCCAGGTGTCTGTGAAATCGAATTGTGAGATATTTTATATAACTGCTGGTGTATATATTGAGCATGGTATTGGTTTTTAATGACATGAACGCTGTAAACATAAATCCTGCGTCTTAATCTGATATGAAATGTTGACTTGAGTCACATCAGTTATCTTCTTGAACTCTTTAGCTATTTTTAAAAAGGTATTAAAGATTCACTTTAAGTGGACGGAGGTCATTCTGTCTGGGACGCTTTGCCAGCTTCAGCTTTTAATTAAAACGTCAATTTGGATGCACCCATCACAAACTTCATACCTTCCAGAACACATTCAGCAGAAGAGAATATAGCCTGCAGTTAAAACCATTTCAGTGTTCCAGATATGAATTATAGATATCCCACAGCACATTTCTCCTCATGTCAGATGAAATGTAGCATGAACATGAGGATGAGATCACGCTGAACAAAACATACATGTAACCCTTCACGTGTTGTTGAAGAATCCAAATGAAATTATTTCCACAGGAGAGAAGCATCATCTCTTTCATCTCAAGTGTTTCTCCAGCAAAAAGATGAAGATTTTTCTCCTGAGCTGAATCTTACATGTGTCTCTTGTGTTTCATCATCTTGACATTTTTCAGATTTGACATTAGGTGTGTGATACGAAAGGATCTCAATTGAACTCATTTCCCGTAAAGATACTTGAAATGAAATTTCTCATTTCTGTCTTTCACTTTTCCTGAGGATTTCAGCAGCCTGACCAGTGAAAGTTAATACTTTTAATTTCACATTCTTATGGATTTCATTAATCCCAGCTACTTTATTATAAATCTCACCGGCTGTCATGAATAATGATGTGTCGCTGCTGTGCAAACAAACATTAGTGACACATGGCTTGCAAACACGCTATGAAAACACATTTAAACGCAAGGGTCCTAAAGAGAAAGAAAGACCCTAACCCAGTCATAAAAGAAGATACTTTGAGAAATGTCTCAGTGGTTTTGTGACAGAATTCTTCTTTTTAGCAGTAAAATTCTTTCAGGCTTTCACACACACACACACACACACACACACACACACACACACACACACACACACACACACACACACACACACACACACACACACACACACACACACACACACACACACACACACAACTAGAAATAATTCATCAAAACTATTCAACCCATCACAAATAATTGAATGAGATATATGACTCAGGTTAAACTTATGTTATCTTCTTGTGTGTCGTTCAGTTAGATTTTAGCACCGTGTGTTCAGAAAGTTCAAAACTATCCATTTCATGTTTACTTTAAAACAACAGAAGACTATTATAAAGTCATTTATAGTGACTTCATGTATTTTAAAACAGATGTTTGCTCTAATAACACACACATTCAAATCCTCACTTTAAATGAAGACACACTTAAGAAAAGGCTCTTATTAAAAGAGAATTCTCCTCTCGGTTGTGTATTATAATGGCTGTCAGTCCTTATTTTCCCATCTTCCCTTATATGAGGGGCCGTTCCCTGTTACTATGGCAACTCAGTTGGAAAGAGCAGCCCCCCCCCACCAGCACCTCTCCCTTATCCCGTTCTGTTACAAGTTTTCCTTGAAGAGGTCAGCCTGTGATCTGAATTTGTCACAGCCGGTTGAAGAGACCCACATCCAGTCCCAAATCTGAGGATTTGCATTAGAGTTTCTTCCAGAATAATATCTGAAATAAATTCATCAGCATATCTCTGTACTGTAACATCCAAAAGACACATATACAGCATTCATGCATATTCAAGATTGAGTTTTACTTTTCATTAAGCTCGTCATCTAAACACACAAAGCGAATGACATTTGTCCTTTAGGGCCTTTCAGTTTTCATATGCGTCAGGTTTCAGAGCCTTGACACGTGTTATGATGAATACATCAGTACAGACCTCTAGTCATTGAATTCATAATGAGAGACTGTCACCACTGCAAGAACTTTTCAAGTCAACATGAAATACAAATATAAGCCCTGTGCACTTTTTAAAAGCACGTTCTTGGTTTTAACCTTAAATCATAAAATCATTTTAGTTTTTGAAAAAATAGGACATTGCATCCCAAAAATGCAGAGAAGGGGTTAAAAATACATCTGCCCACAAGGCAAAATAAGTTATTAAAATCTGAAAAGTATTTTTTATTTAAAATAATGTGCATTTATAAAATAAATCATTAAAATGATAAGAAATGTGTATTCAGTGGGATGGTTAGTTCATTTTAGGTTTCTTTAGTACTAACACTAAAACTAATAAAATATTTCTGTTCACTGAAATCTTATAACATCTAAGACTAAATGTTATTTGATAAATCAGAAATGCTGCCTTAGCAAGAAAGCAAAAACAAGTTTTGTAAGTTGAGGAACTGAAATGATTAACAAACAAAACAAGCTAAAATAAATGACGTTTTTTTAAACTGTAAAATGACCAAAAATAATTAAATGACGAAAGCACAAACTATTATAATATTATATAAGCCAATTCAATATATTCATAAAACGTCAAATAAAAAAACAAGTAAACATGTTAATAATGATGTTACCGTGTATTGTCTCCTTCGATATATTGTGTTCATTCTGAACCCTGGAGACTGAGAACTGTACAAACACACATGCATGTGTGCAGGTCACGGTACAGTTAATATGTGCTGCTGAGATCTTTTCCTCTGAGATGAACACACGCCTCTATTCTGCATTAGTGGAGTTAATCTGACATTTCCCTGCCGTTCTCTGTTTTATTGATCTGTTTTATCTGCAGGCATGTTGCTATTGATAACAGAACTTCATATACATCAGCGTGTTTGTGCATTTGTACAGTAAAGCTGCAAACATCATCTTGATCCCCTCAAGCATTTCTCTCTGACGTTTCCCAACATCTGCAATAATATCACCTAACGCCCCCAATTACAGTCAGAAATAAACTACGCTTGAAATGCACACAGCATCCTGTTTGTTTGTAACATGTATAAGCATAGTATTTATGGTAATACCATGTTTTGGCATATACCATGGTAAAAGCATTGTATACTTTACTGTACGCAAGTACTGTACCTTGGAGTGGCATGTAAACATCATAGCAATAAAAACATACTATGGTATTGCAACACGATATCACCACTATACCGTAGTATCAAAATGTCACATAAATAATAGATTTTCTGTTAAATAAAGCCAGAAAACATCAATGTGTCTTTACTGTAAAACTCCCATTTGTACCCCTATTGTGTTCTGGATATGAAATATTAAATCCATGAGTATTCATCATGAACCCTATAGATTCAGGGATCTATAGGGATCCTTGTTAATAAGTGTTCTCCAGTATACTGAAATAAAACCTTTAAGCACACTTGAAATATCATCAGCATGCAACCTCTTACACCTTTAAAAACGCAAGATGCATTTAATTATTTACAGAAATCCTGCAACATTACTTTAAGATTGTGAATAATGCATTTAGCGTGCTTGTGATGAAGCAGATCAGAAGATGTTTGGTCTGATTTCTTCTCAATGCTCGATTCATTTGCCTTACAACCACCTCAAGTCTCTCTCTCTCTCTCTCTCTCTCTCTCTCTCTGTCTCTCTTGAAATTCCTGTGATCTCCCATCACACACGCGTGATGACGTGTGATGGGGCTCCAGGACAGCGAATCGTCTACATTGAAAACCTCCTCTATTCTGTTTTACCTCCTAAGCTAAACTTACATCTCTTGAAGGTAAAAATAAATTCTGTTATCATTTCCTCCCATCATGTTAAACCTGTATGAGATTCTTTCCTCTTCAGAACACAACAGAAGATATTTTGAAGAATGTTGATCATCAAACAACACTGAACTCCATTGACTTCCATATGAACACACTGACACTGGCCACAACCTGTCAATCATTAGACTGAACCATTATGAATCAAAGCTAATACAGAGGGGCGTGTCCTTCATGCATCAGCCAATCACAGAGCTCTGTTCCTGTAACTCATTTGGCAGAGAACAGCACTAAAGCCCTATAGAGTCCTATAGGGAGTGTGTGTAATGCTATAATGTTCATCTTAAATGCAAAGAGAAGAGTTAATGAAATGCAAAATATTAACCATGAGCTTGTTAACATATTCCAATACTGTTTTCCAGCAAATGTTAATAGTGATGATAAAGGAAAAGAACATAATTTCTCACACAACATGATCTTTTTGGAGATTATTCTGGTAACGTGAAATCCCGTCTCATAAGTTCGACTGCGAGAAATGTGAGGTGTATACCGCAGGGTTCTGATGGATGTGTGAAAGCGCACGCGTACATTTTCAACCTCAATCTGTCAAGGCCTGAAAAAACACGACACATTGGATTTATGGAACGCAGAATAAAATTAGCACCTCTACATTTGGGTTTATGCTGTAAATCTGTTGGTTTCTATGAGGCCGGTCCAGATGCGACTTCCAAATCCAATTTGCTGTATTGCCAATTTTAAAATGACCGAGCTCTGGATTCTCGGGTTAAAAGGGTGCGAAAATGAGGAAGACGTCTGTTTTTCCCCTCACAAATCAGCAGTATGTGCTCAGATTGAAGTAAATGTCAGAACATGTCCCACCAACCGCTAGCAAAACAAAACATTACATCGGCGGTGACGTCCCAAATTTCTGCTGCCGTTTAATGAAGCAGCTGTGAATGTTTATGAGGAGCTGAGGTACACTTCTGAATTATGTAAGATGTTTTGTGTACAAGCCTGATCTGCTGGGCTGAGGAGCGTTTTATTTCAACAGCAGAGCCGCTGAAGCGCTGCAGGCATGCATGCATAGACCTCGGAGTAAATAATTCACACACACACACACACACACACACACACAGAGAGAGAGAGAGAGAGAGAGAGAGAGAATCACAGACGCAGGTAAAATACAGCAGCTCTATAAAGCAAACACTAAATAAATGCTGTCTATAGGGTCTCTATATTCGTGTCGCTGGGAAATGAACATTCTCCTAGAAGTGTCTCTAAGAGATCAAGCAGATTCGTGTTGTTTTCCCTCAAGTGGACTTCGAGTCATATGTGAGTCTCCTCTCCTCAGCTTGCTATGACTCCTCAGGCTTATATAATCCAGATCTGGCCTCATTTCTGCCATCTTACCCGGCTTATAGCCACCTTAACGCTCGCAATCTGCCAAAGACTTGCTTCCAGCCTGCATGGCGAAGAGAAAAAATCTCATGCCCGTATAAAATTAGCTCTGGACTTCAAGTCATTTCTGCCAAGCAGTGAATCATCATTGACACACAAGAAACCGGGGTTAGTTGTCACAGAGAGACTGAAATAAAAAATGTTTAACATGATTGAACAAATGAGTGTTTTGGGTTGTATGTTAACTTCAAACACATACAGTAATTCTAAACTGTCGAATATAATAATTACATGAATGTTATTTATACAGCATACGTTTGTGAATGTAATTGCAAAATCATATTTTGGAAAACTGCTTTTGGATACAAGAACATTTGATATAAACTATAAATCGAAATTTTTTTCATGAATGTAAATTTGGGGCAAGTTGTCACATGTACTCTCTTTTGTAGGCAACTCAATTGTAGTTTCTGTTTAATACTTTTGTACTTTACCTTTAATGCTTGTTTTGCGTGTGCTATTTTTTTATTCCATTTGAATATCTGTTTACAGAATGCCGAATTTTGTTTACAAATCTACCCTCAAAATGCAAAAAACACACGATCTTGATTTATTTCGCTCATGGCATGCGTCTTATTAGTCTATTTAGTCTGCAAATGATGATCTTTCCTTGAAGGAAGAAAACTGTTTCCCTGGACGCTTCAGTACAACCCTTGAAAAACACATTTTCAGACAGAAATTTTAAAGCAAACATTCCTGCTTAAGTCCACAAACACATTATTGTGATGCCAAAGCTGATGCATCCCTTTCCAAACAGCAATGCATCACACACTGTCATGTGAAATAATGTCCGTTTCACCTTTCTTGTCCACATGAATGGCAAACTACCCTGAAGCTGAATTAACTTTATACTGAGTAAAGCCAGCGGTGAGGTTTTAATGAGCAACTCTCTGAGACATGGAGAGAAATTGTTCTTCCATAAGCACATCATGTACCGCTGGTGAGTAAGACGGCAACAGCCTCCTTCTGTTTCTGATCCAGATCTTTTGTTTCTTTATTTACACCTACATTATTCATTGCTTTATAGTAATTTTTAAAGAATCAGGGCTTTTACATAAAGCAAAAACAGATATTTGATGTTGTGTTCATAGAGCATTTGAGAAGCCATCGGTTACATTTATACATTTGCCAGATGCTTTTATCCAAAGTTATATAAAGTGTATTCAGTCCATACATGCTGTTCAATGACCTTTGTGTTTCCATCGCAATGCAGACCAATTGGAACACAGTTATGAAATATAAAGATGAAATCTCACGAAGAGCATAAATCCAAACACATCAAGTTCATTTTGTGGTAGTTTAATTGATAAAACATTTTGTTAGCAGCACAAAGGTCAGAGTACACACATACTGAAACTGTCAGTCAGCTAAACGCATAAATGTAAAGTTTCATTAAAATCAGGTTGAATTTAACATCGCATCAGCAAATTCAGAAAAAGGTTTGACAGACTTGAGCACTACCGTCACTTTCTGGATATAATATCTGAAGTCGATTCAGAACCGACAATCTTGTATCTGACAAGTACTTGCGTTTTCATTTCACAATATTTTGTGCATACTGTAAAAACACCATCTTAAAGGTTTAGTATGAGAGACTCTATATCTCTATAAAACAATGAGATTAAATGGAGAGCAAATGGAAACGTTTGGTAACGTCTCAGATATTTTATCCTGAGAAAACAGTCATTAATGTCACAAATGTCATTAGAGTTTCAGTCAAAAAATGTTGCAATCAAAAGTCAATATTATTGAAGATCTCAATATGAACTCAAACATTTCTCATCAAATCCAGATGATTTGACGTCTACAATCTACTTCATTCATTTACACCTCCAGACTCTTCATGTGTTTAACAATGACTCTCATTTGTTTCTCTTTTATTTCTGAGACTTCAATACATAAATGAAACACAACTGAGATCTCCATCAAATCTCCTGGGCTATTAAAGAGCAATAACATTTTTCTCTGGGCTGCCTCAAGATGTTCAGATTTTTCCTGCATTTGCACAAACTTAAAATATTTTTTCTATACTGTTTTTGTTTGGCTTAGCACATATGAGATTTGGTTTAAAACTGCCATGGGAGTTTACCATGAATTTATTTTAAAATTTAATTCAAGGACATACGAGATTCTGTAACATAAAAATGAGGTTTAACACAAGACATAATTCCTTCAATTCACAAGTCATAAAAGCACTTGAATATGACACAGCGACAATGCAGTCATGACAGAGACTTGGAAAAGCTAAAGAATCGCTAGTTACTGTCAACATTAGCTACGAATTTTATACAAGTACAAAAACAAGAAGAAACATTTATGCACGGCGGCGACTGTACCGTTTTTGCATAACAATGTCTCTCGTCCGCCTAAAGCCCTGCATGAAATGTTCATTGGCATCTGCTGAATATCAAGCCCTCGTGTAAAAGAAGGCCTGGATTGTTGTTTCCTTCACAAGTCACGCATCACAGACCTGATGGAAATTGGAATAGTGAGGCGGAAGGAACTTCATATTTGGATTGTACACTGCATCCCTGTAGTTGTCATCTCCCACCACGCGTTCATGGCGTTTCTCATTAGCTGACGTGGGCGTTCAAATGCCAAAAACATTTAAAGGGAGTTGACAGTATTGCACAGCGGCTGTGAACTGTAGGCTGTACATGTTGTGCTTTTACTGCATGAGCATCGCAGATAAACGACCAAATTCAGAAAAAACATGTTTAAATAAACCTTCACCCTGCTTTCAACAATGCTCAATTTTACAAAACATGTCCTTAATATAATTTAAACAGCTGTGCAAAGATTTGATGGACTGATGCATGATACGAGTACGAAAGCCATGGATGTTGTATGTTTTCATACACAAATAAGACAAAGATTGTCCCTTTCAAAAAGAAAAGCATGATGTCAATGATCTTAAAGTCAGATATTAAAATTCTTACAACATGATAAATGTTTTGAATATATACACAACGTGTGGTGAATCTCACAACGACACGTCACATTTTACCCCAAAGTCGGAAGAAAAGATGATTTTAGGGACCCTTACAATTTTGCAATATTTGGGTGAGAAATTGTCATAAAAATATTGTCAAACAGTACAAAAATAGACTTTCTTTATGCAAAACATGCAATTGGTTTGGGGGAGCAAAATAGACCCAGACACGTTTTGACAGGATCTCTCAGATAAAAATCGTCTCTCATCCCCAAACACCAAAACTGAAAGAGAATCAGGACACATGCACTTCAAAACTGAGTGAAGGTTGTTCTCTTCTCGTGAACCTCCAGATAGTCGGGTTCAAAATGCAGCTTTGCTTTCAGTTCCCAGTATTCACTTCGGCCCGGCTCCGTGTAGACGGCGGCGGGTGTCGCACAGTACGCCTGCTGGATTCTGTCTGGATTCATGTATTGATGTCGGGCATCAAAGTCTGGCGGGCAGTGAGATGATGCGTGCGTGCCATGCTTGCACGCTAAACTAGCCCTGTAAGATGCCTGCTGGTCCCTAGCCAGAATATCTCTGTAAAAGTAGTTGTCATCCAAAAGCGGGGAATGTCTGTTGAGGGCGTCCGGCGTGCCCGCGCTGAACTCCGAGCTTATTGCATTGCTCCTCACCTCCTCGTCCGAGCCGGTCGCCAGCGCTCTGTTGAGTTCCTCAAAGTCTCTGTAACCCTCATGTCCTTCAGCGGGACTGTAGGGGAGATGTTTGGCAACGCTCTCGACCGCAGGTGGTATGTACTCGTACACGTGGCCCGCGGAGGTCCTAGACTTTCCCACCGCCTCGTCTTCGTAAATGACATTGAAGGAGCTGGCGGTGGCGTTAAGCGAAGCCAAGCGCTCAGACTTTTTGCGCCGTTTCGTTATAGCAGCGAAGAGCCCTGCGGCAACAAAAACTGATAGTATAAAAATGAGCAGTAAAGCGAGAATAAGAACCGAGAGAGGGACTGCAGGAGATGGCGTGTCATAATCCAAGGCCGTTTCTAAAGTGATGGTAATGCCAGGAAAGGATTCCTCCGAGGGCGGCTCGACGGAAGACTCCACGTTTGAGTTTTCTGGGCAGAGATGAGAGGAGCGGAGATGCCGCATATCTTCTCCAGAGAGTCTCGGCGGAGATTCGCAGATGACGGTGTTCACCACGGTGCCAGCGGCGAGCTGCTCCAACCAGTTCTTCATGTCCAAAACGAGACACGAGCAATCCCACGGGTTCTCGAACAGATCTATTTGCACCAGCGACGTCAGCTCCTCTAACACCCCGCCGACGGCAAGAGAGCGAAAGTGGTTGCTGCGCAGATTCAGTCGAGCTAGGTTTGATCCGTCGAAGATTCCCACTGGTAACGTCTTGAGGAGGTTGTTGTTGAGGAAAAGCAGCTGAAGGTTTGGCGCTTGATGAAAGGCGTCCGCCGCGATCTCTCGGATGACGTTATATTCCAGATAAAGAAACTGAAGGCTCTGCAGGCCGTAGAACATGTCCTCGGTGAGGCGCTCTAACAGGTTTCCGTTAAGGTAAAGTCTTCTCAGGTGTATCAGCTGAGCGAACGTTCGCTCGTGGATGACGGTTATCCGATTGTTGCCCAGGTGAAGCAAATCCAAGCCCGTAGATCCAATGAAGTCCGAACTGCACACGGACGAGATGTAATTCCCTGTCAGGTACATTTTCTTGGGGTTGTACGGTTTGGGATTGAGATCAGAAATGCTCTCGATCTTCCTCTCCTGACAGTTAACGTTCAAGCCCAGGTCTGAGATTTGGAGATTGCAGGTGCACGCGCTCGGGCAGTCCAGAGACACCGGAGATTTCGTCTGGTAGGCCAACATGGGCCCGTAGTTCTGCGGTTTGCCCGAGCGAGACGTGGGTTTGACACGTAGCTTCCCAAACTGACGGCTGCTTTTTGTCGGGCGCAAGACGGTCGAGGACGCGAAGCCCGCCATCACGCTTGCCGGCGTGGTTCTGTAGAGAACATCGCTGCTGTGAGCCGGTTCTGCGCGCATCTCGTATTCAGCGATGGCTCTCCGGGGACACAGCTCCTGTTTGGAGATCTCGTCCAGGTCTCGTCCGTGCAGCCGAAAGGGCGTCTCGCACACCACGTCTCCGACTAGCGGCGTGTAAGCGATGCTCTCGAGCCAAGCTTTGAGGGCGATGAGTTCGCAAGAGCAATTCCACGGGTTTTCCTCCAGCTGTAGCTCCACGATGCGACTCAGGTGTTCCAGGAGGCCGTTGTAGGGAAGCACTTTCAGCTGATTTCCTCTCAGGTCGAGATGAGTCAAAGGAACAAATTGAAAAATGTCGAACGGCAGAGCGGACAGTAGGTTGTCGTTTAAAATCAAAACCTCTAGATGATGTAATCTGCTCATGGCTTTGGGTTCAATGTGACTAATGTAATTGTAGTCCATCTGTAGATACTCCAGACTCTCAAGTCCGAGAAACGTATCGTCCTGTAGCACTTCCATTTTATTATTGTTTAGATGTAGTCTCTTTAATCCCTGGAGTCCATTAAACGCCCCGGCTTCGATCTCGGATATATCATTGTTTCCTAGATGTAAAATGGTGAGTCCCTCATAACTAACAAAATCATTCAGTGAGATTTTCTTCAGCAGATTCCCTGGGAGTAGAAGATGATATGAAGTCAGCTGTAAAGGCGTGACATCCGACAGACTGTTTATTCCTCGGTTTTCACAGCTGGCTGTCAGAATCCCGTCTCTCTCCTCACACACGCACAGACCTCTACATATATCTCCATAAACATCAAACATCTCGATGAGGCTGAAAAACGTTGCAAAAGACGATATGGCCAATATCCACATGTTTATGACGATAGATGTTTGTCGAGCAGAGATGTGTCCTGTCACCTAAAGAGAGACGTGAAACAAACATGTTCGGTTTAGTTACGAGACACAAGAAAGATCAAAAATATATGGGCACTATTGTCAATGCTGAATGCAACTAATAATATTACTTATGGCAAAATAAATGTTTGTCTACTTTTCACAAGGTTGAGTCATAGGCCAAAATGTAATAATACATTTGCAAAATAAAAAGATAAATTATTATGTAAACCCAGAAGTCATTATGCACAGGTGAACTCATAAAAATGTGTTAGTATTGGAACATGAATATATACAAACAATTAAAGAGACATTTATTCTTCATTCTGTATGTGTTTTATAGGTCAATGCAATCATATTTTTATTATTCATATTTTAATGTTTCTGTGTCACCCACTCTACAGTCTGTTGATAAGCACTGATATCTCATATTAAAATAAAATATAGGCTACAAATAGAACTGCTGCCTACTAAACAAATAATAAATGCAAAAGAGAGAGAATCATAATGACACCTGTGATAAAAGCCATTTAACGCTACAGTTCTGACTGTAGAAAAAGAAAAATCAGAAATATACGAGATTATCAGACTGTCACTTACAACACACCTCTATTACACATCGATCACATATCTAACATGACTAAAACAGGCTTGAAAATAAAGTTGAACGACGTTTATCGTTGCTCATCTCTCTCTCACACACATGCGCACAAAGAGAGAGAGAGAGAGAGAGAGAGAGAGAGCATAAAGACGTGCCTTAATATCACTTCATATTACATTATCATCGACATTAATTTATACAATGCATACTGTCTTTTATGTCTATATACTGTATAATGTCTTTACTGAGGTTTGACAGACAGCCCACATCTCTCTCATCAGTGATAACTTCTGTCAATTACTCGCCATCGTGTCCATAAATCGAGATTATTTACTCAACAGTAAATGTTTATGTAAACGTTATCTTACCTGCATGGACCGCAGAGGAAAACGAGAATCTCATCTGGAAAGATTTGATCTTCCAGTTCCGCTTTTGATGTTTTTAATGTTTAATTATCGTGTCGTGGTCGCAGATCCAGTGATGATGATGATGATGATGATGATGATGATGTTCCGACAGGCGATATTCATGCCTCTGAATACAGTAACAGCACGAGGACTCGCAGCTACAGCTCACAAATGTGGGAGGAGAGAGAGAGAGAGAGAGAGAGAGAGAGAGAAAGCATATGATAATGATGAATAAAATAAAACTGCATTTTATTAACATGAACATTACATCTGCCTCAATGAAAAAGTGAAATGTAGAAAACATTATACAGATTCTTCTGTATACACATTATCTGGCTGTCACTCATTAGATCACAAAACATCACGTGTCAGTTACTTAAAAAATACTTTAACTGTATTGTGATGCAGTAAATGTGATGCATTACACCTGTGGATACTAAACTAAACTGGAGGACATACACTAAACTTCTATATTTATGATGGTTTTGGAGAGTTGAGAATAAACTGACCTACTGTGGATTCATAATTGATGGTAAACGCAATAACAGGCAAATCTTTAACTGTTCACATGATGTAAATAAGATATATCATCACTTTTCTAATGCATTTGTAATCGAAATGCATTTCTATAGTGTCCAAACATCACATTGCTTCAAAAGTCCATATCCATATTTGGATCCATATCCATATTGCAAGTATGCAAGTTCAATGTATAATGGTTATAAAATAACATGATATATCGCCCTTAAAGGAATAGTTCACAGTTCAGTTCTGTCATTTCTGGTGGTACCCGTTTACTTCTTTAGTATATAAAACCAATGCAAGTGAATGGCGGCGTTGTTTGGTTTCCAACATTCTTTAAAAAATCTTCTTTTGTGTTCTACAGAAGAAAGTCATGTTTGACATGGCAACCGGGCGACTAAATAAATGCTGAAAGAATTTTCATTTTTGACTGAACTTTCCCTTTAATAAAGAATCATGCTTATAGTTTGATATATTTCTTGTGGAGCACAACACATCCTGGCAGTTAACTTAAAGATAAGATCAACTCAGATGTACAGATATGTGACTTGTGTGGGCTGTATGCTGTATAAATACATACATATGTCGTTGTGCTGCACAGATGTGAAAGACCACATATTTCTTTCTTTCTTTGTTTGTTTGTATATAATTTTAGATCCCTTGGCTATCAGAGGTCTGTGCTGCAGAAACATATGCGGTGTGTCACATCTGTGCAGAATAACAGCAATCCTTTACTCTCGAGGGAGGAGTCTGGAGACCACCTGTAGTCACAGTCACATGAACGCGGATCTTTCTCTCTTATCTGTTTATAAACTGCTGTCTTATTTTAAAAAGCCACTGATACCAGATACTGAATCAATCAATAGTTTGGTTATATTTCACAAGTGCACAGTGATATCAGCCAAAAAACAACATAAAAACAGTTGTAAAGGATTCAATAGGAAGAAAAAGGTCAGTAGTATTAAATTATTTGTTTGTATTTTCACAGTATTTGTGAACACATTCTCTAAAATCACAACTCGAATATGCATATCATCACATCTGATGCTTTCATGTCTTTCCTCAACATCTTTTCTAACTGCACTCGCAGGAATGAAGCAGTCAGCGGCATCTCTTAATCTAAATTTTAGGACAGATTTTTCCCAGTCAATCAGAAATATGGACCTCACGGGGTGCCTGTTTTTGGGCTTGTTTCCAGGATACAGAATTCTGTGCATTTTCTCTGTGACGTTTTGTAAAACCAGACCAACAATTCTACACGCATCAGCCTCCATCTAAACACGAGATGATTTTCACCAGTCAGACACGTCTGACACTTCAGAGAATCATGTTTTCTACCTGCCTTACACAACCAATGATGATTGAAAGTGAAAGGTGAATCATAAATGTTTGTTAATAAGGCACTAAACATTCAAATGAAATCAACTTCAAAAGCAAGAAGTGAAGAAGCGATAGAGTTAAAATCATCTGACAAGGGCCTCGAGGCTGTTTGTCAAAGTGCATATTGTTAAATAAAAGGTCAGCGATCTGTAACGTGTTTGACAATGTGTTTAATGAATGATGAAAGAGAGGAAACAGCTGTTAATAATGTTGTTTTGTACAATGAAATCACTTGCACATTAGCTCTGATTCATGCATTATTTCATGCACTATAACAATTAAACCATTTCATTTTTTCAATACTAAAGCTATTGCTTAACACTCTGTTGTATGCTTTAAAGTACACAACTCGATATTCAGAAAACCAAGACTGCTATGTTTTAAGAAAAAGAAGTGGTCCTCTATTTTTATGCTCCTAATAGGCTTTCATACTGCATACTCGGATATTATTTTGACATAAGTCATGTCTCATCTGTGATTCCTCTGCTGAAATGTCGACTAGGTGTTTCTTTTGCCCTAAATTGGGTCATGCCTGCAAAAATGCCTTTACTCTCTTATTCTCTTCCAGTCTCTCCTAAATAAACGACAGCAGATGTAAAATAGGGCATCGCGTCTCTCCTCCATCATCAGTGTGTTTATTTCACAGCGCTTTGTGAATGAAGGTCTGTCAGCGCCCTCTGTCGGTCGGGTTAATAATCACTGAAACATGAAACTTACTGGATGTAGATTCACTTGCTCTCTACGATCTACACACAAGGTAAATCTGTTTTTACACTGGAGGGACATAAAGCAGTGACACACATCTCAACAACACAATGTAACGCAAACTCAAGTCTTGATTTAACAAACGCCACTAACTAGATCTAGATTGGCACGAGCGCATTCACTTTTAGGCTATATCTGCGCGTGTGAAAGTGTTTTTTGTGTGTGGTTTTGTTACCTGTCTTGTGTTGTATGTGTGGTTTTATTTACCTCTGCATTGCGTTTGTTGTTTGTAATGCTGTACTGGTCCTCAATATGTCTCCATGATAATAATCCAGTGTGGTTTCGTCTCTAAACTCATGGTGGCAGTGTTTCCTTTTTAATGTGAGCGGAATTTACAGTATTCAGGTTGGTTTACATTACAAGGTTTATGTGTTTAAGCATTGTTTCGTCCTCTCTTATTGAGAATAATCGAAATATATATTAAATAAGTCAATCGGTAGCAGTTTCTCCAGGTTATTTGTCAGGTTGATGTTTATGCGTGAATTATCCATTTAAATGCGCATGCGTAGAGTAACTGTGGACAAATGATGCTCTTTTGAAAGCTAATACAAATTACTTCGTGTTATTGCTTGCATTGAAAATGTTTTGTAACATTTATTTAGACATTTGTGTCAGGTTGTATATGTGTATCATATACATAGGCTTTTTTTGCCCATAAGTGCCTCATTTGATTTAAAATGTAAGCTTTACCGTTTTAAAATGTTGAATCTGTTTGTGTGTCCATGATGATCCTGGGATTTGGTTTAACATGGTTGAGGTGCTAGAAAGACACAAAGCTGCCATTGCATAAATGTTCAGTCATTATTATTGAAGCTTAGGTTGTATAGTGTGTTTGTGCATTTTATAACTCTCTTGCTTAAAATGTTGATGTAGTTTAACATAAGTCATCTCTATTTAGTTCATTACATTTAATGGCATAATGCTGTTTGAAACCAAACCAAAACGCTTGAAACTTTAAATGCATAATTATTGCAACATTTTGATGTGACCTTTTATTTACAGGCAGATATCTATGAAATAAAAACTTTATTATCTTTTATAAATGCAGTCATTCTTATGTTAATGTGCAAAGCAGTTTCACAAATAATTGAGCAAATTGCTTTCCTCATAATGCATGATGGATACATTGATTTTAATTACATGACACCTGTTTTGATTTTATATTAAACTAATGCTTTTTAAGGAATTCATATATCATAGACACGTTTATGACATCTAAAGACGCTTAGTTTTTATTAAGTGAACTCCTTTATCTGGGCCTGCTGAAAAGACAATGTGAGTGTATTTGCATTAATTCATAAAACTCCAGAAATCTCTTTAGTGCTGTTTTTTAATGCAAGTGGGACCTTTTTTCCAGCTGATTGTAACACAGTTTGTCATACATAACCCGTTTTTAAGGGCTGTACATTTCACCGTTGCACGGGTTGTATTTAAATTCAAGATTATTCAGTATGCTGAGAAAGTAACTTTGTATCTGGTGTGAAGTGTAAATGTTTACAAGCAGTAAATTGAAGTTTTTCCGTCCTCTCTTCTGAGCTGTGGAAAACACTGAGAGAGAATACAATAAGCCATTTCACATTGTATTGATCTTTTTGTGTAGTTGCCCTTCATATGCAATTGGAAATCTGTCATATCCCATCAGCTATGAGCAATTACTAACAAAGGCTTCACGGGGCTGTTCCTTTTGTTATTTGCCGAAGTGAAAATATCCCTTTAGGCCAAAGTGAAATGAAAGAATTTTCTTCTATTTTATTTATTGTCCACATTTCTGAAATTCACAATGCAGAACAAAAGAGGCCATAAGATTAATGTTTCACACTCTTTTTTTTATCGCAGTAGGCTATTCCTTCTCTGAAATTATAATAAAATCATAATCCTGAATGATTTGTGTATAAACGTTCTCATGTGAACAGCTACAGTCGGTTTATTCCTCAATTTATAGATGTTTATGGGAATCATTGTGTTAGAAACAGGACAGGAAAACCACTTTAAACTCGAATCTAAATCAGTTCTTTTATCTTTTACTCCCCTCATGTCAAACTTGTGATGTGATGGTATAGATTGTGATCTGTTGCTCTTTTTTTGTGTGTGTGGTAGTTTCACAATGTTCACGTTCTCAAAGCCGCTTCACAGAAAATGATGCTGTACTCTTTTAAATGTTTTGAGTCCCTGTGGATCAGTAAAACTCTAGTAGTTTTGTCTTTAAAGCTCGCTGTGAGCGAGATTCTACCAGAATATAAAACTCTGTATATTATTAGTTGTGGGAGGTTTTAGTTCTCAAGATGCTTGTATAATCTCAATATAATCTCACACAGCGAGCTCTTTAATGCCACTAATACGCCTTTCTTGTGGGCCTTTCTACGCCTCTTTCTGAACATGTAGTAGAGACGTGACTGCTGCGGTACAGCTAATCCAGAAAGCACCATATGTTAACAGCTTTTAAGGCTGGATTTGAGGATTTAACACACATATGTGTATGCATTGTCTGATCATTCTTAATCCGGCCATGAAGCAAGATGTTCCCAAAGATCAGCAAACAAACATTTAAAGAACAGCAGTGGCCAAACGTGATGTCCAGTTTTGGGAAATTAATATCTTTTAGTCAAATATAATTTTGAAGATGATGAGTGTTGTGTTTGGATTGTATATTAAAGCTCGGCATGATAAAAAAATAACACAACACAAATCTTGAGTCAAGAGAGAATTAAAAATCTATGAATAACTTAATAGCTTTTGTTTTCCTGTACATTGTTAGAATTCAACTGTAGCTTTTTATCAAATACTGTAAATACCCTGTTTCCTTCAATTCATATTCTGGTGGTTTAATCAAATCTGCATTAAAAGCAAATATTGTACATATATGCCCTTTGCACATCACTTTTGTCCTCTACTGTATGTATAGGAGGAGCAAATGAAGTACAGTAGTGGTTTGGCATCATTTAGTATTGAAGCTTCCACTGTCAATATGAACAAGATTGATTTCTGTTAGGATATTGTGTGACCGTCACATCGCTATTCCATCATAAAAGAAAATGTCATTTATTGTTAGAATTTGATAATAAATACATAAATAAATGATTCTAACAAAATATATAAATTATATGGGGTTGGACTGCAGACGTATCTGTTTTTCTGCTCACAATTTAATACCTAATTTCATTTCTGAATTGTACAGCTCTGAATTAAACTAAACATATTTGCTAAATTATTTACATCGTTTCGCCATCAGTGGATAGAAAACAAATAAGTGTTACAAATAAGAAAAACATATTATATAATATACAAACAAGAGAAAATATTTATATTAACACTGTAAAAAAGATGTTTGGGTTAACCTGGATGCCTTAAAATTTTCATTTAATTTAAAAATGATTATGAATTTCATGCAAACTCGTTATGTTAACTAATATTGAATTAATTAAACATTTTAAAACAACCAGGTTACGCCAAGAGATGTTCTTGTACTTAAAAAAGTGAGTATCCAAGATTATTAAACAAATACATTTATGGGTCCTCAATCAATCCGGGTGTAATTTTTTTATAAATTCTCTGACTGATCTTATTAAAAATTTAAAAAGTTGTAGCAACTTCAGAAACGGCCGAGACCGTCTGCGCATCCTTCACAGGTTCAGTTTGCTCCTCGGCATCACCAGTCATTCGTCCCACCTGATGGAGAGAGTTTGAAGGCAGCGCTCCAGTCCTGGAGAACGTCTGCAACATGTTTGTTTTATTACAACCTTCTTTCCAGGGATGAGAATCAACATGGCTCGTGTTGTAAAACGGAGCAGAAAAACCTATCGTGTAGGCCGTCCTGGGTGAAACGTGCCTGTTGTGAGTCTGTATAACCCGCTGTTTGACCTTCCAGTCCCCCGCACAGGTGAAGGAACCTTCAGAAAGAAAAAACAAGAAAGGGCTCATATCTCGTGCCATTTTTGCTTCTCAAGCATCACGCATTTCTTTTAGGGTGTTTACTGTAAGACAATGAAGTAAAGTGATGTTGTGCAGTGTGTCAGATATAGCTGTCCGTACTTCTGCTCACGGGTTGAAATGTTGTCAGGCTTCTTCTGAGAGCGGCTGCGCTGGTGTCAGAATCACTGTCATTGAAATCACTGTCTCCTTTACCGCTGTCCTTCACGCTCAGCTGATCCGTGTTGCTGGTGCCACTGCGTGTAGAATCAAAGCGTGTTAGTGACTGCTGAGTAGATGTCCATCTGTTTATTGATATTCCTCTGAACACCACATTCACTGGGACATGAGTAATGTGACATTGCCTCACTTACGGTTCATGGCCTTTTATTTTGTAGTATTTTTATTTGGTATGACCAAGAAGACATTTACTGGTCCAGTGTGCTTTGTAAGAAGAGCACATTAAAGCAAATTTGTGACCTTTTGCTCAGAAGATGCTCCATATGCCAGCTTAAAAAAAATCCAATATCAAAAATCTGTCATTTCTATTTAATTTTAAAAATCGACTAGTGGTGACTTTTGGATTTCACTGTACTTTACATTGTACGAGCCGCTGCATCTCCAAACTATTCTTACCTCCTTTGTAGACAGTACTTTTCATCTTGCCATAGAAATGTTTGTTCAAAGGGTTTGCATGGCAGGAACAGCTGTGAAACAAAACATAAGGTTAGTGAAAATTCTGAAGCTGTGCATCAAACAACACGACACGTTGCTTGAATCACTCACCTTTTCCTCAAAGTCCAGGCTCTTATCTTCATAAAGACAGTGGTGTATTGAATCTCCTTCATTTGGGAGGAAGGCAGACCCGCCGTATATATCTGAGGTGACCGTGTTGCTCTTAGAGAGAGGACTTGACCCGTACAGACCATCTCTTCCATAGTTTCTCCGTCTGCGTCTTATTTTGCAGGTCACTGCTAGGATGCCAATGGCTATCACCAACAGAGCACACACCCCAGCGAAAGCAAAAATAACCACCGTCCCAACATCAGAGCTTATGGTTTCTTCATCCTTAGATCGGAGTAAAATGACCACCTGGTCCTCCTGTGAGCCAGTGTCCGTCACCACGAACCGGATAGTCGCTGTGCTCGATAGAGGCGCTCTGCCATTGTCCACAACAGAAACCCTGACCTGCAGAACGTCCCCACATGATGCTGTCAGACTTTGGCGCAGAATGATTTCACCGCTCTTTTTATCCATGAAGAAAAGTTGTGCGTCGTCTCCTAGTACTATATGAAAACTCAGATCGCTGTTGTCACCATCATCTTCGTCTTGCGCGGTCACACGTAAAGCCAGGTAACCACGCTGGGCGTTCAGGGGTATTGGGATGTCAGCTGTGTGATTCCTCAACACTGGATACGTAAAATGTGGGTAGTTGTCGTTTTCATCCACCACGTGGATTGTTACTAGAGCAGTGCTGGATAGAGGCAGGGAGCCTTTGTCAGTGGCTTTAACTGTGAACTGGACTTGTTTTAGAGCCTCGAAGTTAAACGATCTCAGAGTGTAGAGAGATCCAGAGACAGGGTCTATGGACACAAACGTCGATAGCGCAGCACCATCCGGTGTGTTGCCTTCAACGAGACTATATGACACCTTTCCATTTTTTCCAGTATCGAGATCTCTCGCTACAACTGTAGTTATGTATGACCCCGGGATGTTGTTTTCCATCACTGATACGTCGTAAGTGTCTTTGCTAAACGCCGGCGCATTGTCGTTCTCATCCGTGATGCGTATCGTATAATGCGTAACGGTTTGAAAAGGCGGCGTTCCCAAATCCTCGGCCACCACTGTGAGATTATACTCTGAGATAGTTTCCCTGTCCAAAGTTGCGCTCGTAACGATCATAAACGTGTCGCTGTATGCCTGTTGCAACTTAAAATGCTCGTGTCCGCGCACACTCGTGCGCACGTAACCGTTGGGTCCAGAGTCGCTGTCCGAGGTGCTCACTAGAGCCACGAAGCTCTCCACGGCCGCGGCCTCGGTGATGAAGGCCACCCCGTCACTCGTGGAGGTCATGGGTTTAATGCTGATCTCTGGTGCGTTGTCGTTCACGTCAACGATGTCTACGACCGCCCGACACGTAGATGAAACCGAATTAGTGCCCAAATCGGCGGCCTGGATGTGTAAGTCGTACGACTTCTTTTTCTCGTAATCGACCGTGTCTTTAAGAGTCACCTCCCCAGAGATGAGATCGATCTGGAAGACGCGCGTAACGTCCGCCGGGGAGCCTTCGACAAACCCGTAAACAACTTCTCCGTTAATCCCAGCATCGGGGTCGAACGCGTGAACTTTCAGCACGCGGGAGCCGACGGGTGAATCTTCGACCAGCTCCACTTTGAGCGAGCTGTGTTCAAAAGTAGGGCTGTTATCGTTAAAGTCCAGCACTCGTATGTAAACGGTGGTCGAGCCAGATTTTGGTGGCGTCCCTCCATCTGTTGCGGTCACCTCGATTGTGTAAATCTCTTCAGTTTCCCGGTCAAGTGTTTTGATCAACACGAGTTCGGCATATTTGGTGCCGTCCTCTTGCGTGCTGACCTCAGCCGTGAAATGATTCGTGTGCGTAATTTGGTAACCTTGGATGTAGTTGTCTCCGACGTCCCGGTCCACTGCGATGTCCAGGGGAAACCGCGCGCGCACAGGCGCGTCCTCCGATATCTCCATGTGCGTCTCGTTGCGCGCAAACCGAGGCGCGTGATCGTTGATGTCCTTTATCTCGACTTCCACGTGAATGAGCTGAAACTTTCCCTTCGAGAAGCCGACGACGTCAAAAGTTACGAGACACTGCGGGGACCGGTGGCACAGCAGCTCTCGATCGATGGTTTCTCCAACTGTTAAGCGCCCGTCCATCTGTCTCAGGTGAATAACGGATGGGTTTGTCTTCTGCATGAATTTGAAGTATGTCTCGGGGTCTTCAGCCGGGTCCATTTTTAAGTCCTGTGAAAGGTTTCCAATCTCTGTGCCAGGCGCGTCTTCCTCAAAGGTGAAGTATTTCGTTGTTGTACAAAAGCTTTTGTAAATAACGCACGCGAGTATTAAATAGCTGTGTGACTTCATGTTTGCGACTAAAAAAATCGAATTGTACAATCAAACACCAGAATATGAGGTTGTGGTCATCCCTGTAGTTAGCAGTTCTGTCTTATGTTACCAGCTGCTTTCATCTGATATGGGTCCCACCAGTATTTAAATTGACCCATCTGCTGACCAATGAACTTCCAGAGCTCTCCCAAAAGCCTCTGACATGACTTCCTATTGGGTCACAGTTGCGTCACACCCTGCCTGTGACAACATGCTGTTGTATGATGCTGTTGTCAGACATGGCAGTAAAAGTGTAGACAGATGCGCTTAACTGAATTTGTTAACATCTTTTAATCTGAAGAAGTGGTTTAAATTAATTTTGTAGACAAATACACAATACAGTACATTCAAAAGAACAACTGTTAAGACTTTTCTGTTGAAATCATCAATCAATATTAGTTTAATAAACTGTGTGCACTGTATGTGTAAATAAATGCAGTTCTTTAAGAAGTGTTTTGTCAGAACAATGTTTTAGTTGATAATATAAGGTTGTGGTTTGGTTCTGAGGGAACACACATCCTAAAATTTATTCTTAAATGCACTGTAGGTAGCTTTGAATAAATGCGTAAATGTAATTCTCGGCAACCTGGAATGAAACACGGATTCAATATGTGCCCAAGAAGTGATTTGTGAGTGTCAGACAAGCATGTATATTTAATGTCACCAGGGTTTGTTTTCTGAACACTTTCTTAATTATTTACAGAGATCAATGTAAAGAAGTGTATTGAGGGTCCCAACAGAACCATCGATTGGTCTCTGTCACATCAGAAGACTGCAAAAGTAAAGGTGTTAACCCTTTGAAGAATGAGTCGTGTGGACTGTTAGGTGTGAAATGTGACACGTTGTCAAGCGTCTCGTTCATGCTAACTGGTTTATCTCAGGATACAGACCATTTGACAAATGAACCACTTTACATACAGATACACATCTCTGTCTGATACAGGAGTCAAAAAAACCTTCAGATTTACAGCCTCTGTATCTTACCTTGACAATGGAAATGATCCATTATAGGTTGAAGAACAGTAAAAATGTTTAATTGACCTCTATAGTTTTATTCATTTGTGTGCTGAACTCTTGTAATGCAGTATAAAGTGTTGAAATCCATGACTCGATATCAGATTAATGCAACACAAAGAGCTGTGAATAATCCAGGACATTAACTTAATTCCATTTAGCAGCGTCTGATCTCTGAACAGTAAGTAATTTGGCTATTTATGGTACGGGCTGTATGTCTATCTATGTCTGTCCAACTTGATCTCACAGGAAGTCGTAAGTATTTTACGAGGTGACTAATCCGTATGAATTCATACGTTGCGAGTCGTACAAAAATGTACGATTAAGCAATACTGAAGGCCCGTCCACCTAACGTCACTGACGCCAAAGCAAATCGTACTAAAACGTACGGCTGAGATCGTATGAATTTATATCTATCTATTTGTCTGTCTCTGTCTAATGCATGTCTTCGAAGAGCGACACTAAGCAAAAAAGGCATCTTTACTCGACAAGTGCAGCTTTCTTTGTGTCTGTTGTTATGGTCAGTTCGCTCAAGACTGGTGAACTAAACTGAGTTGAAGAACATGCAACTGCACAATCCATCTGTCTGTGTATCTGTCTTGTGCACGTGGGTCAGACGGGCATCACTTGGTGAGAAAAACGTATGATTGAAAAAGTGCTTGTAGTGTAAAACATTTTGATGGTTTATTGTAGAATCTTTCAGTTCTTCTCTCATGTTACTGTTATACGAGTCATTTCTGGAGAGACAACAACTTAGTAGGATTGACGGGGTGTCTAAATCCTGGATTTGACACAGTTTGACAGTTAACACCCGCCAATTAGATAAAATTAGTTGTTTGCTGTTAAGAGGCTTATAAAATTCATGTTAAGCCTTAGCTCTTCATCTCATGCATCTGTCACCTCCACATTTAAACCTTGAGGTGTTTCTCCTCAATGTCTGTAGGTGAATGAGCATTCAAATGTGAACTTTGTCAGCAAACAGACATCTGCACTGATCATATTGTGACATTTGATTTAAAGCGCATCTGTATTGTTTCCGGAAGAATGGCTATTGTTCTGCTTGTTTCAGACAGCACACATTTTCAGCGTTTGCCAGTAAGACGTGTGATTAAAGAAAGATCGCAGCTTGATTAAGATGTGTTTGCTGGGCCTAAGAGTATTACTGAGTGCTAACAAGCCCGGCCATCTGTTGTGCTATAAGATGTTTATCTGTAATCAAGAAAAGAAACTGTTTGGCAGGAGACGCGTCAGATTCCTCATCTGTTCCTCTCTCAATATGCCTTTATAGATCCTAGGTTTTGCTTAATATATCTGCATACGTACAAAGCTGCATTCGAATAAAAGAAACGTCTTCATGGGAATGTAAAAAGGCATAATTCAACCAAAAATCATGTGTTTGTAAACCTGTGTGTGACACTTTCTTTTTAAAAGAAGATATTTTGAGAAAAGCAGAATATCTTCTGTTGTGTTCTGCAGACAAAAGAAACTCACATGACAAGGATGAGCAAATGATGATTTTTTTTAAAGTGAACTGTCCCTTTAAGAGTTCTAGTCACTCGCTTTGATGGACACGACTAGACATTGCAGATTTGCTGCCTGTGTAATTCAGAGCCATTTGTCCAGGGACATAAAAGTGACTGTTGTCAAGGTGAGTTTAGTGGATGTGTGAAGTCTGTTTCCCCTCAAGGTCACACAGGACATATGGCAAAGATGTGCCATACTGTTAACATGCACATAAACATAAACTTTATTTCAAATTGGTCTCAAAGAGTTTGTTCCCCAGCTTCAAAAGCTCAGCAATGCCAAGATCTTTCAGTTTCTACATTTGCGTGATTGAGTTGTTTACGTGTTTTTAGACACATTGTTAGGTTATCGTCTGAATTGTAAGTGTAGCTTTATTAAGTTGGTTTCTGGCAAGTGAAAAACTTATTTGTTTTTTTTCACTTATGAATCGGCACTTCTTCAAACAGGTCGGAAGTCCTCCCGTGGGATGTTTTGCAACACTAATCTTATCTAACAGAAACAATAATAATATTCATACGCAGAAGAACCTCCAACAATAAAATGTTTGAAAATCTAATCGCAGGCTTGTCGCACACAGTCGGCGAGTAAAACTAGCAAAAGATTTGCTAAGCAAAGACCAATTAGAGTAATGAAATGCATGACATATTTTTTTCATTATTTAATTCAAAATTAATTAGTCTATTAGGATACACTTGAATTATACACACGTTCTCTGTAATTGGCTCTCGATGGAATTATAACTGCACAAGCAGATGTAGGCCAGCTGAATACAGATGTAGGATGTGATATCACTCAAATCTTGATGGCATTATGCAACTTTATATCAATTTTGCATGAATATTTTGACGACGGGGACGTGTTGAAAGATACTTTTCGTACGGGCTGATTTTGACAGACGGAGATGGAGAGCACAAATGAGACGGAATAAAAGATTGCGGGAGAGGATACAAAAAAGAAATGATAAATTCATGTTTCTCGCTGAGACCTTCAAGAATCCTGCATATGAATTCATCACGGCTTTAAAAGAGCTCATGGGCTGTTGGCGCGTCTCACGTTAAACTGTCAAGAACGTGTCCAAGTCATATTTCACTTCTAATCAAATTAAAAAAGAAATAAAATGATGTTTGGTTTGAAGTATATAATGTATAAAGAAACTTTGCATTGTGGCCCCAAGTTACCATGAAACTAATATGATCAAAATAATGATAAATTCATCTACATAAATATAATAAATGTAGTACCTGAAGCCTGAAAGCCTATAATCAGATGATCTCTTTATGTGAGCACGTTGGTTTGATTTCTATCTGGACTTGTGTTCCTTACCCCCGCGAAATGATGAAATGAACAAAGAATAAAACTAAACAAGTGTGGAGTTAAAGTAGTGATGTAAGCAGACTTGAGTTATGATTGACAGGTTGAGCTCCTCCCAAACTTAAATGCCAAATGATTTCTCTCAAACACATGAATTCATCTCACAGTCCTCAGTAAAGCATAAGTCAAATTGTCATGTTACGAATTACTTCCGATTTACTGAAGAAATTTGAATAATCCTATGTTTCTTATGAATATGTAAATGCAGACTGCTTTGAAACTCATCTGACTGAATGCTTTAATCCTATTATACAGGCCAGATTTCATGCTTTAAAATTGCTTTTCACCACCTTAAGGTACGGAAACAAACATTTGCAATTGACTCAAAATAAACCTTTCTGACCTCGTTGCTATCGGCTAGAGTTTATACAAATGTGTTTAACTTATATTTATGTTTATTATACAATCAAATCAGAACAAAGAAGCTATGATGCAAAATGATCAAATCATTATTTTAAATCACTAATCAAATTAACCCGGCAGGTCAGATGATGTTTGGACCGCTGAGTCCTATTGAGATTCATGCAAGACACAACAAACACAAACACATTCTGAAATCAAAACCTTATTAGCTTTTCATTTATGAAATCACATTGTGATTTTATTGCATTGTTTACAAAAAGCAGATCCATATGAGACATCTGTACAGATAAATGATCTTGTCACCGTCGGTCGGACCGTCGCAGCATTTCGAGAAGCACACAGATCAGTCCTTACAATGTGAGAAAATGCTGGTGGCATTTAGTAGTATGTGCTCTGCATTACAACAGCTCCAGTTCAATGATGTCATTACAGCGAATACACCAGGGACCACCAGCAGAGGGCAACAAGTCTTTTGTTTGGAGAACAGATGAGAACATGTGAGATTTCTTCCATTGTTTCCATTACATGTGCAACAAATACTTTTTCTAGCTGCCTGTGTTTATTATTTGATGTGTATATTCATAATGGCATTTCTCCGCTCATACAACATCCAACCCATGTATTCATTTAATATGTCAAGACAAATGAAACATAGCAAAGACATTTGTGTTGTCCTTGTGTACTTTGGCTAGTATGTAATCTATACAGTGTTATGAGATGGGAAGAGATTTCCAAATAGTTGTTCGGTGGTTGTTGGGTCATTTCATTGTTGCACATTGTGTTGTTTGCATCTCTTTGAATCTAAACATAGCAGCACTGCTGCAGGAGGTTTGATTCTCAATAAGTCAAATGTGGGAAAGATGTAAACAAAGTGAAGGAGAGAAAACATCTGAATTCTGTGCATAACGGTTTCTTTGAATCTGAAATTACTGATCACAGTAGATGGGAATGATCTTTATTTTAGTGAAAGACTTGAGGATCTGTGCTGGTAGAAAGTTATTGACTTGCACTGAAGTCAAATGTTTAAAAGATCTCTTAAAGAATTTGTGTTCTAGCTCAGTACATTTGGATAAAAGCATCTGCCGATGTAAATGCACTGAACATACATTGGGTTGTGACTACAGGTATGATGTGCATGTTTTGTGTCCCTAAATTACAAAACAAGCATTTTTATTTTTTCAAATGATTGATATAAATATGGTGGTTTAAAACCTGAGCACTGAAAAGCTTTACACATAATAATAATAATAACAGTGTGTGTTTCTCTTTCTTCATCTCGGCCCAGCTGTGCTGTGATTTGATTAAAATCGAGATATTCTCATATAATAAAGTTCTCGATGACTTGACACTGTTGAGGCTGTGAAGTAACAAGAGAAAAGTGACACGGAAAATATTTCATGTCCACATTAGATTGTGAAGAACAGTTGGACTGAAGATACCATCCGAGGCATCACGACAGGGTTCCACCCCGGAGCCGGTGTCTGTCGCCCACATAACTCCTCATCCAAACATTTTACCCTCCCAACACTTTAACTCTCAAGAAACTGTTATGTGAAACTCCGAGTTGGCTGAATTGGTTTTCACGGAACCCCTACGAGCCAAAGCGCCGATTTCATTCCAAAGAGAAAGCAAATGCTGGCCTTCAGTGAGCCATCTGTGATGAAATAATCATGAAACCCAAAGTGATATTATTCAGGTTGACAACAGCACCTCTTGTGGAAGTGGTGAGAATGTCTCATGTGTTTGCATTGTGAAATCGAGCTTTAGCTGCATGTGATTCAGACCCAAAACAGGAGCGTTTAGTTCAATCTCAGTTTGTTCTCTCCCTGTATAAGAATGAGGCGAGAAAAGTGAAATGAAAAATGATGCTGCAGGTGGATTCCATTCATCTCAGCCCGGGCTGGAGGACACAATGCGCTCATTTCATCCCACAATCTATCATTTAAAACCCAGAGACTTTTTATGCACCTGCTTATCAGAGCAGCCCCATCAAGCACAGAAGTCATGAATATATTGAACGCTGGAGCGTGATATTGATGTTTGGAGGGATGCAGAAACGCTTTTTAATATTTTAACCTTCTAGCTGTGGCTGTGTCCTATATGTCCTCTATAAAACACACACATATAATCTGAAGGTTTTCAGTATGTAAATAGAGCGTTTCTCTTCACTCAAACACTGATACTGTTGTAACATTATAAAGCGGATGATGTTGGTCGGATGTTGTGTTTTGTAGCTGTTGGCGGTGGATGGACGTTCGGAAAAACGGTTAAAAATGTAGGATCTTATGACAAAAATGTTTCTCATGATCTTAAAAATCTGAGGGTGTGTGTTTCAATGTTTAAAATTACTTTTGTAGAAAAACATTTCATTAGAAAACTACATTTTTATATTGAAATGGATTCCTTGGACCAAATAAGGAATAAAAAACAGCAATCAGATGGAAATTCCTTCAAGATGCTTTAAAAAGCTTCCCAGGTGATGAAATGCCAAGCGTGCCATTTTGCTTTAAATATGCTAAAATATAACATATAGTTTGGATGCTTTTAGTCACAACAATTCCCACAGTTCAGTTGTGCTATTCCATGGTTTTGCTGGTTTACTATTATTCTACAATGTGGAAAAAATATAAATATCAAATGAGTAAGTGATCCTAAACTTTTGATCGGTAGTGTATATGTTGTCATCTATCAAATGCTTTTTTTACAGTGCAAAATGAACAAAAAAATGAGATAAATGTAATATTAATAATAATGTGGTAATGTAGTTTATCGGCTGTCGGTTGCCATATATATAATGTGCACAAGAAGCCATGATGTTTTAATGTATTAACACCAAACTTCACAGAAATGAAGTGTGAGTGGAGGTTAGTGTGTGTTTGTATATCACACAGTTGCTGCTCATAAGTCAGCACCCTATGAAGGCCGCAGGGCAGCTCACTGGGTTTGGAGCAGAGCCTATAGGTTTCTAAAGTGAGTTTTTCTATAGCTTCTCCCATCACAGCTCTGACCTCTGGTGTCAGAAAGGTCGAGCTGTCAACAGGCGAGCGAGAAAGATGTTGTTCTGTCAAGCCTCATCAGTTCTACTGTCTCTCTCTCTCTCTCTCTCTCTCTCTCTCTCTCTCTCTCTCTCTCTCTCTCTCTCTCTCTCTCTCTCTCTCTCTCTCTCTCACACACACACACACACACACACACACACACACACACACACACACACACACACACACACAATGTCATTAGTTTTTTCTCCATCTTTCATGGAGGTTCATTTTGCAGTCGCTCTCTCTTCATATCCACTACACACATTTCTCTGAACTCCACGTATTCATTTTCAGCCGAACAAAAACCTTTTTGTCTGATTTTTTTTATCCTCGCAGCTCTCCAAACATCACAGAAACATCCTACAGAGCGTTCACCGATTCAGGCTTTGGATGGCAGAATCTACTTCTTTCAAACAGCACTGTGTACTTCTGTAATAATGTCTGAAAATACTCTGATAATAGAAGGTCATTTTAAAAGCAGTGCATTGTGGGATACAGTGTTACATTTGTACATATTTCACATTTTGGCAAATATAATATATATTCAATATAATATAATAGGTCGTTTTATACTGTACCAACTGCACATATGCATACTGTGCACAACATATACACTAAATACTTCAGTCGTAGTGTGCGTTTTTGTTTAAATAGCCCATGTTTCTCATTCTTGATAACATAGTCTTGAAAATATTCTCAGCCCGCAGTGGAAGGCGAGAGCGTTGAGTTTTTAGGATCCAAACACACGCGCACGTATTTATAATAAAGACTCAAATTATAGGTGTTCATGGCCATTTCCAGGCCAATTTTATACACCGGCACCTCTTTTCGAGCATCAGAAGCAATTTGAAGCCCAACGCATTGAAATGGCGTCTCTGCCTCTCTAATATACTCCGTTCCGCAAGCTTCTCGGCTCCTGGTGAGATTTCAAATAAATTCTTCATTGGCCTGTCATTTTGCTTCTGAGCTGCTATCAGGAGTGAGAGCGGGCCGCCGTGATCCTCCGTAAAATTGCTACATTGCACGGAGCTTCCGCACATTTCCTCTGCTTTCTGCCACATGGGTGCTGTGAACTGTGAATTCTTTATGTGGACAGGCGAAGGCCGGCAGCGATGGACCGCCAACTTTGCTGAAGCGCTGGGCTTCTTTTCACATGTGAAGCGGCTTGACGTGCTCAGGTTTGTCAGGTCGTTCTCCAATCTGCTTTAGGGACCTCGAGCAACAGAGAACTCGCTCGTATGTTCTTATATTTCATATATAATGTGTCTATGGAGACAATTGTGTTGGCAAAAAGTGACCTGATGCAAAATACCGTTTGATTAGATTATGCTGCTATTTTAACTATTATTATACAGCCCATAAATCTCATTAATGTCGCATTTTTCTTCTAGACATCAGTGAGATTAAATGGAAAGTTAAGTCTCATCTGCGTCTCAGACGTTTCTCCTGAGAAAAAGAGTCTCATAAATGTCAATAGAGTCTCAGTAGAGATGTCAACAACGTCTCAAACTGAGCTCAGATTTGTCTCGTCTGCAATTTAATATTATTGAAGATCTCAATATGAGCTCAAACATTTCTCATCTTATTTACTCAAATCCAGATTATTTTACAATCTATTCATTAAAAGAAGTCCATCAAATCTCCTGAGCTATGAAAGAGCAACATTTGAGCAATAACATTTTCCTCTTGCGATATGATTTTCAGGACTCATGGGTATCCAAAAGGAACAACAGGCTATTACTGCATGATTGAGATGCAGAACAACTTTAACCAGCATCCTCCATCAATGAGAGAGAGAGAGAGACGTATCAGGTCACTTCTCAGCCAGAAGCCGCTGGTGGTCCGGAGGTTCAGTATGCCGGAGCAGATGTGAATGATTATTGAGGGGATAGGAAATTAGGAACTAGGCACTTACTGGAGAAAATGAAGGAAATCTGCTTGGCAAAAGTACATGTATCTCGCCGGTTCATCAGCGATATTGTGCGAAAGCGCCGCGTGTGTGTGAATCAAGCGCTGGTTTGTTTTCATGCCCTGTAATTTGGCCTCTTGAGAATTCTTTTGAAAATCCTTGTTCCTAATGCTTGAATTGAGCTTTGAAACAGCCAATCAGGATGCGTCTCGGAATAATGCCGGCAATCTTCTGTCTGTCAATTCTGACATCCAGCAAATGTGCCTATTTTCTTTTTGAGCGTGAACGAGCCAATTTCCTTCCATCTTGCGCCAGGTCAATTAAATCCGGCACGGGCCTCCATTTGTGCTCGAATCATCCGCTGCATCACAATTTTCGCTGTGCAAATTTGTTTGGTCTAGTTTCAGAATTCACCGTTTGATTTCATTCTTTATTATTATTCGTTGTTGTTATAGCATCACATTTGCATAGACGACATCGCAGGGCCCGGTTCCAAAATCTACATATTTTATTATTCTTACCTCAAAGATGTCAAATATTTTTTATAGATGTAATATTTATTAGTTCAAATAAGCCACACAGATTTGACATGTTTTATCTACAAGTAAATCCGAAATATGTGATTTGAAAATGATGCCAATATGACAACAAACATGATAACATTAAAGTCAAATCATCTTCTGTAACCCACTCTTCTCACTGTAAACAAATTCTGTTTGTAGTCAACTAAATTTAATTTATTAAGTTAATCCAATTGATTTGTCCAATCTGTTTGATTTGACTTAATTATGTAAGTTATCTCAACTTTTGGCAGTCAGTACAACTCAAAAAATCCAATGCAAAAAAGAAACTTAAAATGATGAGTTGAGATTTTTTACAGTAGAGCTGTTGTCTATGTAGAGAGATTGAAGCCTACCTAGAATACTGCCTACGGTATCAAGATGAAAATGGTATTTGATATATAAATTACTCTCTAAATGTTTACATGTGAGTATGAACAGCATACTAATATGTTTCCACGTGTATTTTGATGTGACCGGCTCTTAAAGAGAAATGTCAGGTCGTCTTAACGTTTGGCTGATTTTTATTGGGTTTCACTGTTTACCATTTAGACCGCGTTAAACCCAAAGCAGCTCATTTATATTCCGAGTGTACGTCACGCAGAATGATAAAGCGCCTGCTTTCTTCCACCACGCAAAAATTATTAAACAGAAAAATATAGCATTTGTCTCAGCGTTTGATTTGTTTTGCCATTTTTTTGTCGTGAAGTTTTGCGAGAGCCAAAGGCTTGTCTTTCATTAATATTCACTAAGGCAGCTCCTTTGATGCATATTTAGAGTCGTATTCATCTCGTGTCTGACTGCTTTCTGATTATTAATCCATATTTAATCATTGGGTCTCATTCCGCTTACCCAGATTTGGCTTCGTGCTTTATGACTGATGTCAGCCGTTTGAAACCAACCCTGCACTTTCCAATATGTTGGGGAATCTGACAGATAACGCTGCGACTGGGTTTGATTTCCATATCTTCTTTTGAGTTTCTCCTCTCAGATCCGTCAGGGGTTGTGAATGAACGCCGTGAAATGTTTAATAGTGTAAGTGCATGTCGGTGTGTTGGTGAGGCACAGAGAAAATGTCTAAAACAGACGGGAAGCACCAGAATTGTTGAAAGCAGTTGAGAGGTTTTGGGGAGAGCAGACAGATGAGACGGTTTATGTTTTAGTCAAGACGAATGGTTCGATCGTTCGGCTCATCTCTCCGGTTCTGTGTGCCTTTACAGAGTTCCTCAGTAATGATAAATAAAACCAGGACTCGGGGTTCCAGTAGAAGTTTTGCTAGTTTGAGAGAGCTCTTAAATGCCTGAAGTGGATTTATGTTTATGGTTTTTATCTTGGACGTCACGACTCAAGATGGTGACTGTTGAAAGTTGTGATGACATCAGACAGCCTTGTGATGTCATATACATGTGGTTCTAGATCACTTTCTTTTTATATATTCTGTTTTAAATATAAAGGTTCCTTAACCATTGTGTGGTGCTAATGTTCTTGGGTCTACAGGTCACACATGGGTTAAAGGTTCTTTGTCAGGCTGTATGGTTCCATAAAGAGCCTTTACATACACAGAATCTTACTGTCGCACAAATGTAAAAAAAGGCAATAAAAATGTATACAAAAGTAAAAAAGTATTTTTAAGAACTTTTGGCTAAAAGGTTCTTTAGAGAACAAAAAATTGTTCTTCTATGGCACTGTGGCAAATAACCATTTCGAGTTTCTTCAGAGTTCAGAGCCATAAACATAAAACTAACCACTGCAGGCAGTTCAGTTGTACAGCAGAAATCTGAAAATGAAATGAAGTCGCAGTGACAGAATCATATATCATCACTTAATAACCTCACTGTAGGTCTCTCCTGAAAGCTTTATGCATTAGAGCTCAAAAAAATCAATTTCTCCATTGAGTTCACTGTAAAGTGAAATTTATAAGGTGCTTTACTAAACATAAACATGAAAGAACATCTAAACCAAACCATATAACAACAAGCACACTACATCCACTTTAGCAACAAAATCCATATTGAGTCTTGAGTTGATGTACGTGTCATGTAAAGTGTGTGTTTGCAGCCGGACGGTGCATTCTGTCATCGTCCTTTCATAAGCTTGTTTGTATGTATGACTGTATTGTTTGTTTTACAGATCCAGACAGGATTGAGCTGTGTCAGAATCCACAGTGATCCACAATCCTCCATCATCTGTCCTGATGAGATAAGAGCCCTTCACCAGGACATCTCGAGCTCCTTGAGGTGTAAGTGAAATCTTTATTGTCTCCAGTAAATCATCACAGGAATTCACCTGCACAACAGCCTTTGTATCTCTCACACACACAACAGAGGATTGATTCACTTTGAAGTGTTTTTAATAAGCAGCCCAGCTTATGAGAGAAAACCCTGTCCGTACACCTGAGACTGACAGCCACCTGGGATGGGAGAACGCTGTGAGGAGATGGTTTTTGATAGACGTCTGCGCTCGACGCAGGAGATGTTCTGCAGAGATTGACATAAATCCTAAAGTCCCCCGCTGAGCTTCAAATACTTCAACTTCAATAGAAGTGCACCAAACTCCAAATCAAAATCTAGTTAGTAATCATCAAATATTTCTTCTGTTCAAACTATAGACTCGAAATTCTGATTCAGGCATGTTTGTATAAAAATGCATCCAGAAGTTTTATCAGACATGACTTTACAGACAGTTTAGCAACACCTATTATTTGGAAAAAAACAATATTTAACGAAATGGAAATGTTGTGTATGTAAAAAGTTGTGGCACTAAAATAATTAATTGAAACGTTATAAAATAAAATAAAATAAAATGAACATGAAAAATACAAATATAAAAATAAAATTGTAATGATTTTGTACATTTAAAATAAGTAAATTAGTAAAATTACAAAAAACTGAATCAACTCTATATTAAAAATAAAAGTAAAGAGCATGTTGGCATGAATATTTGCAATGTGATGCAATGTAAAAGTTGTTAAAAATGAACATAAAACTTAAATATATTCCCAAATCGTTCTCGGATGCCATTTTAATGTTTACAGCTCAATCGTGCTCGACCAATCACCTTCCCAGAGGATGCATGTGCATGGGATTGTGGGATATCAAAGGCAGTAAAGAAAACATCTATGCTGCCTTCAGAAATCGATCAGATGAAGGAATCTCAAGAGACAGAAGTCAAGCAAACAATGGATTTGGACGTGACTTGATGCCTTTGTTGGAAAGCATCCTCAGCATTTTTTAGCTTTCGGAAGCAGCCAATGAGCCGAGTGATTGTGTTGCTTAGCAGACGGGCTAAAGTATTAACTCATCTGATGAATTATTATATCAATGCATTAAATATTTTATATTTCTGTTGTTCTTCACATTGTTTAACCGCGGTAAAGTCGCTGTAAAGCCTAAAAGCATCTGATTTATTATTGTAATGCAGATGTGATGTAAACGGTGATCCACAGGTCACTGAGCGAGTGAAATCTGAAGTGTACATTATTACTGTAAATGATGGCACAGAATGGCGTTTTGTCAAAAGACACTTTAAGTCGAGTAATGATATGAATAAAATTGTTCATAGTTGTAATTCCGGGTCATTTTGTTCTTGTTTTGTCATGTGTCTGTGTCAGATGAGTGCAGGTTTCTGCACAGACCATAATGGATTTGACAGACACCTTATATCAAGTTTAGTGTTAGCAGTCATGCTGCCTGCAATAAAATGATAGAAATAAATAATGTTTTAGGTGGAAAATCCCAGTAGGTCATTCTATAAGGACATGTCCGGAAGAATGACATTATATTTCATTATGCATAAGGTTTACAAGGTAACGTTATGAAAGCAAAGGTCATTCATGGATAATGTTTCTGCCTCTATCCTTGCAGCCGTCTCCATTAGAGATTGGCACACACAATTCTCATGGGATTCCTCCCAAATCTTAATGCACTTGATAAAAGACCCGGTCTCCCCGAGAGCCACTGTGTCCAGAAGGAATCTTAAAATCATCTCCTTGGAGAACACTAATCAGCCATCCGGGGGCATCGCTAGCGTATAATTTGATTCGGATCTCAAACCGTTATGAAGCCCGTTCCTGGGTTTATGTGTCGACTTCTGTGCCATTTCTTCCAGCGTGTCATAGACGAATGTGATTAGCAAACTTGAAAATGCAAAAAGATATCCCCTGAAACCAAATGCATTTAGAATCCTATTAAAAATGGAATTATGTCTGTGAGCGGACTATAAATTTGGAATCTCTATCTCGCCTCAAACAGTTGCACAGCATTTTTTCCACCCACAAAAAGCTCTTTTCAGCCGTGTGGATTCATTTGAAGGCACAAAAGATTGCCGTGAACTTTCAAAGAAATGTAGAGCTTTCTGTGAAATATAATCTGCAATGTTTGGAATACATTTCACCGCTGGTTGATAGGCATGTATGATAAACTCTGAATTCATGAAATTTTTGCGAGCGGTTTTCGGAGTTTAATGATTTCTTCTAAATCCAAATGGAAATCTGAGTTTTTCAGATCTAAATCCTCATCGTGCCCACTGGGTACAGGACGAAAGATGAATACATTATAGTTCATTTAGAGTCGTCATTCGTACAGAGAGAGATATAAGATTATGGATGGATTGATGTTTTACCTCTAACTCAACTCTCAATGTCATTTCTCTAGATGTCGGATCTTTAAACACACAACATCTGTTTCCATCACAGTTTACAAAACATATTTTCTGTGGCTGACTTAGAGAACGCTTAACCTTCTGGACATCACATCCTCCTTCACTCCTGCCATTGTTCAAATCTGTCTAAAACGAATTGATATTGTTAAATATATATTGGTGTTGTTGTTCGATCCCTTGTTCAGCATTTTGGTATACACCCCATTTTTATGTGCTTTTTAAATAAACTGACTTGGCTTTCTTATTATTACAGTCAACAACATGCATTAGAATTCTGAAATTCTGTTTTATCTATATCTGATGACTGTGACATTGTTTTGGCTAAGATATATATTAAGATCAGAGAGGTGCATTGCTTATTCTGCAGTGTTTTTAGAAGTTGCCATTTAATCAACCTGCTGTCATTGTTCACATCCACACAAAGAATAAACTTTAATTTAGGTTTATTAATGCTGGAAATATATTTCTACTGTGTGGAGGAATCCCACTGCAGGACTAAATAAATTAATCTTAAAAATGTTTATATACTGTAAACAGAGCAATTCATTACTAATATATGTGTAACTCTCCCTCTGAACATTAAAGCTTTAAAATGTCTTACAGTATTTACTGCCTATTTGTGTCTTTTAAAAATATCATATTTTTTGCAAAGTCATTTCACAGGGTGTATATATTTTCTCTTTTAAATGTTATAGATGTGTTTCTTTATGAGCCATGAGTATATATATATAGAGCC
Source organism: Oreonectes daqikongensis (assembly GCA_026939265.1). Taxonomy (NCBI): domain Eukaryota; kingdom Metazoa; phylum Chordata; class Actinopteri; order Cypriniformes; family Nemacheilidae; genus Oreonectes; species Oreonectes daqikongensis. Next base: position 495,225 of record JAOTQM010000451.1, on the reverse strand, counting down.
TATACATGAAATATTTAATTACTTTTTTTGCGCTCCACCTATATTGACATTGTCCAATTTCTCGCCATTGTCTCACATTCAGTTTGTTCCACATGGACTGAGCGCGCGTTAAGGTGTGCTGGTTCATGTGAATGGGAAATGCCATCATTGGTGCTGTGTCTGTCGCGGGAGGGGTGAGAGAAGAAGCGGAACACGAGTGACTTGCGCTACAGTTCGGAGAACCTGATGAACAGCAGGACTAGAAACGAGTCTCCAACAAGGACAGACGCGCACGGCGCTTTGTTCGCTCTATCTAAACAGTGAAGGCGAATTTATACCCAAATGGAGCAAAGACTTTTGTTCGTGTGGACAGTTGGAATGACACTCATTTGCATTTTGGTTGTGTCAGACGTTGTGTCCGAGGAACGAACGGTGAGGTATAAAATTTACGAGGAGGTTCGCCCGCCGACGGTCATCGGAACGCTAGCCAGCAATGTAACCTGGAGCCCGGACAAAACCCGGACCTTCCCCGGAATCAGGTTTAAACTGATGAGTCCATCCCCTGGATCCTTTATCCGATTTAGAGAAAGCGACGGAAGGCTCTCGGTCGAGGAGCGCATCGACCGGGAGCGCGTGTGCAAGCGAAATCCGCGGTGCGTAATCACGTTTGACGTCGCTTTTGTGTCCGCCGAGCAGTTCGAGCTTTTCCACGTCGAAGTGGAAGTGATGGACGTCAACGACAACTCGCCGGAGTTTCCGCGCGTTGAGTGCACCATCGAGATCTCTGAGAGCGCGGCGGTGGGGACGCGCATCCCTTTGGACGCAGCTGAGGACGCGGACGTGGGCTCAAACTCTATCCAGTCCTACCACATAACTGATAACACTCACTTCAGCATCGATGTCATAACGAGGGTGGATGGGGTTAAATATGCGGAGCTGGTGCTCGTGAAGAAACTGGACCGAGAAAGTCGCGCGTTTTACGCACTAAAGCTCGTGGCGACGGACGGAGGACATCCTCCGAAAAGCGGTTCCACCAATGTTACAGTAAAAGTCAAAGACGCCAATGACAACAGTCCGGTTTTTGACCAGAGCCATTACTCTGTCGATTTACCCGAGGATGCGCCAGTCGACTCTGTCGTGTTGGATTTAAACGCCATGGATCCAGATGAGGGTCTAAACGGGGAGGTTGTGTACGAATTCGGCAAGCAAGTTACAACAAAGATACGACAAGTGTTCAAAATGGATTACAAAACGGGACAGTTGACTCTGCAAAGTCCTGTCGATTACGAGGACGAGACTACGTACGAAATCGACGTGCAAGCCACCGATTTGGGACAAAATCCGGTCCCTTCCGTGTGTAAAATTATAGTAAATATAAGAGATGTGAACGACAACCCTCCCGAAATAATCATCACATCTATCACTCCTCTAACAGATGGCGTTGCGCACGTAAGTGAAGCCACAGGTCTAGACATCCTGGTGGCTTTAATAAGCATCAAAGACAAGGACACTGGGACGAATGGACAGGTCAGCTGCACTCTTAACGGCGGACAGGGCCACTTCAGACTCAAAAGAGCTTATGAAGGCAGTTATACAATCGTCACGATGGCACCTCTCGACAGAGAAAAGCTCCCGGAGTATAATCTGACCGTGGTGGCTGAGGATTTCGGTGCGCCACCGTTACGCACGGTAACCAGTTTCATTATACGGCTTACAGACGTCAATGACAATGCTCCGGTGTTCAGCGCGAAGATATACGAGGGCTTTATCGAGGAAAATCAACTGCCTGGTACCTACATCACCACAGTTCTGGCCAGCGATCAAGATTCGGGTCTTAATGGGGAAATAACCTACGAGCTTTTTGATTCGGACACCAACAGCGTCTCCAGGTTTGCCATAATGAATCAAGCGGGAAACGTTTACGCCCTCCAAAGTTTCAACTACGAGGTCACAAAGAGACTGGATTTGCGCGTGCAGGCCAGTGACAGAGGATGGCCACAACTTCACACCAATGCTGTTCTCGTTATCAATATAGTTGATCAGAACGACAACGCCCCCTCTATTACACATCCATCCCTGAACAATGGCTCTGCCGAAATCCAGCTGCCCAGAGACGCGCCGCCCGGGTATATCGTCACCCGGATAATGGCGAAAGATTCGGACGCGGGTTTAAACGCTGAGCTCACTTACAAGCTCTACGACGGCGGGGATTTCGGCTTTGCAATCGATCCCAACACGGGGGAAATATATATCAACCGCAAGATTGCGCACGACGCGTTCGACATATGGAAAGTGTTGGTGACGGTGAATGACAACGGACACCCGTCATTAACTTCAACAGCCACTATTCATTTCACTTTAACCGAGTCCGCGCCTTCGAACGGCAATTTCTACGACGAAAGACAGGAGGAGGAGCCCAAGCACTGGACGCTGGTTTTAATACTGGCCCTGACGAGCTCTTCTGTGCTCTTTTTGCTTATTTTGTCGTATATATTATGCAGAAGTCGCAGGAACGCACAGAAGAGACGCGCCGAGGATGTTCCTTATTCCAAAGAGAATAACGCCGTGTCCGTGATCTCCAACCAGACAGCAAATGTGTTTGATGCGCACACGACTGTCATAAACACTCCTGAGAAACTCCACAGCAGCGTGCAGGCGACTGCAGAAGTGTTTGACGAAACACCACAGACCTTCAAGAACAAATACAGGAGTGTGGCGGGGGATATAGACGTAAGAGCTGACACTTTGTGTGCGTGCGTGTGCGTGCGTGTTTGTCTGTCCTTGTGAGTAGTAAAACCAGAGATCTACATTCGTTGTGACTGGGCAGTGGTCCCCACGAGAGAAACTGATTATTAAACATACAATATGATGCTTATTTAAAAATGTAAAAATGCAGGGTTGTGTGAGAGATTGGTTTATGGGTAGAGATAGAAAATAACGTAGATCACAGGTCTTATTTATTCAATAACAGCTAGACTACTACATATGCAATATACATCATGTGTTGTGTAGTCAGATGTGCGGTGTATAATGGTGACATTTGATTCACGAGCGTTTCTGACTTTTGCTAAAAATGTCTGAATTTAGAAAAGTTAACATGATGTCATTATAGCCGCACATGACAACCTTGGACCAAAAATCCGACATTCCTCGTGTCTCTATATCACATGTATGTTTTGTGTGTTCACAGGGATATTCTACTTTGCCTGGTTACGGTAAAGAGACGGCACGACCCATCACAGTGTGGAAAGGGAACTCGATGATGACCATCGCAGTCAGAGATCCACAGATAAGCGGGAAGGACAGTGGAAAAGGAGACAGCGATGTGAACGACAGCGATTCTGACATCAGTGAAGGCGTAAAGAAAGACTACACTTCATATAAAGGTTAGAACTCAAACTCAGACCCGTTTACAAATCCATTTTAAACCAGTAACATTGGCTTTATTATGGAGTTTATGATGCAAAAGATGAACAGAAACTCTCAGTAGTCCAGTGTAAGTGTGCTGTTGGGAATATATCATATTTATAGAAGCACATAACACAGTCTGACATTTATTACTGTGAACATAATAGTGAACAAATAATGAAATGTGGCTGGTGTTTGTGTTGAAACAAGAAGTTTAAAGTAGAAGCTTATTCCTTCTGCTTTATTTGTGTGAAAACACCTGAATGTATATTCTACTGTATTTACAAACACAAGGACAAACTAAACAAGTGGCACACTAACTCATGTACCGAAAGAAATGTAAAGTTTTATTTTTTTAAAGAGATCTCTACAGAATCCAGCATCTCAGAGCAAAATGTTATTGCTCAGATGTTGCTCTTTTATATCTCAGGAGATTTGAGTTCTCAGTTGTGTCTCAAAATAGTCTTGAATGTTTCTCATAGAAATAAAACAGAAACACATAAAGAGTATTTGAGTAAATAAGATGAGAAATGTTTGAGCTCATATTGAGATCTTCAATAATATTGACTTTTGATTGCAGACGAGACAAATCTGAGCTCAGTTTGAGACATTGTTGACATCTCATCTGAGACTCGAGTGACATTTGTCAGATTTTCAAATATTTTTCTCATAAGAAATAGATGAGACACAGATGAGACTTATGTTTCCAGTTGATGTCATCGATGTTTAGGAGAAATGATGTTTGTCTATAAGCAGGAATATTTGAGGTGTCAGAAGAATTAGTCAAGCAAACATTGACTTTGCTTGCAGTTAAAGTCCAGAGATGCTGACAGTAATGAGATGTGGATCTGGTTGGTTAACTCAAGGTCAAATCTAATAAATGAAAGTTGTCTTTGGGAAACAAGGGACACGTCTGAGACTCTCTTTGTTGTCTTCTGATGTGAATCTCTTTTCACAGGTCTGTGGGCCTGCACCAGCGAGTGCCGTATCCTGGGCCATTCGGACCGATGCTGGAGTCCATCTGTAAGCAGAACCAGCGGAAGCGTTAATCCCAGACATCTGTCGACCTTCTCAAGGACACGTCCGTCCTCACAGGGCACGCTGCAGAGAAGCGGCATGGAGACGGGCAGATCGGCAGCCCTGCAGAGCCTCACAGAGGATCAACAAACTCAATATGATTATATTCATGTTTGCTCTCCACAGTCACAGAGACGACAAGATATCACAGTATTCACACATTCTACAGAACCCATCCAGACAAACAGTCCTGGGAGATTTACGGACGCCTGATACTTCAATATCGTGTCTGTGTACTTTGATCCAGCTGTATATATATTTATATATGTACATAATATATTTTTAACAGTATTATTTTTATCACAGCATGAACGAAATGAGTATAATGTGATTGTGTTTGTTCGTAATTCACTTTGTCACACAGCTGCACTACACATTAAATGGTGTTTTTTTAAAGCGACAGTATTTGTTTAAAGCTCCAGGTTACTACTTTTATAAATGATCATATTTACTTGAACACGTTGTTTCTTTAAAAAACACGAGGAATAAAACAAGCTACAGTAAAATCTGCAGTGTTTTGCATCATTGATACATAGCAAACGTTTGGCACGCGTTACTGAAATTTAATTCTAAAAACTGTTGTTAAAGGCTCACGGTTAAATGCTACTCTTCCTATATGAAAACAACAACCAAAAAGATATATGTAATATATTGTTGTGGATGGTGAAGGAATCTTGTTATAAACACATCACAACTCTGACAGAACCATCAGATCTTTGATCTATAGAAAGAGCAGCGAAGCTTAAATATAACAGAATCTGTAAAATGGGCGATTCCAGCGTTACGGATGTGACATAAAAACGCTCAGCGAATGTATTTGTTACCAATATAGTGAACCGTCTATTTATGTGTTACTAAATCCTTGTTGATAGAGTCTAAATATCAGAAAAATATCAGTCTGTGCACAATGTTTCATTTTTAAAAAGGGAAATAAACATGCGTTATGGATGTGACAAAAATGGACACCGTTTTTGAGACATACTTTATTTCTGTGAATTAAAATGCACAAACCAGAAGCAATAACACCCAACAAATGAGGAACAGATGCCTCTTTATAAAACCAAAAATAGTTTCTTTATTTTCATGTGTTCATCCACCATTACGCATGTGACGATTCTGAAAATGACACTCCAGATTATAAAAAATAATGCATTAAATATAAAGAAAACTATTGCTAATAGTAAAAAACCTTTGATGAAAACTTCATTTTACATGGTAAGGTTGATATTTGCATGGAATTGCCCAGATGTTTATCATTCTAGTTAGGACAGGTAGGAATTTCTTGATCCCATGTGGAAAACTGAGAAAGATGGATCATAAAAACAACTTTTTATCTAGTACGGAATGTTTACATTCACTTACTTTAGTGTGTAGTTTTCTTATTGTTTTGTTATAGTTGTGTGTGAATCTCAACATCATCACTGTACAGAACTCAAATGAGTTGCTGGAAAACCAAAACTAGTGCAGATTTTCATGAAGAAAGTTCTCTGCTCAGGAGGAAAAACAGAGATTATCTATCACAAAATACACAAACAATCACTGATCAGTCATGAAGATACACAACACAAGAAGATGTCAACTTCTAGAAAACTATATGTTTGGTAGTGTACATACATAAATCTAGTCTTCAGCAAGCTACAATTTCTTTAACCACAAACATTTCCATAGATTAAGATAAACATCGAGACATGCACCAATTTACCCCAAAATGCGTGTATGAATCGTCTGGTTTGTGTGATTTCTGAAGTCAAACTCAATCCCTGCTGCCAGGATTCCAGTGTTGACCCCAAAGTTTAGTTTCTCCGGGAGTTCGTTTTCCCCCCTGATTTTTTCCTCCTGTCACGTACACGCAACATTTTTTACAGAAGCTTCTGAAAGTCTCAAAGCTTTGCTTCCAGAAGACCGAGCTCCACGATGGAGGCGACATCAGAAAAACTTCCTCTTGAGGTAAATGCTGCTGGTTAATTTCTTGCACATGATCCTGTTTTACATGTGAATACTCTTACACTGACTGTGTGTTTGTGTTGTATTAAACCAGGCGTATGACGGTGTGATCATGAAGCCCAGCGGATCCGGTCGTCTCAGGAGAACTCTGATCGCTGCCTTCATTGCAGGAGCTCTTCTGCTGCTGGTCGGAGGAATCGCAGGATTTTACCTTTGGCAAAACACAGATAAAGAAGTATGTAGAATCTCTTGGAGCAGCACACTTGTCTCAACTATTTTAGTTCAGAATTACTACCTCTGTTTCTCCAACTACTACCTACACAAAAATGGCCACAAGATGTTCTTGTTAAGCAGCAGATTGTTGCTGTGTGGTGGTTTTGTTCAGTTAAAGCATCTGTTGTACTCCATATCCCACATGAAAAACACTATAGTACATTATAGTATTTACTACAGTAAAATGCCTAGATCTTGCTATAGTAATAATGTAGTCTACATTAACATAGTGTAGGCATTACTATAATACTATAGTAAATACTGAAGTACACTACGGTGTTTTTAATGTGGGATAAAACATCATTTTTATGCAGCTTTTATTAATAAAATTATTAATAGATATTATATGGAAAATTCATTTGTCACACAGCAGGATCATTTGAAATGAGAAACTGCTACAGTCGCATTAATTGTGACTTAAAATCTCGATGTTGATAAAGAAAACCATCAACCATCCGTAAACGCCGTCTAACACACACATCTTTTGATGCAAGCGTGTGAATATTGGGAATATTTCAAACTCAGGAATCATTTAAAGAGGTCTGCTGTGTGTTTGCATGTGCAGTTATAAGTCTCCATTGATTTCAGACACGACTGGTATTTCCTTGAAAACCCCCCACAGCAGGTTAAAGAGTAAAAACAAAGAGCTCTCTGTAGTCACACAGTGTTTATACTGGAAGGAAAGACTGTTCAAACATATTAACATGCAGCAAAAACTGCACCATAGATGCAAACCTCACCGTATGAAAGAAAAGCCTCTTTAATATCTCAATGATTTCTCCTAGTGACATTAATGTCTCATATGTGTCTCAGATATTTCGAATGAGAAACTATTCTAGTTTGAGAAGAGATGTCAACAATGTCTCAAACTCAGCTCAGATTTATTTGCAAACAAATGTCAATATTATTGAAGATCTCAAACATTAATTTACACCTCCAGACTCTTCACGTGTTTTAACTATTACATGTGATTGTGACGTTGCGATTGACTCGTGTTGTTGTTGTTGTTGTTGTTGTTGTTGTTGTGTTTGAACAGGTGATCACTGCAGACTACAGCAGAAACATCAACATTAAGATGATAGAAGATTCCTTTGAGCTGAACTCCGAGAGCAATCCGGAGAGATTCACAACAGCCGCTGGAGACGGGAACATTCTGGAAGCTCACGATTTTAAAGCTGTGAGTCGCACATAATAATCCTATTCATCTCATTTCACAGCCACTTTAAATGCAATTACCTCTGGACTCTTTTAAAGGGCATAACCGCGATGAGGTTTCCTGCCGGAGAAAAGTGTTACATCAGATCCCAAAGCAGAAGTAAACTCTCCGAGGTGAGAATTAATGATCTCTGAACTGACAAAGTCATTTTACCTGTGTCATATGCACCATTTTATTTGTTATAATATGTTAACTAGAAAACAGACTAAATAGCCATTCTAGTTTCATTAAGTACATTTGGAGTTTTTATTTATTTATAAAAGAGAAATGTGACGCTCTCATCTTTTTGTGCCTTTTTGTGTGTTTGTCAACATCAGGAGACAGAGATTCTAACGGTCAAATCTGATGTGGATTCTGTGGTTTGGCTGGTGTCTGAGGATCCTCTGAAGGACAGAAGCTTTCTCAGCCCTGAAATCCTGAGATTCTGTGGAGATCTGCCTGTTTACTGGCAACATCCTGCAAACCCACGAGGTATTTCACATTTCACATATCACGTGAGTGAAACCTCACAATGTATGAGCTGTTTAGAAAACATGGGGTTTTTTTTGCATGATGGATGATCAAAAAACATAGCATAGAGATCCGAGCTAACTTGAAAGATTATTAGCATGTTTTGGATTTGGGTCAGTTCACATCCACCCAAACCAACCAACCAGAACAGCCTGTATACCCCAAAACAACACTCTGCAACCATTAAACAACGCTTTAGCAACCGATTCACCAACACTGCTGAGAAATCCATTTAACCTGATATCCTCACAATTCTGTCACACACCATTTGATTATAAATATTGTATTAATAATATACATTCATACATAAATATAAACCTTTTTTTAGATATAAACGCATGACTTTTATTGCTGGTGCCCACAATGTTTTTGTGCATACGGTTTGGCTTTACTGCAACGTCTCTTGATGTTTCTGAAGCGTTACGGAAGAGAAGAAGCGTGAAGCGACCGAGACGACAGAACGAAGGCAGATTAAACCAAAGACAGTCGAGAGGTCGAAACACCACGTCCACTGAAAACCAACAGAGAGGATCTGAGTTCAACCCTGAAAACCCATATCACGTGAGCAACTGGTGCCAATTCAAGTCATCTGACTGTTACCTCACTCAATGACCTCTGACCTCTTCTCTTCTCCAGCGAAACCAGGAAGCTGAAGAGACCATGACCTTCGACCCCATGTTGGATCATCGTGGCATCTGCTGTGCGGAGTGTCAGCGCAGTCACACTCATTGTGAGAGAGTCTGTGAGCCGCTGGGTGGTTTTTGGCCTTGGCCGTACAACTATCACGGCTGTCGTCCCGTGTGCAGGGTCATCATGCCCTGTCGCTGGTGGGCCGCTCGGATCATGGGTCTCGTGTAGGGTCTCGAAACGCCCTTAGCGCCTACACGAGGTGCAATGAGATATTTACAATAAAAATCTCTGAGTAAAATAATAGACATGGTGTTTAATCTATGACAAATAAACATTCCTGTCAATAGCTGCTGATTTAAATACTTACATTATTATTGATGTTTGAAACATTTATATACTAGAAAGATTGCTTAAAAGTCCGTTTGGGGACACGTATGAACATATTTTAGTAATATATTTAACAAAACCAATAGCTTGTGGTGTCGGTGTTTGTCAAACTCTTCTGTGTAGGCATTAATAAATTAAGCTTGTAGTAATCATTCAGTTAATCCATAAATTAACCCACAAGATATTCATAGTCTGGATTACAGAGTATAAACCTGTTATTGTATATAATATTACAAGAAAGAGTTTAGCAAATACCTTCAGTAGATGTAGAAATGAACATCTTTGTGTTGAGCAGTAAGTCACTTAAAAACCTGAAAAGAAACACAGTTTTAGGGTTTAGAGCAAATACAAATAGAGATGGAGAATAAATATTTTTAGGTCACTAATAGGTTTAGGTATCATTTGATTTCCATCAATTCCAATTTCAATTCTGCTTATCAATTTTGATTCTTATCTATTTCCAGTTTCGATTCCAAAATTGAAGTAAAACATTTAGATATCAACCTGTGTAGCCTGTTTGTTGACTGTTATTGACTAATATATACATATATGTATATATATATGTGTGACCCTGGACAACAAAACCAGTTTTAAGTGTCAATTTTACAAAATTGAGATTTTTAAATCATCTTAAGTCTGAATAAATAAAAAAGCTTTCCATTGATATATGGTTTGTTAGGACGATATATGGCCGAGATACAACTATTTAAAACTCTGAAATCTGAGGGTGCAAAAAAAATCTAAATATTGAGAAAATGGTCTTTAAAGTTGTCCAAATGAAGTCCTTATCATAGCATATTACTCACAAAAATAAAGATTTTATTTATTTACAGTAGGAAATTTACAAAATATCTTCATGGAACATGATCTTTACTTCATATCCTAATGATTTTTGGCATAAAAGAAAAATCTATAATTTTGACCCATACGATGTATTTTTGGCTTTTACTACAAATGTTCTTGTGCTACTTAAGACTGGTTTTGTGATCCAGGGTCACATATTGTGGTTAAACCGTTGTGACTATAATGCAGTTAGTGTGCTTTCCTAAAAATACCGTAGCCCTAACTACGGTTACTATAGTAAAAATATTGTGAAAAAAACAAATATTTATAAGGGATATCAGCAGATCACAAGTTAACACATGTATACATTTTTGAAAATATGCACACAGGACTGTATAAGAGGAATTTAATTTTTATTTTCAAGTATCCGATTCCTAACCTTTCGATTCTGATTACATAGACTTGGGATTGATTTTCGATTCCCAAACTATTCGAGTGAAGGCATCAGTGTGACATCAGGACCCTTATACAAAACTCTTGTACTCAAAAAGTGATGAGAAATGTTTGAGTTCATATTGAGATCTTCAGTAATATTGACTTTTGATTGCAGACGAGACGAATCTGAGCTCAGTTTGAGACATTGTTGACATCTCTTCTACATTTGCAAGATTTCTGACTCTTTTCCTCAGGAGAAATATCTGAGACACAAATGAGACTTAAGCAAAAGTTTCCATTTAATCTCACTGATATTAATCCAATGGGTTAACTGAAATATATTGTTCAAAATAAATGAATAAATATATTAAAAGCAGAATGCAAAACTCTCTCTCTCGCTCTCCCTCCCCCGGAGTTTAGTGCTACAGTAACTGAAAAAGTCGTCTGAATAAAATATGATATTTCAAATATAAAAAAGGTCTTATCCACTTCAATAATTTGAAGGCTGTCTAGTCTGTGTCTTCATTTATTTATTTATTATTCATTATTTATTGTTTTTCCACAAACAGGCAGGAAGGGAAAGCTCCAGATGCAGCGCGAGTGATTTAAATTTAATGATGTGTGAACCAAAACTCACAGAATCCAGCGCTGAAGCGGCTCTGTGCATCTATTTTAACACTATCACACTAATGAGAGGAAATTCTCATGAACGCTCTCTGTGTTCTCTGTGTGTGTGTGTGTGTGCGTGCGTGCGTGTGTGTGCGTGTGCGCGCGCGCACTTCATGTTTCACTCAGTGGGAAAAGAGCAACACAACAGGACATCAAATTGTCTTTGGCATGAAGTGTCCAGTAACTCTCATACTGCCTTCAGCCAATGTTCAGACGCTTTACACATGATTCTTCTTCTCAGATGGCTTGAAGGGAAGATCTGTTTTTGATTCAACACAATGAAGCATTTCTCTTTGAGATGCTTATGGTCTATGCACAGATTTCACATCGTTCAGTGATGGATATGGACAGCTCCTATATTGGATATACAATTTCATTAGGCAGTCTAAATTAATAAAAGTTTTTGTACTTTTTAGAAGGGACACATGCATGGGATTAATACAGTATTGGTCATTCTGCTGTCAAATATTTTTTTGGTAACACTTTATTTCACGGTGCCCTTGTTACACATGTTACACTTACTATAGTATTTATTATAAATTAGGCATAATTACATGCAACTAATCTAAAACCACACCCTCATCCTAACCCTAGTACTTACTTAGTACAAATGTATAGATGTAACACACCTTAAAATAAAGTGTAACCTTTTTAATAGGCTATAATGACACTTAAGTGTATTTGTATCATTGTCTCAGGAAACTAAACAATATGATATCTGTACTATTGTCTCTCAAATAATGTCCCACTCTTTTTATTAAAAAACGAAATTATTCAATTCTAATTCTATGATTAAATATAATTCTTTGCTTATTTTGTAAAAAGCCATATAATGTACCTCAGCCATCGTGACACGTGACCACCAGGATTGAGAGTTTATTTTGTGATAATAATGACCGTTTCGCTGTACATCCTTGTATCTTTAATATCATATGTTTGCATTCCGAATAGAAAACCAAGGTCGCGTGTTCAGAGAGGAGCAGGCGAATCTGAAATGTGCCCGGTTTTCACCGACCGGCAGTGATTACCGCGCCTCCGTAGCAGATACGACAGTCTTTCCTGAGGCTATATAATATTAATCCAGCACCCACGCTTGCCAGACGCAGTTAAAGGAAGGTGACAAGCGTGACACATCCAGGACCTCCTGATGTTTCGCTCTCCTGCACGCGGACATTAAAAGAGCCCTCGCTGAGCACCTTCAGTGCCCCGAAGTGACTCGGATTTGCCGGGATGATCGAGAGGACACCGGGTCCCGCCTCTGCACTCCACGGTCACACTCAGAAAATGAGAGAATGTGAGACCGGGTTTCTTCCTGACAGCAGACATCATCACAGAGCATCATTCATGTTAGCCGGAGAGAAAGATGAACTCGCACACTAATAAATAAGCTCCACTAACTGACGTGTTTACGCTTTTTTACAAAAACAAATGAGCTCTTTATACATAAACATATCAAGTATCGCTTTATAGCTTCCTAATCTCTCTGGAAATCGCTTTGGATTAAAGTGTCTGCTAAATGATGAAATGTAAATGTGCTACGGTATGTATATAGTATACCTGAACTTACTTAAGTACTAATATTAATGTAGTACTAGTCAGTGTACTATTTCAATACTAGACTAAATTACTTTTAAGAATACTTTAAGTGCAACAGTAGTAAACTTTAAATACACAACTTTAGTTTAAGTGAACTTATAGGTATACTGATAGTACTCGTACAATACTCGCAGCACTTTTTTTTGTTGGTCGAAGTACTACTACTAGTCTACTATAGCGTTTATACTGCAAGTATACTTGTATAAGTTTTCTTTAAGTGAACTTAACATCACACTCATAGTTTACTATTTATAGATGATTTTCCCACTGTTCCTGTTTAGGTATTATTTTGATACTTTTTGAAGTATTGTTTTAAGTATACTTGAAATAGATTTGAAGGAACTTGATCACTGTGTATGAAGAAGATCAACTTAAGTCCACACTCTTAAAAAAAAGGTTCCTTGATGCCACAGAAGAACCTTTTGGTTCCATAAAGAACCTTTAACATCTAAAGAACCTTTCTGTGTCACAAAAGGTTCTTTGTGGTGAAGAAAGGTTCTTCAGGTTATAAAAAGTAAGAAAGAGATGCTTCTTTAAAGAACCTTTGACTGAATGCTTCTTTGTAAAATCAAAAATGGTTCTTCTATGGAAAGAACCTTTTAAGCACCTTTATTTTTGCATGTTAGTATATAAAAAGTAGACTGAAAGTATACTTCAAGTTTGAAAGAAGTATGCTAATAATGAATAAACTTTGTTTTTGTAAATGTAGTGTCATATACTGTAAATCCTGCTCATCATGTGAAGTGCTGATGTGTATTTTTTAGTGACATCACACCTTCGATGAACACGATTGGTCAGTCTGAGAGTACAGAAGTCACACGGTTGAGAAGCAGACATAAGATGACAACAACAGATCTTGTGTCTAGGGGCTCCGGCCTTGACTCTTGGCTTCTTTCTTGTCATGTGTGTCCACATCTATCTGCTTCTCATTTTACTGCTGTTCTGCAAAACACAGAAGCATAAAGACCTCAATGTGTTTTACTCCAAACATGCAGACAAAGCCTGAACACTGTTGACTTCTAATTATTCTTATTACAATTCTTATTTCTCACCTTACTAAAGTCAATCTTATTTTTATGAGTTCCTAATGGATAAAAGCAAGCCCCAGTTAAACATACATCAGAATAGAATGTTTACTTATGCACGTGATATTTTTAAGCTCAACAATGTGGATAAAAACAGACGCGTGCGGTCAGATGAAAATAAGTGATGTTAAAGAAGTCATTGGATCACCACAGATCCTCTTTAAACATAGGGAGCAGGGCAAACATCCAGCCAGGAATGTCCACCGTACAACAGAAGCTCTTTATATAAACATCAAACCTGTAAACAGTCTGAGGGAAAATCCTTCGTCACAGCCTTGAAGTTTTTCTGTAGCAGCAGCAGCAGCGTTTTTAAAATCAAAAGGTTCCCTGTGGAGCAGAAAAGAAGAAATGGTAGACGTGGAGATACAGGGCTTCTTTCTTCTTTGTGTTGCCGGTCGTACCCGGAGAGCCCTTCAGGTCCGGGGAACAGATGAGACTCTGTGCGGCACAATGACCCGTCGGCTCTGTCAATCACACAGTAAACCGACGCTCGGGTCGGGTGTTAATGGGCAAACACAGACTCTCAACACAGCCATAAGAAACATTTCCACCGTCCTCTCTTTCCTTCACCTTGGCATACATCACAACTACTGTATGGAGGCCAGAGATTCACGGCTGTACTCACAGAGACGTGATTTGTCTGTGCCGTGAGATCTGGATGAGGAAAATAATGTCAAAAACTGCAGCAGAATTGTGTTGGTTTTGTGTACATACTGTGACCTGCTGGAGGTTTGAAATCTGTATGTTGGGATCATGTTCGGTCCAATAATAAACAAACTGATCAGGGTGTTAAATGTGTTAACAACACACCAACAATGTTTCCAAATCAAACCACAAGCTGCCTGTATTGATCAATGTTATCAGTAGAAATCTATGGGAAATAAAATAAAAATTAAAACTAAATTAATCTCAAAGTTTTCATGATGGTCAAATAATTAAATCAAAAAGTAAAAAAGTAAGAGTTCTAATATGCATACATATCCATAAATACATAACATTAAAAAATGAACATTAACTTTAGAGGGTTATTGCAAACATGCAACTTAAAATGAACTAAAGATCTGTATCAACATATATAAACATAATATATTGATATGTGAAACACCTTAAGATTTACTTGTTATTACTAATGAGGTGTGTTTTATAATGAAGATGTTCTCACATTAAACACATTCTTTAGTGTATTTTTACAGTCTGTTTGTGGTGAACTACTTTACATTCAGTTCATGTCACTGTAGTCACAGATGTATTACACACAAACAGAATGTAATCTTTACACCATATGTGATGGGAAAAATAAGCTCAGAGTAATCTGAAATTCTCACATGAGCTGCAGCAACATGATCGATATCCTGACGGCAAGATACCACTGCCACAGACTGAGAAGCAGAGCCAGGATCCGTCTCTCTCTCTCTCTCATCACTTGTTTATAGCCTTTAATATCTGTCTAGAATGCTAAAATGCCCCTTATAATGACTGTTTCAGTGTTTTTGACATGTACCATGGTAATACTATGGTATATCAATCTGGTAATCCCTGATAAGTAGGATGCTTAATGTTAACGTTCCAGCAGGTCAAATGTCAAATGTAGCAATGACATTAAAACAATCAAAGGAAAGATTTATGAAATGATTAATGTGATAAGACAGCAGATCAGATCTTATTATTCATGCAACATGAGATTTTCCACTGGTGTCCATTGTTTAGTTGTATGACTCTATTGTCCAATGTTTAAAAAAAACATTTTAAAAATAAAAGAGCTTTGCTTTTTATTTCATGACCTACTTCCAAATCTTTCCTGTTTGCACCATCATAAATGACTAAACATGTAAAAAAAAGCTTTCTTCCTAAAGACCTCTGTGGCAGATTAGCAACATGTGATATAAATACATGAGACATCAATAAAAGCAAGAGTTCATTCACAGTTCATCAGGTCACTGGTCAGGTGTGTGTGTGTGTGTGTGTGTGTGTGTGTGTGTGTGTGTGTGTGTGTGTGTGTGTGTGTGTGTGTGTGTGTGTGTGTGCCTCACTATCTGACGGACCCCCAGATGCAAACTACATTTGTTTTACATATTTTATATAATACATCAAGAGGATACGTTTATCAAAATAAAAGGAAAAAAAACATGTGCTAAAACTATAGAATTTCAAACATTTTAAATTTAACACGGCCAAAAGACGTTTAAGTTTGTTTTCTGAATGCTTATGGTGTCATGCCAATAAATCAATGTTTATCAATCGGGTTTATCCTCACTGTAAGTGATCTCAAATATAATGCAGTCTGGGTCAAATTTTTTAACCTTAAGATTTTTCATATTTTAATGTCAGTATGTCCACGTTGGCAAACGTCTTGAATTTGACTAGATCATCATTACAGAAAAAAATATGAATTTACATGGGATTCACACAAACACCATCTGAAAACCACGATTTTTTCCATGTGTGAAATTCAAAAAATCATTTATACCAAAATTCTTTATTGCTCATTGGCATCTGGCTTTTGATGTCCACGATTAAGGAACGATTTTTTTCCCTTTTTTTTAAAAAGTTGCTTATTCTATTTATTCATTTGTCCTGTAAGTACACCATTTCATTTTTATTTATATTTAAAATAACTGAGACGTGTCCGTCTGTCCTGCGGTCTCTATATAGTTCAGTAATATAATCAATCCAGTGTGGTTGTGTCAGGTCTTTTTTACTCTATTTTTTGGTTTTGCTAATTTATGAAAGCTATGATGTGGTACTCAGGTTTAATGCTTTTTAATCTCATGGTTCACTGGCTGTGATCTGTCCTGCTGTTTCAAGGTTTATCTGGAGTCTTAAACGCCCTCCAGCCATACGACTGAAACACAAGCTGGACATTTGAATCACTTTGACTTACCACTAAATTAAGAACAATATACTGTACATCAGTCAGGCATGTTTATGATGTGATCATTACATTACAGGAACACATTTAAAGAAAAATACCTAATTAAATGAAAACAGGCTTTGGTGCATGTCTGTGTATATTGAGACAATATGGTTGTGTATCTGTAAACGTTTACATTATTAACACAATTATCATAGTGGATATAGAAATCAATAATCAAATGTCTGGCTAGTGTATATTTACATTAGGGCTGTCAAAAGATTAATCGCGATTAATCGCATTCAGAATAAAAGTTACATGACACATACATGCAGGCCTCTATATATTTAGGAAATATTTATTTATATTTACCAATAATTGAAATTATATTTAAATGTTTATTAATTTATTAATTTGATATATTTTATATTTTTCTTAAATATATGCATGTATGTGTTTGTTTTTATAAATACAAAATGAATATGCACACAGACATATATTATGTAAACACAAACGTTTATTCTGGATGCGATTAATCACGATGAATCGTTTGACAGCCCTAATTTACATCCTTTTATATTATATTACAAACTGAAAAATAAGAAATCTGAAATGAGATCTATAACTAAATTTGTTCTTCAAGACAAATAGAAACTTTTGCTCTCCTGCATCTCAATA
Source organism: Oreonectes daqikongensis (assembly GCA_026939265.1). NCBI lineage: Eukaryota > Metazoa > Chordata > Actinopteri > Cypriniformes > Nemacheilidae > Oreonectes > Oreonectes daqikongensis. The sequence continues at coordinate 477,704 of JAOTQM010000451.1, read as the reverse complement.
TGAACTCAAACATTTCTCATCACATTTAATCAAATCCAGATGATTTGACGTCTACAATCTACATTCATTTACACCTCCAGACTCTTCATGTGTTTCAACTCATTTGTTTCTCTTTTTAAGACCAAGTTGAGATTTAAATGAAACACAATTGACCAAGAACTCCACAAATCTCCTGAGCTGTAAAAGAGAAACCTGTGAGCATTTTCCTCTGGGAAACTCTTCAGACATGAACAAAAGCAAGTGCAGATAGAAGAGAAAGCAGCTGTCAAAATCAGCACTTGATCTCCTGACAAAGTTTATAAAGAGGAAAAGTAAATGCGTTTTAAAATCCAAACAACAATCGAGAGCGTGGAGGCTCTGAAGAACAAACCCCGGGGCAGGTTCTGTACTTAAGACTTACAACTATCTCATTATCTTTCACTCCACACACATCAGATACGAGCAGCCATTTGTCACGGGCATCAGACTGCCAGCGGGCATCAGACCAACACTTCTGCAGCTCTGCTGTACATAATTGCCATATGGACGGCGTTTTGAGCCAGAGCGAAGACTGAAACCCCGCCGGGCAGATTCCCCAGATAGTTCAATGAATATTTGATCTAATTTCCATCTAATTTGCAGCAAATCATTATACAGAACATTTCTAATTAATTTATAGGACGGATCCGATTTTGATGTTTTTTCTTCACCTCATTTGTGGAAGTTACGTAGTGCACGCTATAAACTGGCAAATGCTTCTTGTCAGTATGTATAAAGCGGGCGTTTAGTGAATGTGTGAGAATGGAGAGTTGAGTTCTGCGGTTTAATTAACTTTACGCTATTTAATTAACCCAAGAAAGCACCGAGACAAAAAACACGTGAGCGCTCGTGTTCAGCTTTTACTGCATTTCATGTGTCTGTCTCTTGAAAATCTGTTTGAAAAATATTTAACAGTAACAGTCATATAAATAACGTGAGGTTTGCTTGTTATTTGGGACGGTGTAATACCAACATCATCTACCGTTAATGTAGACATTATGATCGAATAAAAGTCATAATAAAAATAAAGCTGCAGCATATAATCACTTGGTTTCTAGTATTTGAAAAGAATTTCTCTTAAACTTTATTTTCTTATGAATAGGGTTTACCATAGTATTTACTAAAGTCAACTGTAGTATATTAAATGGATGAACTGTAGTATGTTATAGTTATTACTATAGTAAGATTATAGTATCTAGGAACTGTACTACATTTTACAGGCAGCTATTCTCACACTTTATCTCTTATAGATTTATGATGTATAGATGACATTCATGCTGTTAAGTGTAATATCAGATTGGCTGAGACATGGGCTGAGCTTCCTTGAGGCCTGAAACAGTGTTTTGAATATGATTCTGTCAACAGAGAAAAACCGAAACTGTCACACGATTCTTCTACAATCAATCCTATTTCTAAACACTTGTTTGATCTCTCCTGATTCATTTATTGATTTAAATGCCATTTGCATCCTTCTGTCCCGCTCTTGGACACACGCCACGGTAAGAAACTGTCCTCCGCCGGCCAACGTGACATCATGTTCTCAACATTGTGGTAAGTGGCTCACTGGCAGGAACTCAGAGCCATTAACAGAAAGATTCAGCATCAATTCCCACCTGGTGAAATTATCCGAGCGCTGCTGTTGTGCCCTTGAGCGAGAAGTTAACCCTTCACCAGCTCCAGGCTGCCCGGCTTCAGTTCATCCACTCCTGTGACGCTCTCTGTGTGTACAGAATCAAAAACACCTGCATACAGACAGAACAACATACAGAATCTATAGTAAATGCCTCTTTTAATGTTTTCCACATCAATGATGAGATGGTTTAGGTTATAAATACATATCAATTGGAATATCAGTACAAAAGGATTGAATAATATACATTTATTTGTATAAAACTCCTCACAATACAAATCATTTCAAAGCTGCTTTACAGAAAAGGCATGTTTATAATGTGAAATTTGGCAGCAGTAATAAAATAAAATGAAATATGATGAAATGCAATAAAAAGTGACTGTGGATGTAGGCTACACTCATGCTCGTGTTCACATGCAGACAGAACACAGAGAGAGATTTAGCTGACAGTATTTGCCAAAATGATCCTAATATTTGAGCTCCATGTGGGTCACCGGGAGGCAGCGGCTGGAAATATTCCAATCTCAGCTTGTCTTGTGCGTTTGACAGGCCTATCAGGTGTGTTCGCTATTACACGACCTCATTCTGTCACGCACACCGTCTCTCCTCCTGCTTAAGTCTAAAGTGTCCCAATGCACAACACGTGTAGAAATGCATTATAAATAGGCCAGTCATCAATCAATCTGAAGGAAAATCCACCGGCGTCTCCAATTTAACGCATTTCCGGATGGAGCGCAGACATTAAAGGTGGGTGAGCTAGCTTCATCCGGGTGAGCTAGCGCGGGGCCGTAATCGTTTCCGTCGCGCGCGGTTCGCGGAAAGTAAAACTTTTGAGCGGCCACTTTATTATTGTGGTTTGCACGAGCGCGTATGGATCATTATATCTATATTTGTCTCTCGCAGTCTGGCCAATTACCCACGGAGTTTTATGCGCAGGACCTGCGGCAAACACCTGCGATGATTCATCACCTGAGCCGGCGCGTGTGTATGCGAAAGAAACGCGCGGCTCTCGTCGTGATGACCGATTGACTCGACAGACCCTCGGGGAGTAAATCATCCGCACGGCTGCCAAAATCATCCGCAGTGTCTTCTACACAATAATAAGCTCACTTGTAAGTCAAAGACGGCGTCTGGAGAGGCGACTACACTGAAAAACAATCAACAGACAACCTTCAAGAGTCCACCGGTGGGCCGTGACCCTTAAAACAATGAAAGCAAAGCCGGCTTATTGATTTTAAACGAGGAGAGAAAATGTTCTCATGTGTTTTCATGCAATGTCTTCTGTCCTGATCTCAACCTGCTAAATGGTTTTTATTGTGTAAAACAACGACCGAGATGAAGATCTATAACGTCATACAAAAACATCAGATTTTTTGACAAAAAAACGAAGGTCCACCATTAAAAACAATGTCACAGATAAAAGCAGATCCAATATAAAAACTAGATTTGGCACAGTTTTTGTCAAATCACACTTCTGAAAATTCTGCTAAAGTCTGTAATGTTTGTTTGCGTGTTTGAAACATAAAACTGCATATTAATATATTGCATTTAAAAAGTTTACAGTGAAATTATACCCGACATCTTATTATATTATTAATCATTATTATAATCTCACTGTTGTGAAGTTTTCAACACTGATTTTAATCCCAATAATTTATACCATTAAAAAATTGTGTAGAAATGACAGTATTTATCTAGTTTATTGGCAATAGTTTGTTCAAAGATAAATGAACATTAACAAGTCTTTATCTTCAGCCTCATGCAAAGATGCAAAAACATTCTGGGAAGCAAAAATAAAAAAAGGTTGATGATGATTTCTGGTGGTTCCCACAATGCTTTGCATAAATCTGCTATTGTATAGTTTATTCTGTAAAGATAAATACTTATAATGTTCATTTATCTTTAAACAAACTGTTGCCAATAAATGAGATCAATATAAATCTACAGTAAGTTATTGGCAAACTGCTGCATAACTATACAGCAAAACAAATGACAGTTTACAGACAACTCTGAAATGTAGAATTATGCCCAAACAACATTTTTTGAGTATTTAGAAAAACAAAGAAAGTGACATGTAACATATGACACCAGAAGTGAGTCTTCACGATGAAAGACAAGCACAGTTTGTAAGAAAAGCGTTGCATTTTTCATCATTATTACTGGATGAAGTGTGTTGTTTGACAGAACTGATGGTGTCAGATGGCGTCTCTGTGACCTTTGACCTCATGAAGCTCTGTTTCTCCTCCTGAACCACAACAGGACTGGATGAAGAACAACAGCAGAGAGACGTCTGTCAGAGAAACGGAGGTTAAACAGGATTGTAACATGAACACAGACGCAGCCGAACGTCTGCAGAATAACATGAATAACCCTATGCAAATGACGTGCCTGAGCAGATTAACATGAGGAATTAGACGTGATTTATGGAAATATTTTACGCAAGGTCACTTTTATGTAAAAGTCAAGTTGGAACTTTTTACGCCGTCAGAACAAAGTGAAGAGAAACCACAGATCACCTGCTGCCACATCCAATATCCTGAGCTACACAACACTGATTCATAATTCATCTGTAAACAAAGTGCGCTGCCTGAACGAATTTAAGCATGTCATTCATGTCTAATGGCTTTCACTGTCACGTTTACAGCTGATGCCAATAAAAATGCAAACGAATTCTGTTTTACGCCTCGTGTTGTGTCAATGAGCGGGACTGGATTTTATTTACCTGTAAAAACTAACAGAACCTTCAATGTAATCTGACCGACGACACCAGCACACTAGCACCACTGGTTTCGAACAGCTTCGGAATATAAACTTAATATCTCGAAATATTATAAAACAAAGGAAAAACTCCTTTTTTAATTTCTGGCTGAACTACTTCTTTAAAAATTCTATAAGAAAATACCAACAAAGAAAAGAGCAACACATCTCACTTTGAAGTAGTTTTTGAATCTTCTGCTGACCAAATACAGAGCAATGGGGTTAATGCAGGAATTCACAGACGCCGTGTTCAGACCAATATAATCCAGAATGAGAAAAGTGCTGCAACATCAAAGACATACACAATATTAACACAATCATAAGCTGTTTTATAATATTTGTGTTGTTGTAAGTCTCACCTCAGTAAGTTACAGCGGTTGGGGTCGTGCTCATCATAGATGGTGAATTTTAAGATTCTGCTGAGATGAAGAGGAAACCAGCAGACGGCAAACACAAGAACCAGACAGAAGACGCTTCTGGCCACATCGTGTCTCTGTCAGATATTCAGAAACTCACTGATAATAATCCCTCATTTATACTCGCGATCACTATAACCATCAGTCTGACATCAATGACAAAACAAAGAGAAATGAAAGCGCTTAACAACCTTTTTTCATCTTTGATCTGATATCTTTAGTGCACAAATCTGCTCTAAATAACCTTCCATCCAGATTAAGATCATATATCCTTCAGATTCTCAGCCTGTAGTCCAAGGTCTGACTCTTGAGACTTGATCAGAATTATAAAGCAGAACTTCAGCTCTGAAATGGGATTTTATGACCACACAGCTGATGGACACTGAAATAAAGCATTTGAGATTTAAGATCCATCCATGTAGCTCACTGAAGACTTCTCTGTAATAAAATATTTGCTATCTTACTACGGTAAATACTATAGAATACTACAATACTTACTACAGTTATTCAATTTATTACAGGGATAGTTCACCCAAAAATGAAAAATCTATCATAATTTTCTCACCTTTGAGTTGTTCCAAATCTGTATAAATGTCTTTGTTTGGTTAAACTCAGAGAAAGATATTTGGAAGAATGCTTGTAACCAAACAGTTCTTGGACCCCATTGACTACCATAGTAGGAAAAATAACAATGATAGTCAAAAGAACGTTTTGCTGTCCTACATTCTTCAAAATATCTCATTTTGTGTTCAACAGAACACATGATAGTCAATGGGATCCGAGAACTTTACTGACCAACTTGACAGTGAAGACAGAACTGTTCCTTAAATACTACAAAATGAAGTATACTATAGTAATTATACTACTATTGTATATTACAGTATAGTCCAGCTGTCATAAATGAAGACAAAGATAAATCTTCATCCAGATGTTAAAGCTGTAAATATCAGATGTAAATGTACCTGTTTTCTGTGTTTGTCCTGCTTCACTCCTTCACTTAAAATCCTCCAAACCATCAGTGAATAAAAAAGAGCCGTGCAGGCCAACGGCAGGAGATAATAAAAGCCAAACAGCCACCAGTCCTTCACCACTTTATAGAACTAGAGCAAAGAGACAAGTGTCTTCAGAAACATCATTCACATCTGAAGACGGTTTGTGTGTTTATCCACAGGCATTACCTGCATGAAATGTGAAGACTGGAGAGGATGAAGCAGACAGATCCTCAGACGCTGGCCTTTATAATCCATTGATATCAAATCAAAAGCCACGGCCTCTGGAACAGCCAGTAATGTTGATATCGTCCATATTAAAGACAATTTAAAAACTGTCCACTTGGAGAATTTGGCATCTTTGATTCGGCTCCTTGATGTAACGACTCGGTACCTTCAGGACGTAAAACATCATTTATTCATCAATACAGAAACACTCGCTGTAAAAAATCTCAACTCATCATTTTAAGTTTCTTTTTTGCATTGGATTTTTTGAGTTGTACTGACTGCCAAAAGTGGAGATAACTTACATAATTATGTCAAATCAACTAGATTGAACAAAACAATTGGATTAATTTACTAAATTAAGTTTAGCTGACTACAATCAAAAATGTTTTTTACAGTGGTGTGTATGTGGTCAAATACTCTCACCTGTCTATACTGAGTGCACACAAGCTCAGAACTGTTATTCCAACAGATGTTTTCTGAATAAACGGCAGGAGTTTACACAACACCACACCGAACGGCCAGTCCACCGCCAACAGCTACAACAAACACAACATCATCAGCTTTAAAATACTGTAACTTCATAATGTGTGTGTGTGTGTGCGTGTGTTAGAGTGAACACAAACGCTTTCTTGACCTTATAAACATTGATGGGTAAAGCGATGATGATATAAAGAATGTCACCCAGTGCCAAACTAGCAATGAGAATATTGGGTCCGCTCCTCATGCATGCATGTCCCCTGATGATTCTCAGAAGAGTCACGTTCCCAACAATTCCCAAAACAAACACCAAACACGACAACACGCTGTTGATGTACTTGAAGGCGTCTTTGATTCGTACGGGCCCCGAGCACACAGGAAGTGACATCACTGAGCTGTTCCGTGAGATGTTCTTTGTGTCGTTTAAAGTCGACCGGACCGGATCTTTTGTCTGAGCATGAATAAACCCAGCGGAACAATGAAAGAACAACAACAACAGAAGGGAATATTTACACGCCTCCATGTGTCCAAACTCTTCTTGTTCCTGGAAAAAACACATGATGTCTTCAATGAAAGAATGATTTCTAGTAAAACTGTTCCGTAAAGACATTACTCAAAGACGTTGCTTAGTAGCTTCTTACCTTTCTCTCTCTTTGGATGTTGAGGCAGAAGTGAGGTGTTTATATACACTACACTGTAATTCTGTCACGGCCCATCTGATGATATTTACAAGCAGATCCTGTCACACAATAAATCACAGATTTTGGCCCGTTCACAGATTCTGTGCGTCATATTAACGCCTGCAGCTCATGACACTGACTTTCCAGTGCGTGTATTTTACACACATCATTGTTGTTCATTTCTCGCCCTTCCAGATGTTAGCACAGAAATATTCACTGGAACTCTTCCCAAACCCGCTCGGTGCCAAATAACAAATAAAGTGTTATGAACGAAAGATTCTGTCTGTCTGTGTGCATCTGCCAGTGTGTGTGTGTGTGTGTGTGTGCGTGCGTGCGTGCGTGTGTGTGCATCTGTCAGTGTGTGTGTGCGTGCGTGCGCATCTGCCAGTGTGTGTGTGTGTGTGTGTGTGTGTGTTTGCGTGTGCGTGCGTGCGTGTGCATCTATCAGTGTGTGTGTGTGTGTGTGCGTGCGTGCGTGCGTGCGTGTGTGTGTGTGTGTGTGCGTGCATCTGTCAGTGTGTGTGTGTGTGTGTGTGTGTTTGCGTGTGCGTGCGTGCGTGTGCATCTATCAGTGTGTGTGTGTGTGTGTGCGTGCGTGCGTGCGTGCGTGTGTGTGTGTGTGTGTGCGTGCATCTGTCAGTGTGTGTGTGTGTGTGTGTGTGTGTGTGTGTGTGTGTGTGTGTGCGTGCGTGCGTGCGTGCGTGCGTGTGCATCTATCAGTGTGTGTGTGTGTGTGTGTGTGTGCGTGCGTGCGTGCGTGCGTGCGCATCTATCAGTGTGTGTGTGTGTGTGTGTGTGTGTGTGTTTGCGTGTGCGTGCGTGCGTGTGCATCTATCAGTGTGTGTGTGTGTGTGTGTGTGTGTGTGCGTGCGTGCGTGCGTGTGTGTGTGTGTGTGTGTGTGCATCTGTCAGTGTGTGTGTGTGTGTGTGTGTGTGTGTGTGTGTGTGTGTGTGCGTGCGTGCGTGCGTGCGTGTGCATCTATCAGTGTGTGTGTGTGTGTGTGCGTGCGTGCGTGCGTGCGTGCGTGCGTGCGTGTGTGTGTGCATCTGTCAGTGTGTGTGTGTGTGTGTGTGTGTGTGTGTGTGTGTGCGTGCGTGCGTGCGTGCGTGCGTGTGCATCTATCAGTGTGTGTGTGTGTGTGTGTGTGTGTGCGTGCGTGCGTGCGTGCGTGCGTGCGTGCGCATCTATCAGTGTGTGTGTGTGCGTGCGTGCGTGCGTGCGTGCGTGCGTGCGTGCGTGCACGTGTGGTTTGGTTTAGCACAGGAATAGTAACAGCTCCATATGTTGTCTTTTGTCTGGAGCTTCCCAGCAGCGCGCTACTGAATCACCGGAGTTTATCCGTGCAGGTGAGGGGACTTGATGACAGGGTCATCGTCATGGCAACCAGCAGGACTCAGACTCCGAGGGGGAAAAGATGAAGCGCACCAGGCAGGCCGACAGCTGTGCGGGTGAACTGACTACAGCATCACTCATCACATAAACCAGAAGATTTCAACACACCGTCTCTAATATCTCGACAGAAGGATAAAGGGCTCACAAAACACCGTTTCCAAACCTGAGAGAGAACATGAAGCTAAACTTTACATTTGACTTTTATTCGGCCAATAATGACTCACGATCCTTTCATCTGTAAAGATTTGATATGTGAAGACATCGGTGAGCAGAATGGAGCCAGACGGAGCAGCTTCCGTGACTACTGACTAACCAAGAATATTCCATTTAAACATATTCAGAATATTCAAAGGTAACAGCAGTATGTGTGGTGGGATTTTTTATTTATGAGTTACGTTCCAGAATGAAGCCCTGTGATTGGAGGAGAGGAGTTGAAAAGTAAGAGCACTGGATGATGTCATCTGAGGGGAAAAAGTAATTACAGTAAACACTTCAGAATGATTTACACTACAGAAATGATGCATTGAGAACGTTTTGATTTATTTGTCTTTTATATTGTTTTTGCTACCGCTTTTAATAAAACTATGTTTTTTTTCTATATTTACAAATCTGTATTAGCTCCTATCAACACTGTGTGATAAATCTGTTTTTATCAGTTGTCATCGCTTGTCTCTTTCTACATTTACCCACAAATGCCACATGTATTCGGTTCAGATTTTAAGTTATTGTAGATCTAGGAATATTTTGTACAGTATATCATGATAATACATGAGCAAATTCTTTTGAAATGTTGCTTTGTTCTCTTAAAAATATCCCACTGTGTCTGCGCTGAATGTCACAGAACAAAAGATTCATGTGTCCACAGGATAAAATATAAAACTTTGAACATTATGAGGTTGAATATTATAATTATAATCATAATCAAAGCTTTGCGCATTTTCTGCTTCATTCATTGAAAAGTTTCAGTTCGAGTTTCAGTTCGTCTTTAATATAATATGTTATTTGATCTGTACATCAGTGTTCCTCGGATGAGATGAGATATCACAAATCTGACAGGGTTGTGATATTTACATTTAGACATTTGAACAGCAAGAAACAAAAATAATAAAATGCAACCAATCCTAAAATGATATGTAGTTAGAAAAGCAAAATAAACAAGAAAGATGGCTTCCATATGTTTGTTGTTGGCATCCGATCTGTATTGGGTGTTGAAAACTTCTGTAACCAAACCTTTTGTATTTCTCTGTCAGGTCATCGCTTGCTCTTCAACAGTTGAGATGCTCTATATAGCAGTATACTGTAGAGAAATATTGCGTCTGGAAATCTTGCTGTAGGGCGGCGGGTGATTTATGACATTTGTTCTGAAAGGTTGAAGGTTTCTGTTGCAGTGAGACTTCAGATCTTGAGCAGAACATTCATGTGCATCTAATCCGAGTGTCTGGAGTTCATCGGCTTCAACATTCATGAGTCTGAATCTTTCACAGCATTGCTTCTTATATGATCTCGCTTTCAACTCCAGGTCAAACCGTTCCAGGATAGTAAACATCCCAAACACAGGATTTGCCATTCAAGTTGAAAGCCTAAATAAACAGAAAAATGTTGAGATCAATTAATAAATGCACTATCAAGTCTTTCCAAACCTGTTTGATTTTCTTACTTCTGGGAACATAAAAGAAGATACTTTGAAGAACATTACAGCAACCACAGACTGTCGATATCAAAAAAAAAAAATGAGTCGCATATGCGCCTCTTTAAACTTTGAGCAAATAAAAAGCAGAAAAATTCCTAACATGTACTAAGGAAGCAAATGAGAGTTGTGATTTTATTCTGACTGTGATGTGAAGCATTGTGAATGCCAGATTTAATCCCAAATAAACAGCTGTCAATCATCAACAGACCCTTTCTGTGGTCATTCAGCAACATTCAAGTTCTAACATTTCATTCTGCATGCATGAAAATCCACAGATGATGTTGTGTGAGATCACAGAGCCCTCGGGTTCAGACGTGTCAGTGTATCTGCCTGAGGCTCGGCCCCATGCAAGCGCATGCAAGAGTCGACAGCTGCAGCACAAAACCCAGGTGACGCATGAACAGCTGGCCCACATCACTGAAGGTGAGAGAGAGAGAACGCATTCAATCGCTCATAAACCATCACAACACATTCCTTCAAACGCCAGCGCGTGCATGAGCTCCGCCGAGAATCCTCATTTAGAATCTGCATTTGCATTTTCTGATGGAAATATCAGGGCAGTAAACAAAGGTGTCAAACATCAAAGTGGTCAAAACACCAGAGATCCACATCTCCTCCATCATCTGAGATACAAACTTAATTGTACGTTTGTGTAGACAGTAGAGACGTTCACTAAATAAAAGTGCTAAAAACATTTTTGGCTAAAACTTGACTTAGAAGGTTCCTTGGAGAACCAAAAATAGTTCTTCTGTCATTGCTGTGATAACACCCTTTTAAAGCAATAAGAGTACAAGGAACAAATGGAAAAGAAGTCATAGATTTCACAACTTCATCACTGTCTGTGTGTTCTGTACCATCACATCTTATCAAGTTCAGAGAAGATAAAATAATGAAATGCACATGACATGACCCGTTTCAAGTAAAATGATGTTTAAGCCAAAAGCATCCGGAGCATCAGATGGAGATTGATTGTGATATTTCATATAAATGCATAAGTAGATCAAGGATGCTTCTGTAGCCGCACGCTCTGCTCGCATATTCTGAGAAAGAAAAAAAAGATCACAAATCAATGTGTAGAAAGACGCAAGAAGAATATGTGAACATTAGGACATTTTCAGTGAAATTTATATAAAATATGTAAAACTATGGTTATGAGCTGTTTGGTGGTTATGTGAGCAGAACCTGCAGGTCAAGAATATTCTCATCTGTAGATCGAGTCAAGCTGTAAATCTGATCATCATTTATATCTGTAGCCGCACAAACAATGTGTGATAATTCAGTGCCAAACTTGAATACTTTCTTTACATCCAAAACCCGTTTTAATAAAAGAGCACCATTAAAAAAAGTAAACACTCTCCTGTGGATTCACATGGGCATCAGGAAAAGCATCATAGACGAGACGCATGATGAAATTAAAAACCCTTCACATGAAATCATTTGTTTTGTTGATGTTTGTGTGTTTAAGAAATATTAGTTACATAAATCAGCCGCAGTTATTTTATTATACTATTGCAAACAAACATCAAAACCAGAAGCGTTTGTTGTTGCCGTTTAGACAGCGAAGCTCTTATTGAGGAAAAATGCCATCCCATAATGAGAGAAAAGATTTATATCAGCTCTGCATGCAGCATTCTGATGAAATATTTAAAAGAGCTCATTTTTATCAAGGCTGTTTGATTCGGTTTTATTCTGTCGCATGTGACGACCGGCTCAAATCTCACTTCCAAATCAGCGCTTTCAGTTTCTGATTTTAATGCTTGAGAAGAGTGTGTGTGTGTGTGTGTGTGTGTGTGTGTGCGTGACACATCAGGCAGAACGTAATAAAACTTAAGCTTTTACTTTAGTTCAGGTCAGTAAAGTATTTACATGAAGTTATCACATTCACTCGGGTACAAAATACAAAAGCTTCATTCGTGCCAAACAGAAAGTGAATTATATATGAAAATTGTCAATTCTTCACCAATCTTCTTCTGAGTTTTGGTTGTTCATCCTGAGAAAACATTCAACAGTTAAACTTCCAAGATACCCAAATGTCCCATGATCAAGAGGAAAATGAAGAAATGTTTCTAGTGCATATGGGGGAAAGAAAGGAAGAGTTTACCCTGTCATTATTTACTCATGTCATTCCAAACCCAATGCTGCTTTTCTTTTCAAATCAAGTCCAAATCATAAGGAATCATCAAAATGTCTATTAGGATTCATAAACACAACAAGCAAAATAAACGCATCATATAACTTCTGAAGCTTTATGTGATACATAAAAATACAACTGCATCAATGAGCCTTTTTCAAACAAACACCAGAAGATTGGTAATAATACCTCTCTAATATATGTATGGATTATAGTGCAAGTTATAATCTGATATGTGAAGTTTGGAATGACTGAGAATACATTTTATATTGGGGTAAACTATTCCTTAATAAATATACCTGCACATGTTTACCTTTATAGAGAAACACCCATGAATCATGTCAATATCTATTGTTTGAATCTTCCACAAACCTCCTGGTTGTGTGACATCATCACACAGTGAATGATGTCCGATTCTGCTCGTAACAGTGAGTATAGAGACAAACACCAGCACATGAATCTACACCGTCAGCTGAGATCTCTCCTGCCCTCATATCATATAAATCTGTACAAACTGATTCAGTACCAAAACCATAACCCAAGAAAATAACCATCAAGCATTTCGATACTCCTCAGGGCTTGAATGTGCAGCATACTGTCTTTGGTGACAAGGTCGAAGACTTGTTTGTGTCTGGGAAGTCTACGTCTCGATGAGCTCATCTCCCAGCACGGGTCAGAGGACGGAAGAACTTCAGAGTCCAGGGCTACTTTACAGACAGCAACAAATTTATCTGGAAAGAAAATATTCAATTTAAATACAATGTCTGCACTCAAGCAATGACTTCTTTGTTTTATAATCAAATACTTCATTTTGATTGCACTGCAAAAAATGACTTTCTTACTTAGTATTTTTGTCTTGTTTTCCAGTACAAATGTCAAAAAATTCTTAAATCAAGATGCATTTTCTTGATGAGCAAAATGACCAAAAAAATAAGACTTGTTTTTAGACCAAATATATTAAATTTAAGTGAATTTGTGCTAAAAAAAAAAAAAAACGAGCAAAAAAATCTGTCCATGGGGTAGGAAAAAAGAAATTGAAATAAGTTTCACTTTTTTCTTAGTCACTAAATTCAAGATTATTTTTCTTACCCCATGGACAGATTTTTTTGCTTGTTTAAGGCACAAATTTACTTAAATGTAATATTTTTTGCCTAAAAACAAAACTTATTTTCTTGGTCATTTTGCTCATCAAAAAAATGCATCTGGATTCAAGAATTTTTAGACATTTTTACTGGAAAATGAGATAAAAATACTAAGTAAGAAAGTGATTTTTTTTGCAGTGAACACAGTATTTTATACATGCTAAATACACATGCTGTTAACATCAGAGATCTAGATCCTTCACCTTCTGATGTAAAGGTCAAAACAAAAGGTAATAGTATGTATAATAACTATAAGGGGTTCATAATCTTGCAGAACTGCACCTGTTCCATCGAAGGACATGCGATGATCTGCAGGTCCTCGCCGCTGTATTCTTCCTGCAGTAACGCATGCAGTCGCTGAAACACCTGCTGGATGTTGTTCTGACAGAGGAAATGTTCGCGTCATTATTCTGCGTCACATGACGATGACATCACAGAAATCACGAAATGTTTTAATCACTCACCCTGACCGGCTTAAACAAGATAAACTCGGTGTCTTTATTGGCCAGATATAAAGACATGCTTTGTAACGTGCCGGGCAGCTTGTTCTTCATTATCCTATACGTGGCCATGACGATGTCATTAATTTTGGCTAAAAGAAAAAAGACAAAAAGTAGAAATATTACAACTATGTGAGGCGTTTCAATTGTTGTTTTAAAAAACAACGAGTATTATTCCATTTGTGAACATGACGCATTTGGTTCAGGACTCACCGGGTTGAGCCCAGGGCTGCTGGGAGAGATTGTATGTTGGTCCTCCTTGAACGGCCATCGTCCTCAGAGCGTCCACCTGTAACCAGTAGAACCATGAGCACTGGCACGGCTTTCATCCCGTGTTTACGATCTCCATTATTCACTCGCATACATTACTGCACTACATGTGACCCTTGACACGGAACCATCACACTTAATTCATCTACACCAGCTTTGAAATAAGTGTGTTTAACTCTTAGCGTTCCTCGGGGAGAGAATCCGTGTGTGCGTTCGTTTCACCTTGGTGAGAAACTCCTCCAGACTGCCGACAAACATGTGCGTCTGCTGCTGGATGAACTGCTCACATCCAGACTTCAGGTGTCGATCCACATCTTTCTTTGAGTCGATGTAATGCTCTTTAATCTCAGGCGTTCCCTGAGGTGAAAGCATTAACACATGATGAATCATTAACTGACTAATGAATCATTCATCAGGAGTCAGGTGAGAGAATCAAACTCAATCAGATGAATAAATAAAGCTCAAATGACCTCTAGTAAAAACTCAAGGATGGCATTATGACTGTTGAGACGGAAGAAACTGGGCACAGCCTTTGGGTTGAGAATCTTATACGCAGCATCTGTGAATGAAGCAAAGACAACATGTTATTCTGCCACCTGCTGTTACATCAGTGACATTACACACAAACATTTTTTTTTGCTAAAAAATATGAGTAACACGTTTACGTTCTTAAAATATGACATGAAAATGTTATTCCCAAAACCATAGATGATCAATATTCTTCTATAAGACTGAAGATAAATCTTTGATGTGTTTTGTTTATCATATTATCATAAGAGTTTGTTTCATTAAAGAACAATCTGATTCTGTCAAGAACAGTGATGGACGGATACATCAGAAGCCAGTGTCAAGCTCACGCACCTCTGGTCCTTTTTAGATCCAAAGAAATCTCTTTGATGGCGAAGTCAGTGTGGAAGGGTGCGATCTGTTCTCGCATGATAAGCAGATGTTTGATAAGAAAGAGCTGTCCGTCAATCTGAGTCTGTGGAAGAACATAAGCGTCTGTTAAACAGCTTCTTCTCCTGCTAAAGATGATTCAGAGATTGAACATGAACATCTGTAAACGTGTTCTACTGATCTGACCCGACGCAGAGCTCGGTCTTAAAACTTCTGTTTTAAAATTGCGTTTGGATAGTTTGCTGAAATGACTCGGACTAACCACACAAGGTACCAGAAGAGCTGTACTTTTGCCTAAACGTGTGTTATAAATAAATACGGTGAAGTTCATGCTGTGTGTCAGATTAGTTTATATAGACCATTGTGCAAGATGTAAACAACACCGCTCCAGAAGCACTTCCTGTTTCAGATTTATTATTTTACATATATAATGAACTTAACATTTTATTCAGTTTTGAATATTTTGTTGGTTGTAGTTTGTTCTAAAGTTTGTGTAGTGTTAAAAAACTGAAACAGGAAGTGCTTCTGGATCAGTGTTGTTTACAATCTGTAAATCTTTAACATCAGTAAGAACACACATGCACGTAAAAATATTATTTACATGTGGATTTAGATGCAAAACCAGTGTTTAGTTTAATCTTATGTAAGAATATCACTCGTTTTTCCTCTATTTTACTGAAAATCATGCTGCTCACAGTAATCTCCAATTCATTCCTATAAGAATTTCCGTGAAGATCAACTGAGGAGGAGGAGCTTAGCTATTCATATTTGTCCCTTTATAGTTTTTTTCTCTTCATATGATTTGCACTTCCCAATACAGTAACAAAGTATAAGTGTTGTGTATGACTGTGTATGAGCGCTTTACCTTGTTTTTCTGGATGACATCAGAGGCTTTGAGAAGGGACTGGATGCAGGCTGACAGAGCTTCCTGTGAAAGACCCTGAAACACTGCCCTCTACAGGACACACATCATCAACTATTTAATTCTCCTCATTCATTTACGAAAAAGCAATGATTTGATACAATGGCTCTTCATTTCCATTTAATGAAAGTGTATGAGGACCGCCGCTATCATGATCGAGTTGAAACACATCCTCAACAGTATGCAAACTTCATAAAGTTATATTTAAAATATATTTAATAACAACCAAAAGAAATGTGTTATAAAAACGATTATCAAACCTAGTGTTGATGTGCTGCTGTCAGACAGATAATATTCATGCTCAGATGTTTGTCAGTTGTGATCAGTGATGGATACTCACATCTATACAGCGATAGAGTTTGGACAGACACACTAGTGTTCGTCTCACAGTTGGATACCACATGCCATGCAGATCTGCTGGAGAAACGGTGCTCTGTAATCGAGGATCTACACAACAGACACACAGCACAGTCACAATCAAACATCTGCTCAAGAAATATGAGAGAGAATACACAAGAACACTTCCACAGCCTCACACACCAGAGACGAGAAGCTTCTTATTATCGGAGTCCTCCAGCTGAACGTCAGAGAAAGAGCTGTTGGATGTTAACTTCATCTGCTCCTCTTTCAGACTCTGAGCGATTTTCTACAACAGAACACATATTTACATACAGACATTTAACATCAGAACATTAAATGACACAAATGATTCGCCCACCTCCATCATCTCCAGTTTGTCAGGGTAGGCCAGGTCTCCAGGTGCGGGGTTGTATCCCATGATGTCTGTCTGTATGTAGATGTGTGTCCTGTAGACCAGACGCTCCTGCACATCTTCCAGCATCTGTTTCACGACTGCATCAAACGCTGCCAGCTGGACCACTGAAACAAACCAACCAATCACAACAAACCTTTACCAGCAAACCAAATCACTGCCATCTGTGCAAATGAATGTGAAGATAATACACATACAGTCTTTCTTGAATGCGTTTGTTCAGATCGTGTGCGAAATGTTTTGGGTTTGAACTTAAGAGAGTTTCGTACCATTGTTCTGGACGTGGTCCTCCAGCATCTCGTTCTTCAGGATCCCACAGAGCTCAGAGAGCGTCTCCAGATGAACCACGTGAATGATCAGAGGTCTCAGAACATCATACAGAGATAAACAGAGTTTCTCCAGCAGATCACTGAAACAAATCAAAAACATTCAAGTGTCTACTAATAATCTCTTATTTGAACTGAAACATGTTTGCAGGACTCACTCCAGTTTGGATGTGGGTTTAGAGAAGAACTCGCTATAAAGCTGGTGCTCATCTTGACACACGTGAACCATGAACGCACATCCGCTGCGAACCTGCGTTACAACATCAGACATCCCTTAAGCAGTGAAAAGATGCGACATCATTTTGTTTTTCAAGACAGTCTAGCTCTTGGCAACACCTGAGATCAGGAATGCATCATGTTTTTTGTCTGTAACCTAAACCAAACTAACTGAATCCACCACAGCGGAGATCCCCGGGGTTTAGTGACATATCACCGGTCAGGTAGCACAGAGAGTCGAGCGTGACATACCAGAGCGCAGTGGTCTTTGTGGTTCTGGCTGGTCAGATCTGTGATGGTGGAGTTTATACTGGGACCCAGCAGAACCTCTCGCTGGTCCTGATAACACTGATGAATCTCATCCAACAGCTGCTGGTACCTGAAAGACATGTTTGAGAATCAGACGTCTGATGTTAAACAACAGCTATCTGATGATGTGCTGAAGATTCTCTGTCACTCACTCGGGAATTTTCCCAGAACGCTGCTCAACCTGCTCGATCAGCCTCTGAAACAAAACATTCAGAAATAACACATCAGACCACTATAAATTGATGCTGTGTTCTCTTTGTGAGTAAACAATAACAGAATGTGATGTCACAGGAACACCTCAACTCACTTTAACTTTAGGTGCCGCGGCTCTGAACTTTACATAGTAGAGAGTGAAGGCGTTGTCTATATTTGGAGCGCCCAGCGGGTCCTGTTCGAAAGATATTCAACACATGAACAAAACACACAACACAAACAGCTGTAAAGCTTTACGTTATTACGAGACGTACCCTCTTTGAGAGCTGAGCGGTGAGATTCTGCAGGGTGTTGACAGTGTAGCTCTTCATTAGATGCATAGCTTTAGACAGGCACTGCTTAAATTTAGTCAGATAGACTGGATAGTCCTTAAAGTTGGGCTGAAAAAACATAATGAGAAAACATAAGGTAATCTGACAAACTTAAACTCTTAGTTACAAGTAAACCAGATGTAAGTGAGCATAATGTTACAGGAGATGAATTCATCTACACAGACTAAAATATATTTATTATTAATTTATAAACATGGCATATAAGAACGATATATTGTGTGAAATGTTTTGCTTACATGTGATGAAACATGTTCTACACATTCATCTAACTTAGAAAGCATTGGAATAAAACCCTCGCTATTCACAGATAACGTCTGGGAATTCAGCTTCTGCACAGAGAAAGAAAAAACACAGACTATTGAGCAGAGATATCACACTTGACAAACAGATTGAGATTACTGTAGCAAAGCTTTACCGTATTTATATTCTCCAGTTCATTAAAATATGAAAGTTTCTCTTGTATGCTCCTCGCCAGATCCACCAGCTCTGACTGTACACAGCAGCGAGAGAGACAGAGAGAGATTTATTTTATTTCAACAATTCAGGAGGTCAGATACTGTAGTCCAGCGTTGGCAAGATTGAGAAGTTTGTGTTAATGTGAGTGACTGTACTGTTCTCTATGATTTTAGTATATAGTATTTATAACTGGCTGTTTATAAAAGGTCTGTCAAATAGAAAAACGTGTGTGTGTGTGTGTGTGTGTGTGTGAGACACAGCGTCATTATGTAATAAATATAAAACATACTCTCGCCATTTGAGCATTTGTGAAGATGGTTATGTACCTGTTCCTTAAGCAGCTGTTCACAGGCCTCATGCAGTGTTCCTGTTTTAATGGACACAAAGAGATACTGCTTCTGAAGAGAATCCAGATGCTCCAGAGCAACATTCACATCCGTCAGGATAGCATCACACTGCTGCTGATAGCTGAACAACACATCTCGTGTCTTCCTGTCAGGTACAGCACAATTCAAAACATCCGATTTAAAACTGGACGTGGAACATACGTAGAACTACATTTGTGGTGTTCACTGTGAGCATAACAACAAACATCAAACAATATATGAAATTGTCAATTATTACAGACCACACCTGTACTTAGCAGCTTCATCTTGATCCATCTGAGTTTGTAGCTTTGAGAACCAGGAGAAAAACTGCCAAACAGATGATGTCACTGGTCACATGACAATGTCATTTATTACATACAACTGAACACAAAAACTTAAAAATAAATGTAAGAAATTATTGAAATAACTGAACAAGAACATTTGTCAAAAACATTGACAATAGATCATTGAAATCCTTGGGATTGTGGAGAATGTTAAACGGATCCAAAAATGACATTTAATTATCATCTTACGTTAAATTATTTTCCTTTAAAATAATGAATTGTATGATGTCAGACCTGTTGAGCCGTCTCAATCCTGTCATTCTCCAGGTCCAGCATCTGAAAGCCGTGTAGAAGAACCTCCTCTGTGGACTCGGGGAGGGTGGCAGTGAAAGATGAACGCAAAGAGCGAGATGTCAGACTGCAGATGTCCTCGATGGGCAGCTGAAGAAACATTGACACGCATCTTCAATCTCAAGTCATAAAACACAGATGATTGTGAAGAGATAAAGTTGAAACGTTTTGATGCTAAATACGTTTTGTGAAGTTGTGACTTAAATTGCGCTGTATTGCCCTCAAAACTGAAATAAATATTAAAGTCACATTACATATAAAATATCAAAGTGTCATTCATTTTTAGAATTGTTTACAATAAGGGGAAAACACATTGGGACACCTACTGTACATACACCTGCAGTTACTGTGGTAAAACACCCGATTTTATCTAATGCAATGACATTCATTAATTCTACAAGTGACTAAATATATTATATTGTTAAACAATGTCATCACAAATAAGAACATTTCGAAAAGTTAAGAGTAAATCATTGTGTTCAGCTGACAAGTTTGTCAAATGTAATAAAAGCTCGTGTGTTTATAATAATAAAAGGTTATTGTTTCGTTCTGCTCGTTCGTTTATCTTACACACAGTATCATACAGCTGATGTCATACGTGGCATGTTAATACATTCACATTTGATGGATTATATGGCGAACTCAGATGAGGCTCGAGAATTATGTTGTAGTTCACTGTAAAGTAAACACTCGTTGTGTTTATAGTGTTTATAAAAATGATATGATGTTAGCTCAGCAGCTACAGCTCACTTCACTCACCTCAGGCGGAATCGGAGACTCTTCTGCGGCTGCGCGGATCTCGAGGATCGAGTCCGTCTGTTTGTCGGTTAACGGCGCCATCGGTTCGGTTCGGCGGTCCCAATGAGACAGTTTCTCCCGAGTTTCCTTCTCAGTGAGATCTGGGAGACACTGCTCTGTGGACGACGCCATCATTGCCAACAACATTCGACGTCATCACAACGGAAGCTTTTTCCGGGTTGGGCGGAGTCAAGCAGGAGACAACCAATCAAAGAAACGGGTGTGCACATGACGTAAAACGAGAGCAAACATGTTAATCCAAATATGTTCATATGTATTATATTTTTATTATATTTAGTAATCAACTTTAAGTTTTTATGTTTTGAGCTTTTTAAAGTATACAATCTCAGCGAACTGCTTTTAAAACAGCATTGAAGGAGTTCTCATGTATGCTGGACTTTTGCTGTATGTTTACATTTGTGAAGAAATTCATACGTATGGAGAATTTGTTAGTTTTCTTACGAAGTCATGCCTGAGATGTAATGCGCACCACTGGGTGGAGCCATTGTTTCGCAAAGCAAAACGAAAAGACATCAAACTGCATCAACAATAAAACAAACTATAATAATAATAATCCTTTTAATTCCCACTGACACTGCAAAACCAAAATTTTTATTTTTTTTGCCTTTTAAGGAACTGAAAATATAACATATTATTATTATAATATTATGTTATTATATTTAAAAAATTAAAGATACAATGTTGGAGAGTCATTATATTTACAGACAAGCAAACACGCTAATAATGGGACAAATTATTTTATTATTTCATACCAGGGCATTATTCACAATTCAGAAAATAAAAAATGAATTACAAACTACCACTGTACATTGAAATACATTTTTATAACACATTTAAAAAGAACTTAAATGAATGAGGATATTAAAATGCATAAAGTGCAGTAAAAGGTGCTGCTATTTAATCTGCAAAATCTATAAATCATTTTTAACAAAGAGAATAAATCCTTATTGAGCTGATTGTTGTAAGTGAACGCAGGTTTAACTTGCACCTTTGTGCTTTTGGTTGCTTTATTTAACACAAATCTGTGACAATGAATCATCCTGAGGACAAAGGGAAGATTTTCATGGAAGTTAAATTCATACATAATTACACTTTGGCATTTTTTAATGTCACAAACACAGCAAAGAAAGGGGCAATGAAAAAATAAAACAGAACAAAAAATATCAAATAGTATGTCAGTTTTCTTGCAGTGTTATAAGGTCAAAAAGTGCAAGTATAATATATGGCTGTGTTTAGAATCAGCACTATCACACTACACACCTACTATCTACTATATTATATAGTCAGTATAGCAGTATGGTCATATAGTGCACAATATGCTAAATTAATCTATGCATAGGATATCCAGATAACCTTCTTTATTTGCCAAAATGTGCAGAGCTTGGAATACTGTATCCCACAATGCAATGTGCTCAAACCTCCATTTCCAGTGTGATGAATAAACTGGATGTAACATCAACTGCAATCTCTTACTTGACCCATTTACCTGTATGGCTAAAAGAGAAACATTTATATAAGGATGTCTTTTTATGAGATGATAGCTGTGTCACTCGCTGACTAGCTAAGTATGTTTTTGTGCAAGAATGCTTTGTTTCACATACCATTTATAAACAAATGAACATACTACAGGGAATATACAGTGTTTCTGTAAGTAAAGTTTGTGTTTTATTCTGAACAGAGCCAATGTTTCGGGAAGAGAAGATGCAAAGCGGTTATTAAAATAAATCACATGAGCACAGATGAAAGTGCCACCACTGACTCAATGGACTGTAACTAAATGTGAAGAATGTGTTTGTACTCCGTTTATGAGGTTCTAATAAAACCCTGTAGAACACGTACATAAAGTGACACAAGGTGCACGACACAGGTGAAAAAGATAAATAATTCTGTTCAGACGACATCAACAGGTTTGATTCAAGGTGCTTGATTCTGAAATGTAAGTGAAGCACATTATACTTTCTTTTATTTAACACCAGGAGAGTTATCATGGAGAATTTCAGCCAAAACACCTACTGTTAAGATCTGTTTTGGTGATCCTGTTACCAGCATGTGTAAAACCTCACATAAGATTTGGTTCAGATCTCTGGTTTCATGTAGAAAAATGAACCAAAAACAGATTGTCAGTCTAGCCACAAACGTGACGTTTGAGAAGGTGAATGTTATTTAGTGAAGCATTGACTGGATTTCAGACGTGCGCATGTCACATGATCAGTTACACAAGATTAAAATCCTTTGATTTAGAGTGAATAATGACAGAAAAGCATCTAACTTTAAAGTGTTGAAAAGAAAAGGTAACTTTATATACAGGTTGACTTTTGTGACAGTGATTGATTGACAGGTGAGTAGGCGGTCCTTCGGGATGTATTGACTGATGTTAACTCCAGGTGTAAACGCGACGTCTCGCGTCTTTTCATTCCTGATGGTCACTGACCTCTAAGTGGTCCGGTATGGGCAGACCCGTGAGGACGGTCAAGCACTTGTTCCACACGCTGAAGACGGGACAGATGGGCTGAGAGAAGGCGATGTCGAAGGTGTGCAGGTGTTGCGTTCCAGCGGCGTCATAGAAAGCCAACGATCCGGCGTCGTAGTCCAGCAGAACGCCCAGACGGCGCATGTGAGGAGACGGCTCGACCGGAAACTCTTTCCCGTTATGCCTCACGGCCCACGAGGTGTTGCAGCGACACAACACCCACGATGCAGAATCTTTGCCCACCCATCCGTGTTTGGGAGCCGACTTGTAGGCAATGCCAATGGCAAACCTTGAAAGAATCAACACACAAATGTGGTGTCATTTTTCAGGTTAAAGGTTATTTGACTTCAACACAATATCACATAGTGATGATTTTACCATGTGCTTCCTCCGATCAGAACCTCCCAATAGTGACGTCCACTGTCAATATAGACGTTTCCAGTGACGCCATAATTCCCAGAGCTGCCGAAGCGGTCCTGCGCGTGACTCTTCATGGACGAAGCCTCGTCCCGTTCAACGGTCAGATTGTCATGTGACACCTTTAACTTCCTGTGTGCCGACTTGGGGTCCAGTTTAAATGGCTGACCTGCATTCACAAACAGATCCATTACTGTGTCTCTGGATAATAAAGAGTTTTTTCCTCCTGCAGGTTTCTGGCAGTGAATGAATGCTCAGGTGTGAGAGATGAGACAGTAAACTCACTGTTTGTCTTGAGTTTTCCGGGCGGACTGCTGCGGCTCCCGGCCTGGTTCATAGCTTTCACGATGAAGATGTATTTGGTTCCGCTCTGCAGGCCATGAACTGTGTAATGGTTCTGTTTGACGTTGGGCACGATCATCCAGCTGTCCATGGAGTTACAAAGACCTGCAGCACCACAAAAAAAACCTTCATAAATATTAAAAAGGGGTTTTATTTAATGAACATTTGAAATTGATGCATCTATTCATGCATTTTCAAGTTTTGTAAACACCTGTTAAAAATGTGATACATTCATGAAACCTCAACCGAAAAGCTTAAAAAAAAGTTTACCTATGAATTATTTAAGTGAAATATATCAAAATAATATTAAATAATTTAATAATAATATAATTCGGAATTTCTAATAACTAAAATAATAACTGGTTTTAATTTTTATAATAAATAATTAAAATTTTTATTTTACGTGTGACACTTTTAGCCCAAATAACATTATTTAATCTATACCTTTTTTACATAAATATACATTTTATATGTGCTTCTTGGGATTGAACCCATAACCTTTACGTTGCAAAAGCAATGTATCCCTTAATTGGTCTACAGGAACAATTTCAATAAATATAATTTGTAATTTCAGTCTGTTCCTCACACAAAGCTCTTTCATTTCAACAGCATAGTGTTTGAGAGCAACATGAAGGTTATTTAATATTAAAGAGAATTTTCAGTGAACTGCAGTTTTCTTGTAAGTATGTGGTGACCTTATTCATTCAAAAGTCTCTCTGTCTTCAGCCGTCCTCTCGCTGGCTCTGTCGTCTGCATTCATACGGCATTAAACACCCAAACCAGCTTTACAATAAATCTGCTCAATGAACTGGACGACACGTTTAAAACAGTTGTGCAGAGAAAATATTAATATTTTTACTCCGAATAGTTTGTTTTAATAAAGTGCTGGATTTATAATGTGATCTGTTTTCTCTCTCATTGGACTTACTGAGGACGTTGGCGTGTCCGGTGCAGATGGTGTACTGAAGCTCATATGAGACGATGCTGAATTCATCCTCTGAGGTCCAGTGAACTGTGATGGTGTCATGAGATGCTGTGCAGAGCTCCTCACGGATGGTGGGAGCGTTTGGAGCTGTGACAAAACAAATATTCCAGAAACGTTTGAGTCACAGGCATTAATGTAACTCAGAGCAGTCGACTCAAGGCTTCTTTAAACATCTGCAGAACACAAACACATTATTTTAGCACTTGCATTGCACTCCTAACATGATTTATGGGCTCTTGAGTAGAATTTCTGTCGGACACAGAACACAGTAACACACAGTCGAGCTGGAAGCGTTGGACACGCGTTTAAACAGTTTTCCCCAAGAAATACATAAAATCACTTCAAGCACTGTAAGTAAAAGAAACCACAGTAAGTTTGTGTGCCTTCTCAAACCCGCCGTCTAAATCATTTCAACGCTCCCTCGTATAGAAATGAGCCGTGCTAATAATCATTGACACAATGTCCTAAGGGAATAAGAGGCGTCTGGAGACGTGCTCCACTTACAAATTTGGTGTAATATTTACACAACGATTTCAAAAGAATGATAAACGAAAGGTTTACTGCATTTTATTCGACGTGTTCTGGCTCTTATTTTAATAGTTGTGGTCCGGAGCAGAAATCACATCATACTTTCATCTGTCCTGTTTGTCAAAAAGATCATAAAAAAAACTATAAAACTGTCACTAGAACAACTGCAACAATTCAACTTTAAGAAAAGAAAAGAGATCTGACCTGTGAGATAATCCAGACCCTCCAGCATCTTCTTCTCTCTGGAGAAATCCAGCGCGACGGCATCAAACGTGTCGTTCAGGTTTATCTCTGGGATCAGGACCTGTGAGGATGCTGTTGCCATGGAGACTCTACAATCCCATTAAAACAAAGATTAGATTCACAGCAAGAACAATAGCAGCCATGAATTAAATAGTTGAATTGATGATGACATGTTTTCTCACCTCTCAGCGATGCTCTTGGCCGTCTGTAGGAAGCGTGCGTGATCGGTTTCTTTCAGAGTCTGATCGGCTTGAGTTATGAGAGATGATGATCTTTCCAAGAACTGTTTACAGTTAGCGATCTGTTGAGCGAGCTTTCTCAACCGCACCACCTGCAAACACAGGTTATCATCAGATGACAACATTCGCTTTTGTAATACATCATAAAAATATTAATTATTCATCAAACATAAGAACAATGTATAGTTATATTTATTTATAGTTATAGTTATTCTAGCAAACACCATGAGAAACATAAATTCAGTGTTTCACTGGTGTATAAGCGGCCTTTGACATTGATATGCGGTCAGGAAGGAAACTGTGTTTCCTCTGAGCAAAAGTCTTTGTTTCTTTCCTATTTCAGATTAACTACAAACAACCAAAACTCTTCAATAAGACAAGTGAATTACCTTTATTCACATATCAACATATATGTATATTAGTTTATACTTTATTTTTGGTCGTACCTTTCCTTCTCGTATCTTGGTGCTGATAATTTGTCTTCTTTGCTGTACGATGTTTATAAGAACATCACATTCCTCTACCAGTTTACTCTCCTGATGAGCTGCGTTATGCTGAAATCAAAACACATCAATGAATGAACAAATGATGGAAAATGCAATAAGAACAACAAAAAGAACACAAACAATAAGTACAATTTACTTAATAACCAACCAAGTGAAGTAATAATGTACATCTGAGATGTTTCACAAAACATAAAACACTGCACATGACTATGATTTTATATAACACCAGAAACTGGAAATTATATCATGTTTAATAAACCGTTACATTTATCATCAGAAATACACATATATTATTAATAAAATAATATTAATAAAAAAGTATATATTTTCTGTATTTTATTTAAAATGTATTTTGTATTATTATTTCTCTTTTTCTTTCTCTTTAGTTTCCATCTTAATGTCAGACAAAGGGACTGTCAATGTACATTTACATCTGATTGGCTGTTGAAAAATGTACACAGTCCTATTCAAAATAAATAAATGATAAAAAAAGTATTCTTCTTATTATTAACTGATAAATATTTGTTCCATCAAATAATATATCTTCCTGTTACAAAGCAACTTGTCAAAGGTTTACTTTTAATAACGTGATAAAAATTTCATTTTGTACCAAAAAATGAGTCGATATAATATGAAAAGCATGATGTAAACGCGGCCGTCCGTGGCTTTACCTCCACATGTTGACACGTCTGGATCAACTTCCCCATCAGGTTTTCCAGCTCATTGTTTCTCTTGATCAGATTGCTGAGGTTAGAATCCAACATGTGCTGAAAACAACAACAAAGCCACAAGATTAGGAAAACAACACTTTATAATGTGAATACAGAACACCTGTAGAAGAGCTAAAACATCCTACATCCATAATGATGTTTGAAGAGGCCGATGGCTTCTGCTCGTCTGTTGAGAGAACAGATTTTACAGACTGATGCTTATATCAAACATCATGTGACAGACCCCACGGCCCTCCAGCACTAAACCTACAGAGAGGACGGGAGGGGGGGGATAAAGCCTCTGACACGGATTTGGAATTATAACAGTAGATCAAGTCCATCTGCAGCTTATGTCTCCATTACAAACGCTGCTGTTTATCAAGCGGAATATTCATTAAAAATAACTTGTTGTAATATTTTGTACATTTATGCTTTAATGACATAAAACCTGATGATCCGTGAGAATCTTCCACACGGCATCTTTTGTGCTTCGGTGGAAATCTTTTGTATGAAGTTACGTAACTAACTCGCTTATGTTTGATTAGTGACCTAGAAATGGCCAAGATTTCTTATTCAAGATTATTTTATATCAATTTCTTTTATTTTAATCATGAAAAACGCAGAAGAATTTCATTCTTGTCTCAGATTACAGATCACAGCAAACTAAAGATCATTATTGCAGATCTTTGGTATAATACGCATATTTACATACATATACTAGATATCTACTTTATGTCACAAGTTTTTGAAAAGAGAAAACGCATCATAATGTGATGATGGTGTTGACTAAGCAGTCGTAATAATACGATAATCTCTTGAAGATCTTTATTATGTGGCCAGTCTGTTGTAGTAATGTTTATGATTTATGTGTAGTATTAATAATATAAAAGTGCACGCATGTTAAATAGGACTAAATGAGTTCAAGCGTTGATAAGAGAGCATAGAGAACGTGTGCAGACACTATAAATAGATGATGAGATGAAAATCAGGTTTGACACAAAATACATCCCAGATTAATTTTTCAGATTACGCTGTCTGTGTTTGTTTCAAATAAAAAATGACAAAATCTGCTTAATTTTAAAAGCATGCAGATTCTGGTTATTGAGGAACAAAGAAGAATAACTGAAGTCGTGGTGTTTGTTTTCAGACTCTATAAACCCCTATTACAAACTCTTTTATAAATCTTGTAGGTCCAGGAAAACAGTGATGACATCATCGTGCACTGCACATTTTTCTGTCTAATAAAACCCAACGCCCCTCATATAAACTGACCGGCGATGACAAGAGGAAAATCTTTCTTGTGTCACATAAACGTCAGGTTATTGGCTATTTTGAAAGAGGTTTTTAAGTGCTTGGGTCTGCACTGAAATAGAGGCTTTTATCCTCTTCACTAAATCATTTATATCTTCAATGTTCAGGTGTTAAAAGCTGTAGCGAGAGAACAAGAGGTCCTATTGTTAGCATAGATCAGATTCTCTGAGAAACTCTGACATCATCCACATTCAGAAAACACAACGAGAGGTGTTGATGTTTGCTACTTTCAACAACATTAAAATCGTTGAAATGGTTTTATGTTTACTCATTCTTCAAGCCAAATCTCATGATATTCCTGCAGTGAAAACTGTTACTCAGAGTACAAACGTCCGACAAAACGGTGTGAAATCTGATCGCTGGAAATGATGACGTGGTGTCAGACTCCATCACTCGAAGCGTTTCCAGCGTTCTGAATCTCTCAGGAAGGAAAAGGGTCTTTCCAAGCCAAAGGTGCAGAACTAAACACAACATCCAGCGAGAGGAAAACGCCTGGCTTCCTATTTCATTTCTTCTTATTGATTTTCCACTCATTGTCTGTCTTTCAAAGAAAGAAAATCCAGCATATTGTATATTCTGTCGAGCAGCAGATCTTTCAGACCACTGACAAATATAAGAAACAAGTGCTTGCAACCACTTTAAACATCTCCTCCTAACAACTTCTAAGTCACAACATAGAAAAATAGTGATGCACTTTAGCAACCAACAAAACACTCGATCCATCCAGAAATGTTATGTATAAATATTTCCCAAAACACAAAGCTTATATAACTATCAATGAAACTATGTATTTAGGTTTATATTTGATCTGTCTAACAAAGTTTGACTTTAGAAAATGTACATTTTTAGTTCAATTCTCCATCTTTGAATCCAATGTTATTTATAGTCTGTCACAGAAGATAAAGGCAAGAAAAAGTTTTGCTATAAACAATTCAGCAAATGCATGCGTGTGTGTGTGTGTGTGTGTGTGTGCGTGCGTGCGTGCGTGAGTGTGTGTGTGTGTGCGTGCGTGCGTGTGTGTGCGCGTGTGTGTGCGAGTGTGTGTGTGATGTGTTTGTATTTTTGCATGATATTTTGCCCTGTTTTAAGCATAAACTCACTTAATTTACTTCATCTGAAGCAAATGTATCTTGTTTGAAGATATTTGTACTTTGTATGCTGCATGAGGATTTTAAGGTTTACCTTCAGCTTGTCGTATCTCTCTCCTAACGCTGACACCTTATGATCTCGGTGATGGCCCACCAGTTTACACAGAGAGCAGATGAGCTGTTCGTCTGTGATGCAGTACATGTTGACCTTCTCCTCGCCGTGATCCGGACAGGCCAGACCTCTGAGACGCGAGTCCGGTACCGGCTCCGTCAGCCGGTGACCCGTGAACGGCTTCTTGTTCGGGTGCGTCGCCCGAAGACATTCCTGACAGTACGACACCTCGCAGGTGACGCAGGTCTTGACGGCGTCCTGCGGCGGGTCCTGCTCGCAGAACTGACACTGGACCGGCTCGCACGGTGAACTCATGGCCGTGCCCTCATCCAGGTTACGTGGCGGGGTGCAGCGGCGGGTTTCGTTCGGGGAGTTGGGTCCGCTCAGCGAGGCCTTCTGGAAGCGGTCGATGATGTTCTGCAGAGTGACGTTGCGCTTCAGTCCGTCTAGGCCCTGCTGGTCCAGGGTGATGACATAGCGGCAGGTGGGACACTGGAAAGCGGAGAAGGGTTTGACGGACTCGTCCAGCGACGTGCAGTGGGACACCAGGATGCGGTGAGCGCAGTTGAAGCACAGACTGTGAGCGCACGGCAGCAGAAGAGGATCTTCAAAAAGCTCCAGACAGATTGGGCAGGTCAACTCCGACTCGAGCGTGTCCATCTTCAGTGAAACGATGGCGATGGCAGCGAAATCCAGGGAAGCTGTTTAGCCGTCTACAGACGCATGAAAGAGAAAATAAGAAAAGCATTTTTCAATAATGTGGGGTCAAACTGAACGTCATCAGTGGCGTACATTTCCCCCTTTTTTAAAAATAAAAGAGAAAATCAGGACACTGTAGTCCAGGAACTCAAAAGTCGAAATGCTTTACATTCAATCACATTCACAGGCTTGTAAAACATGATATCTAATATTTTTTATTATACAGTCCAGTTTGTCCTTTCGTTTGGACTGTCCGATGAAAAAAAACGATGATATAGCCAAAGTAAAATGAATATAAATGTCTGAGGATAAAACATATAATCACGTCTGGTACACAATGAAAATGGGTCCCACAGACCTGAACACCACACACGGGTTAAGATGACTTAAATAAATCTGAAGATAAAACTCTTTAGTGAAGAACTCCCAGCATGCTCAAAAGACGAATTTACGGATAAAAGCATCCAAATCCGTTTAAACATTAAATTGACCGATTGTTTATGTTTATTAAGAGTTTCCCAGATGAAGTTTATTCTATATGTGAGTGTTTTCGAGAGCGTGTCATTGGTTTGACAGCTCATTCGAGCAGAAGGCTTCGGCCATAACTGCAGCGAGTACACTGAGGCTTTGTTTGTGACGGTCCAACAGCACAGATGCGATCAGACAGCCTCCGTCCATCAGGATTAATCTTCATTCACTCATTACGTGTGAAAAGATGAAGTTCATTACTAACAGCCTTTGAAGATAAATGAACGTACAGTAATCGCTGCTGACACGTCCGCTGAGAAGCCGCTTCACAAAGCCATCAGGAAACAAAAGGCCAACTGTTTCACACTATTAAAAAACCTACAACAATAAGCAACAATTTAATCTAACGCTTTACAATAAGATCATATTTGTTAACAGTAGTTAACAATGACTAACACTATTAACTAACATTAAAATTCTAACATAAAAGTTTCTTTCCTCAGAACACAACAGAAGAATGTTGATAATCAAACACTGAACTCCATTAACTTTCATGGTATGAACACAAAACCACCGAGACATTTCTCAAAATATCTTCTGTTGTGTTCCACTGAAGAAAGACTCACGATAACACTTTACAATAGGGTGCTATTTATTAACAATTATAGTTAATGCATTAGTTAAAATGAACTAACAATGAAAAATACTAATACAGCACTTATTCTTGTTAGTTCATGTTAATTTCAAAGTTTCATGAACTAACATGAGTAACTGTATTGACGTAAACTAACATTAACAAGGATTAATAAATGAAAAACTAAATTGTTTATTGTTATCTAATGCATTTACTAATGGTAACTAATAGCACCTTATTGTAAAGTGTTTTCAGACTCACATACAGATTTACAAACACATGAGAAATGAATTGTCATTTTTTTTGTTTTTGGTATAAATATCAATTTAAAAAAGAATACTAAATGATAAAAAATGAAACTGTTGTACGTTCATGTTAGTTAATGATGTAAACAAATACAACCTTAAGTAAAGTAAAGAATTAGTGATTATAAAATCATTCATTATAAAAGTACTAAAACTGTGTAAAATGTGCACAGAAACAGTTAATAGTTCATTTGGCCTTAAACAAAATCAAATCTTGCTTTAATATATCCAACATACATCCAGAGAACAAACACATGATATGAAAGCTTGTCTCAAAACAAACTTTCTGACCTATTTTTGCAATGACTCCAGTCATATAACTCATAATGTTAGTGGATGTATGATGATGTCACTTCCCTCGGGGTTTAAAACATGAACACATGTACTGTATACTGGAGCTGCTGTGTGTTGAGAACTTGATATGTTTGTTGCCGGCTTAACATATCAAATTATATTCTAGTGAAAAGATAATACAACCAAAATGAGTCAAGTCAGTTCATCATTATGGTTTCAAAGTTGAAGTTTAATAAAATCACGTTGTGTCTGTTGAAATGGACACTGAGCACAGTATGTAACCAGGATGAATGTTTAACCTAAAAAACCTCTGAGAGCAACAAACCAGATTACATTTACACTGAAAAAGTTCACACGATCGACTTTAACAGAACAAACACGCACAAAAAACTTTGAATTAATATTCACAGCCCCGGAGACAAACAAACATCTTCACATCAGCTATTAAAACTACAACAGATGCACAGAAACAGGTTCACTGTACGAGGACACGGATTCAGATTCACCCACCGATGGATCTCGCATCGCTTCCCACTTCAGAGCCATTTTCCAGCAGAAACTTCTGTGCAGATCTCCGGCGGCTCGTATCACGCCGTAAAAAAAGCTCAAGAAATCCAGACGGCGCATTCATCCACAACAATAATCCAAACCCATGGCACACACACACAGATCCAGAGACAGACGCTGAGAGTCAAACGCAGCACAACAGGAAAAGCTGCCCACGATAATTCCAGGAAAGCAAACTCCACCTATGAGAACAGTCACTGGAAACAGAGACGGGGAGTGAACCACAGACACCGTCTATCTCTCTCTCTCTCTCTCTCTCTCTCTCTCTCTCTCTCTTGTCTTACTTCCATGGCACAATGCTGCTCTTATCTGGGCTCGCTCTCCGGGGAATTAAACACACGGGACAGCCCAAAAAAGCAGATGGGAAGTGTAGCGTTGGCTCATTTGAATGGGAATAAATGTTTACATCTGACCTCATCTCTCAATGAGAAAGAACTTAATGGAGGATGCAAGCACTTTATTTTCACTATTAAAACAAACCCTGAGAGGAACGAGAGTTGGGTTGAAGCAGATTTAGCCGGATAATCCCGTGTTTATACATTTGGCTTCAGTGTGCATGCTGTGGATGACATACGGATGAATCGCCTCCGTCCCTGCTGTCCAGCCCCATAT
The DNA here is from genome assembly GCA_026939265.1 of Oreonectes daqikongensis. Taxonomy (NCBI): domain Eukaryota; kingdom Metazoa; phylum Chordata; class Actinopteri; order Cypriniformes; family Nemacheilidae; genus Oreonectes; species Oreonectes daqikongensis. The sequence goes on along the minus strand of JAOTQM010000451.1, from coordinate 444,588 downwards.
ATCAGTGCTTTTGCTCCAGGGCACAGATTTGTGACACAACACAGAAATAAAATTGTTAATTGCACCAAAGCAAACATAAATATCTGAAACTGAACACTAATACTATTAAAAGCAAAATGCTTTATTGGAGAAGTGTTTCACATTCTCTTTAAAAAGTGAATTTAATTCTGTTTCTTCTGCTGTCCAGATGCATGATTTCATTGCTAGCTGCAGTTTATTATTTGCATTTAACTTTGCTGTTTCCCTGCCGTCCATGACCCAGAACAGACCCGACACACATTTTTGGGTCACGAACCGTTGAAAAAACAGAGCTGTGACGCATACGGTACTGAGGGCTTTGAGAATATTTCAGAGCAAATGCAAACCACTTGGCTTTCTCATACAAGCCATGAAAAAGGTGATAGTCGATCGGTAACACATAAAAGACCTCAGCAGCTCACAAAAACACGACCAGATCACACTTCATTGTAATGCATTCAGACTTTTAACATTTAAGGACATTCCTGTTATTTTACAGTCAAAAATCACAGCATAATTCAATGCACAACAATGACCTATAAAAACTTTTTTTACAGCAATAAGAATGAATTTGGCATCATGTTTGATTATTTGTGCCGGATGTGCCCTGATACCTCACATGAGCTCTGTCAATCAATAACAACACATATGGTACGGCATTAAAAATCCTGCTGGCACAAAACCCTCAAAAGACCTCACAAACACACGACGCTGTAATGATGATAATCTGAGGACACTAACCAAAGATTAAACTGGATCTGATCTTTCTGATCCGTGTCCTACATTCACACTGCAGCGCAATTCAATGATCAACCCAACACAAGGTTTCTCTGGAGATAAATAAAAACAGATGCTGTTTGCTGCACTTCACACGATGACCTCATCGCAAAGATATTTCTAATATTTCAATGACATGTATGAAAACTGTTCTGCTGTTGAACTCAAAACCGTCAATGAATGAAATAAAACAGCTGCATGCAAATGACACTGAAGCTTTTCTCATGACTCAGAAACATTTAAGCAACTTTTATTCATGTGAATGTATTCTGTTGTGGCATAATTCCATGTTTAAGTTAAATTAATATTACAGCATGCGTTTGTATTTTTACAATCTGTGAAATGTCAGAGAACAGGAATGATATTTAACAGTGACATCTAGTGGCAGTTATTAGAAAACTCCTGACCCGAGATCAACTTTAGCCATGATTTCCAAACATCTGAGGTGCTGCGCCCACACGGCCACTAAAACTAAAACTTTCTTACCGCCGACTGGCAACAGTCATGGAAGACTGACTCATGGAACTGATGACACGATCTTCAGCCTGTTTTTCTCTTTATGACTTTCACAGATCTCAGAGAAGCTGAATCTGCATTCACTCCAGTTTAAGCAGTGCAGAAAAACAGAAGATGTTTAACCTGTATGCATGTGAAGGAATGTAGAATATTTCTTCTTACCTGCATTGTGTTGAAGGTGTCAGTCTCAGAAACAAACAAACTATAACAGCATCAGATTCAGAAAGTTCCTCGAGCGCTCGCTTTTAGTCTGTCAGAGACATACAGCTGCTTTACTTCTCTCTGTGTTTCAGCTTCTCTCTCTCTCTCTCTCAGCCAGCGTATGATCACTCTTGTCAATAGAAAACTCGTGTGGGCTCCATTAAACCAATAAGAACGGAGGGGTGGGCTGAAGTGGGCGTGTCTCTGTGTATCATGCAGAAACTCAGCACATCAAAAAATGTTACTTCAATTTACAAATTAAAAGAGAAACTTTAGGAACAAATAATGATGTCAAACACATTCCGTCACAACATTAGATCAGTGACCACAAATCCAAGATCCAAAAACAAGCATCAAGTGTTTGAAGTCATATTAAAGCTTTGTTAACTGAAAATATCAGATTTCTGAGGGTTGACATCACTGACAGCAGTAGGAAAAATACAGTATATAAATATAAATGCAAATCTACATAAAAGTGTGTTGTTGTGTGTTCTCACATGGAGTGTTTGTGATGTTGTCTGAGAAATCCACTTTAATTTCATCTCATGGCTGTCACTTCATGTCAAGAGTTCATTTTGAATAAACACAACACAACACATCGTTCATCTCATCATAATGACACTGACTGAAATACACAACATCTGTGTGTGTTTGTGTACATCACTGAGAGGTGACAGATCCCCTACGTACGTGTTTATCATTCATATTTATTGAGTAAAATGTATTAATGTTTAAAGCTGCAAATCTGTAACTTTTTGGTTAAAACAAAATCAGGTTTTGAGCAAGTATGTAAATTCACCATACTACTAATAATAAAAGATTTCAGTTTTTTAACTTTGTTTGTTTTGAAAGAGATGGCAATAGATAGGTTTTTCTACATGTTTCTACGTGTTTCAGTTGCAAATGTATATTCACGGTTACACAATGTTAGTAGACAAATGTAAGTAGAAGTTTATTTTCGTAACATTCAGGGGCTCGTGGTTAAAAAAACACTCAATTAAAGATTTAACACGCTGCATTTTACAATTTGATATGCCATCTGATATCTGTGGTTTGTGTTCTCCAGGGGAACTCAAAACAAACGCTTTCTTTTGCTCTCTATAAAGTTTGTGTGTTGAAAATGTGTTTGGTGATCTGGTGTCTGTGGTTCAACACTGAAGAATGCAGGAATGTGAGCTTCGCCTCAGCGTCTCCTCATTCTCATACGTCTCCACGTCAATTATTAACATTTATCACATGAATCACTTCAGCAGATCTTTAGCAGGAATGCGATCGATACCCACAAGCGTCTCACATGAAGTCCGATAATCTTTCTTCCACACATGAACGCGAGCTTGGGATCGGGATCTCTGCCCAGATTCTGCATTTTTTCCAGCTCTCGCTCTGGCATTATTCTGACCCACAACCTCCAGCGCAAACCACCGACTCAGAGCCGGTATGAAACACTGAAACTTCTGATGGTAAAACACATGAAAATGAAGACCTGCTAACATAGCAATGTGACGGGAGACTTTAAGAACACTGATACCAAACAGACTGAATCTCCTAGCAACACCATAGCAACAAACTAAAACTAGCAACCACATAGCAACTCGCTGACAACCTCTAACACCCTAGCGACGGGTTTAGCACATATGAGCACATTGTTAAATCTATAAGTACGATTTATTCCTAAAAAACACTATAACTTACATTTCAAACCATCCAATTTACCCCAAAAATTACTAACATATTTACATTAATATATCAGTATTTTGTTATTAGAATCTGCTCACACACATGAAAAAATACTATAGTATACCTCATTTTTTACCGAACTGCATAAAATGTTAGTATACTGTAGTACATTACATGCACAGTTTGGTAATGTAAACCACATTATTGTGTAGTATTAAGTTAAGTGAATATATAAACTGCAGTGAATACTGTAGAATACTAACATTTTTAACTACAGTGTACTATAGTAAATACTAAAGTATACAGATGAAACAATCTTACCAGAGTAACATGCAGAATTCGTTCAGTAAACCTTAAGAACCAGCCGCTGATATTGTGCTATTTTCCTCTCTGTGCTATTGGCAAATGAACGTCGTACGAAAGTAAGATCCGATCCAAATGATTTCAACATTCAGCCCCGTCTTGAGATCTACACTCTGGTCTTTTGTTTTCTTCCATTAGTTTGGTCCCTGGATACATTGGAGGTAAATATTCCTCTCGTTCACAGAGGCTGACACTTAAAGAAAGACGTCCAGGACGCGGGTGACTGCGGTCAGAGACGTTTACTAATTAGCACAGAAGTATAAAAACAACGTCAGGAGGACTTGACATCACAGGGGTCGCAGCGAAACAATGTTCTCTCTCGTTCCCAGCGCTCATTTGCATTGACGCCGTTCACTTCAAAACAGGTCGTGAAAGGAGACGACAACTTCAATAGCAATGAGAAATGTGTCTCGATTTACCCAGAATGCTTTTTCACAACATCTCTGCATGAAACATCAGACCATGTACCGCAGACGATGCTCCTGTTTATTCACAACAAACATACCAGCTTAATAATATTACATTTCTCAACTGTGTTTCATTTGAGTATCAACAACCGGATGTTTCTCCGGAAATTGCTTAAGAGAAATAAATGTTCAAATGGAGTGAATATGACTGTATGTTGTAGATGTAATTTAATGAGAAATGTTTGAGATCTTCAATAATATTGCCTTTTGATCGCAGACGAGACGAATCTGAGCTCAGTTTGAGACATTGTTGACATCTCTTCTGAAACTCAATGACAGAGACGTCTGTGACTCTTTTTCTAAGGAGAAATATCTGAGACACAGATGAGACATTGAATCAGATTGATGTCTATGTTAAAGATGTGATTTGTCTTTCTTACAGGGGGAATGTTAGATTCTTTAAGTGTGAACTGTCTCTTTAACTTCTGTTGTCATGGTGCTCTGTTGGCATCTGTTACACATCTTGGCACTTGTGAGAAACTTGAGGCTTCTTTAGTCTTGAGAGAATTTACTGGCTGCTGTCTTGCACCTTCAGTGAAAGACTGAAGACTGAAGAAAAAGAAACAGGTTTATAATTGTGATAATGACACAAGTGACAGAAGAAGCTCAACACTGAGATGGATTATGGAGCTCCGCCAGCGTCTCTGATGTTTACAATCTCAGATTAAACATATGATAACCAGTATCTAAAACCAGAAGATGCAATCTGAGGATTTAACTCATTTTCCAGAAGTTATGGTATCATATTTATAAGTAAACTATTACTTATAAATACTAACTATTATTTCCCATGTCTTTTTAAATACATTCTTATTTTGATCACAAACAATTAAATTACTAACAACAACTTGCACTTTGTTCTGTTTTCTGTCTAACTAAATTATTTTATAGGTAATTTACAACACATTGTCATATAACTCAAGAAACCATTCAAAGAGATAAGTGGCCATCCAAGAAAACGTTAAATATGTAAGACATGTATATCCTTTAAATATCCTGTTTACATAGAGCTTATATAACCTTTGACTTTAACTTAACATTATAAACATTTACCATTTAAAACAAACTTTAAGGTAAATATCACAAACTCTTAAGAAAATAATTAAAACCCATTAAGACAAAGGTTTTGAGCAATAGCCTCTGCTTGCTTTAATTTCCTGTCCTGCCTCCTTTTTATAGCAAGTTAATGAAAAATCCACCATCACCTGCAAATAAAACTCTTATCATAACAACATCTCAATGACTAAAGATCATATTATACATCAGTCAGATTCACTGAACGCTCAATGACAGGAGATCATTGTGTTTAAAGAAAGAATTACATCTTTTAATAATGTTAAAGATTACACTCACCAAAATACAACTAGACTCTTAAAAATAACGTTTGCATTTACATTTAGTCATTTAGCAGATGCTTTTATCCAAAGTGACTTACAAATAAGGTAAACAATAGAAGCAATACAAAGTTTACGTTTCTTTAAAGGGTTCTGCACAATGATGTCATTATGGTTCTCCTACAAACCTTTCAGTCAAAGGTTCTCAAGAGAATCTAACCTTTAGTCTGTTATACTATGAAGGAGCTTTTACAGTAAGGTTTGGCATATGTTAAAGGATCTTTGTAGACTACAAAACCACAAAGAACTTTTCAGAAAACCTTTTTTTTAAAGTATGTATTGAAAGAAAAACTACACTCTTAAAAATGTGCTACAGTTCTTCACAGCAATGCCATTTTGGTTCCCTAAAGAACCATTCAGTCTAAGTTAAAATAACTATTTCTTCCTTATATTTTCTAGTGTAATGAATTGTTTTCCACTGTAAATGGCCTTTTGTGCAATAGAAATGTTCTTCAGATGCTAAAGGTTTAGCCACAAATGCTCTTTCATGGCACTGTGAAGCATTATATTAAAAATACAGATTCACTACAAAAATACTGACTTGTCCCGACCTTGGACATTTATTTTTTTCAAAATCCCACTTGTAAATGAACATAAGTACCATGTTAATAAATAAACTAAACCGATTAAAAAGAACTGAATAAAATCACATTCATCCCATTAGATCCTTATTGAGAAATGAAATGATGTCATGTCATGAACAGTCTCTTCTCAAGCATCTTACTGACCATAACAAATACAACAAGTAGGTCATCAGTATAACACACACACACACACACACACTTACTTACATTACTGTACTCTACTGTATGCTGCGTGTCCACAAAACAGAGATGATGTTCAGACAGAATCATATGAAGAAGAAAACAATCACATATAGCTTGCATGTTGTGTTGTTCTGGATAACCCCCCCGCCAGCCGTGCCCCTCCTAGTATAGGCCATATGCTCAGGCAAGCATGAAACATGCAGCGGGGGCCATCTCCTCTATTCTTTATTTCATGCAGTCAACTCCCACTAATAGATTGATGCTGTTGGCAATAACCCCCCAAAGTCTCGCTAAAAAAAACAAAGAGCTTTAGTGATTCATCTGTGAAGAGGCCAAAGAAGTTAACCAGGCCGGACCAGTGGATGGGTTCTATCAGACAGATCTAAAACTCACCCAGTTAACTTACTGACATCAGCTGTCATTTTAAAATTATTTGTCAATTTAAAGCTAAACGCTATAAGACGGATCTGGAATGATTTACATGCGCAGCACATTTTTTGTCATCATTCAGATTCCACACCTGTATGTGTCTCGATCAGTGACATTTAAAAGAAGATATTTTGAGATATGTGTCAGCGGTTTGAGTTCATACAATGGAAGACAACGGAGTTTGTTGTTTGATTATCAACATTCTTCAAAATATCTTCTGTTGTGTTCTGAAGAAGAAAGAAACACATACAGGTTTGACATGACATGAGGATGAAAAAATTCTCAGTTTTGGCTGAACTGTCAGTTTTGCTGGGTTGTTTTTGACTCATGCTGGGTCAATATTGGACAGAACACACTGCTGGGTTAAAAACTACCCAATGCTGGGTTGTCTTTACCCAACCATGAGTGGAAACAACCTAGCATTGGGTAGTTTTTAACCCAGCAGTGTGTTCTGTCCAATATTTACCCAGCATGGGTCAAAAACAACCCAGCACGTTTTAGAGCCTATCATATACACAATACAACATACTAACCATATTTACAATAAACTCTTTCTCTTTTTTCAAGGTCTTGAATGAATATTTATGTTGCAATGCATTATGTGAAAAGTTGATAGCATGCTAAACCCATTGCTGTGTATCAAACAAAATTATTACATTTTTTACAGTTAAATAAATTATATTTATAATCATAACAAACATTTTTAGAGTAAATTCCTTTGCATTGTTCACGTTTTGGATGGATGTGTTTTTTTCGAGGTCTTGAATGAATATTTTCAAACTTGTTGCAGTGCATTATGGGAAAGTATAGGCCAAATTCTACTGTTAGATAATGTGTCAATGGTGCCTTCAAATGTTGCCTACATAGACAGCTGGATTTTAATGAGCACTACAAATTTCCAAAGCATATTTGTACAGATTCAGTTCAGTGTGAGTTTAATTTCTTACTGAATGAATTAAAAAGCACATTTTGTGTATAAAGTAAGAGTCTATCTGTAGAGCTGATATTCTCTCTCTGTTGCAGTCACAAGTAAAGGAGTCACAGTCTGAAAGGACGAATGATTTTTGCCCTCTGACGCTTATATAATTAGCTGGGAATGTCATATGAATTAACAGCCGGTTGTTCAGCTGCGAGGGAGTGTGACCACTGACCGCAAACTCATTCCTATTTCTCTCTGAACAATGACTGTCTAACTTTAAGATGCTTTAATGTATCATTCTCACATTTGTAAATTTTATATTATTTATTTGAATGAATAAAAAGAGCCGTTTCATGTCTATCCTTAAATCACTTAACAAATAAAGGTTGATATATAAAGTAATTCGTATTAATTAAATAAATACTTTTGGATATAATAATTTGTACAGTAATCTAATTACACTATTAAATATGTAATTAGTAACTAGTAATTAATTACTTTTTCAGAGTAACTTACCCAACACTGATGAGGAGGTCAAAGCAGATAACCACCGACATGAGTGTGATGTTCAGATAGATTAACAATACAAGCACTCTTTTAGTGACCTGATTTAACTTTCTATATTTACCAAATATTTCTATAACGCTCAGGTGAGGTCTTACCTGCGTCTCCATGCTGATGCTTGTAGTCAGTACCAGATCCTGATGTATGTGTGTTCAGGTCTCTCTGTCTTTCTTATTATCTGGGTGTGTTCATCATACATACCTCAGAGACACACTGGACCACATCTGCACGACAGGTTAGCACAGGAAAAACAGCACATCATTTAACCCTTCACAACAAGAGACACAAGTCTAATGTATATCATCTTACACTTGAGTTCTTTTATTTTTAAAGAGGTTTTTATTATTCTGAAATGATGGCGTATTCAGCTCAGATCTATCAATAATTTACTCACCTTCATGTTGTTCCAAACACATCCTGTTATTCTGTTCTGTGGAACACAAAGTAAATAATGAAACTGAACTAGTTCCTTTAAATTTCAACTTTAAGTCCAAATCCACGTTTTTTTTGCTTGATCAGTTTGTCTGTGTTCTCAATATGTTTCTTATTGAGATGTATTTGTAGATCTGCACATTTTGAGACAGACAGAATCACTAAACACATCTGCTACACGCTCACTATTCATAAGCTGAAGAGAACGTTCAAAAGATGCTTTAAAAACAGTCGAGTGCTTCCGAGGAAATATGTGCGCTATAAACAGCAGTCACGGTCATTGAGGTGGTCAAAGGAATTTCCCTGCCAATAAAAAAACAGCTTTACTGCTTTTATCACGACACCTACAGTATTCACCCCATATAATTATCATTCATCTTTACTGTATGTGTGAAGTCATTTCTAGACTCCTGCACATGACCAAAGAGAGAAAGAGAGAGAGAGAAAATCTGTTTGTGTAAACTCAATTTGTGCAATATAACACATAAGCTAAATATATCTAGTAAGATGATTTCTATTATCTTATAATATACCGTCAATTTTTTTTATTGTTTGTTTCACTGCTGGGTTGCTATGATTTGTCTGTTTGAGTGACACATATGTGTTTTAATAGCTGTGATTCAGACATGTATGAACATTACAGTATAGATGTGTCTGTGCTTTACATTATGTATCAGTGTATCCTGTTTTTACTTTGTGCAATGCATAGCAGTGGTTCTAAACTCATCAGTTACATGCATCTAAACTGTATAGGGCCAACAAAATGCAAACTTATTTATATAAAATAGGCTAAATAGAAAAACTTCTTATTTCTAGAAAAAAAGGAAATAAAGCACAATTCTTTTGATCTAAGTCTGCCTCTCATTTTTAAGATTGATGCTTTGTTTAACAAACACTATTTAAAATAAAACAAAAATAATAAATACCAAACCTACCAAATCATTCATGCATGCACTCTTTGTTGTGTACAGTGACAGAACTCGAAAGAATTCAACAGTCTACCACGCTTCACTTGAAATAGAAAACGAAATAAACACAAAACCCACATGGAAATAAAAACAAGTTTGCAGCTTTTCAAGACACCAATTACTGTGTTTCAGAGAAAACATCTGGCAATGTGATTCTGATGCACTGCAGTAAGACATCATGTTCTCATGCTGGTGTGATGAAGAACACGCGCGATTCTCCTGCGACGAAGAACACGCATGTTTGATCAACAGCAGAACACAGAGAGAACTTTACAGCTTCACATAACACATGACATGTCAGCATGATGAGCACATTCTCATGAGCCTAATGCTTAGCTACTAAAAGATTATAAATAAATTATAAATAACATTCAAAAAGAACTTCTGTGTTTCCTACAGGCAGTAAATAAATCATCAGTAAATAATGTGTGCAACCTCTATTAAGATACTAATGTTAATGTAAAATAAATAATCCAATTAGATCAGTCTGTGTCTTTAGTGGTCAATAGTGAGTGAGCCTGTATTAATAAATAAATACCTGTATTAATATTTGCTTTACATTATGTCACACTCACACCTGAAGTTCTTCTGGGAAGTTGTAGGCCTATTTCCGACCTTGAACAGTAACAATTTGGTCTGAGATGGCGGTCATATTTGAATGGAAAATATAGACATTAAGATCGCCAATGCAATCTCAATAAAGTCAAATATTTCCGACATGACGTGACCGCAGCTGCACCGTCTGTAGCGGAATTATGAACACCGTCGTCAATTTACTACAGCGCGATGACGTCAGGTTTACGCCATCAACGTCGCTTTTACGCTGGGCCTCCGCGACAGAGTACCGCGTTTATTTTTAGTATATTTTGTGTGACAGAATTGAATAAAGTTCTGCACTAACTACATATGAAGTAAGTGAGTATATATTTTTTGTTGCAGTATTTTGTCATTTAGAACTTTTAAGTTAATCTAATTGTGTAAGTGTTGGTAAAACTACACATTACTGTGTGCAACTGTTAGTTCAATGTGAACACATCATCCACAGCTGTGGTTCAGATTTGGCTCATGATGTTATAGGCAGGAGGGGGAAACTCGCTTGTTTCAGCAGGATTTCAGCATGTTGTGACAACAACCAGATGTCAGTATTTACAGAGTGGTTTCTCTGAAAAACAGCTCACCCAGAAACACAATTCTGCTCTTATTGACAAGACTTGTGTCATTTCAAACCCGCCAGCAGTTTATTTCTTCTGTGACATGTGGACGAACTTGTGCTTGTCTCCGCAGAAAGTGAATGGTGACAAAACTCCCCTCAGATGACAATAAAGACCTATAAAACATAGCACAAAAGTATCATAAACATGTACTTGGTGAACTGTTCTTTAAAATACAAACATTACTTAATATTCACACCGTTTTGCACTGTAATTTAACACTGATTTTGAAATTCTGTGGTATTTCCAGGTTTTCTGTGAACTTGGGAATCCCACGTGTAGTGAATACTTTCTGGACCACAAAATGTTCCCTATAATTGTTTAAATTATACTCCATAATTCTTTTACTGTATAAATAATCAGATCTGACTGTAGATGATCAGCTGTTTCCAAACAAACCACAGTTTTCCGTTTAATAATTGATGGATTTATGGTTTTAAATCTGATGATTTTAGCGTCACTCTCGCGCCCTCTAGTGGCAAATAAAATGAAGAAACGCAAATTTAATTTCATCTAGTTAAAATATCATAATATTGTGAGGAGAAAAGCAGATCTGTGGATTACTTCATTTTTGTATGTATAAGATGTTGTATCTGCACAAAATGTTAATAAATAAAATGGGGGGAAATCACAATAATGCTAAACTAATTTATATCTTTTATTTAGGCCTACTGTAGATTCTCAGATTCAGCTATATTTATATTTAGGTCATATTTGTGCACTCATAACTAATATAGTCAGTGCTGTTGTTAAGGAAAAATCTTTCAAACCTTTATTTAATTGTCTGCAAATGTGTGAGGCCTTAATAGAATGATGTCATATAAACCAAAATCTGAAATCTCAATATAACATCGCATGTGTAAAAATGTCATTAAATCAAAGATGGAAATAGATTTGAATGAACTAAAGCTCAATAAAATCTACATCATCTGACCGGCACCAAATCCAGAAGAGAAGGAAAAAAGTATTAGGAGCTTTGACATGAGATCACATGTCGCACGCACGCACAATTGTTTTCAACTTCCTGTCCAGAGAGGATGTGACTTCACATAAAACAACTGGCCAATGTTGAAGAAAAATCTTTGATTCTGACACTTTCTCTGCTCCCTTTTATTCTGTTTTACCTCAGAGATATTTCTGTGATGGACAAGAACATAATACACAATCAAAGAAGTTTATACTATGCAACAAAGGAAAAATAAAGGTCCAAATAATATAGCACAACATCAAAAGAAAACTTCCATGTGTCTGAAGGCTCTTCGCTGATCTCAACTGCACAAGTTACCGCATGAATATAAACCTAAAGTATGTACAGAATAATAAAAAAACTGTGAAGAAAAATCATATGAAAAATCATATGAATCATATTGCTTTGCTGTACACAACTTAAGCCTAAAATTAAAAACAATAAAAATAAATTAATACCAAAAACTTTGAAATATTGACATAACATATAAAATACTCACGATACAACATTTACTGTCTAGTTAATTGTGATTTATAATTTTGTAAATTATACTGTATAAAGTCTCTGGATGTATAAAGTCTACAAAAAAAAGACTAATTTAATAAATAACATGAATAAATAAATACATGTGATGCATTTGTCTGTCAGGAATCCACAAATCAAGTTTTTTAATCTTTTGTTTTGCTTCATACAGGTGTCGCTGGTAATAATAACCTGAAGCATCTTTAGAAAACAGAACTTCTTTCTATGCCACAGGATTTTTAAACGGAGTAAAATAAAACTGAATGAAAGAAATATAATGAAGAAATTTAAATCATTACTGTCGGGGTAACACATAATTATACATTTAAGATTTTATTATTAATGCCTCCTTCAGAAATGTGTACGTTGTATATATTATGCATTAATTTTATAATACATTGTGCATGGAGGTTTGGCACTATATTTCAATATGACATTGATTTACTCATACATTTAGAGATTGAATTTATGGCACTTAAAGTAAAAAGTAGCCTGCAAGATAACTACATAATGGTGTTTTTTGAGGTTATATTGACAAAAAACTTTGTATTTGGTTTAGGACCAATATAAAAATAAATCAAATAACCGGGTTTGAATGAAAACAAGTTAACTGTATGATATGGTGTGAATCTTGTAGTGAATAAACATAAAGCCATTTTCAAAAATAAAATAAAACACTACGTTTGGAAGAAATAGGCAGCAAAGAAGATCTTGATATTTCTGTCCAGAACAAATATCTAAACGTCCTTTAATCATATGAACACATACATGAATTAGCAATGTTCTCTGGAAAATCCACTCAAAACTAAGCAGTTTAAAGCCTTATTTAAAACAAGAAAATATGAATCTGTTTTCTCTAACCTATTGTCCGATATTTGTTTTTGTTTAGCATAATTTTGATATGTTTCTCAAAAAACAAGACTTCATATCTTCAGAAGTCATTTTGCTTCTCCAGTCTCGATTGAAGCATGTTTAGATATTTCTACAGAAAAAAATGAATTCATATTTTGCAGTGTAGTTTTGTCAAATTAACGCTTCAATACTTTGGGTTTTAAGGGTGGACTGATGAAAATACTGCAATTCAGTAAATTCCACTTCTTGTGTTTTATTATTTTACACGACTGTCTCTGGTAACGTGTCCACGCTGTCTGATGATAACAGCTGCCATATTACCCATCGCTCTGTTGGCCAGGCTGCTCGGTCATCTGCTGTTAAACTCTTCGTTGTCACGGTGACGTCTGACTCCGCCTCCTGTCTGCCGTGACAGGAAGTGACACGGTGAGGTTCAACAGACCCGGCAGGCCTCCCAGAGGCAACAGGAAGTCTCTCTTGTTTGGGGCTAACAGGTGATTGGTGCGTTGTTGTCCGGCAGCTGGATGTGATTGGACCGTGACTGCGCCGGGGTCTGCTGTCTGCACACGACTGCTTTGTGTTGCTGTAGTTTGTACAGTCCGCCTCGGACGAGACACATTTATACAGGTTTCCATCCGAGCCTGAGAGACAAAAACGCATTTTTAGATGTAAATAAAACAAATTCCTTGAACACATCAAGTAGTTTTGTACCTGCTGTGAGTAGTTTGTCATAAACTCCAGACAGAACAGCAGCGTGTCGGCTTCTCCAGACACTTCTCGTTTCCCCTTAAAATATGAAACATATACTGTATATACGTTACCACACACAAACTACAGAGCTGTCTATGTACAGTAGGAACATTATGCTGTCTCCTGACGCATGCATCCCAGAATGCATTGTGAAAAGCGATTGGATGAAAGTAAAGGATTCGCGTGTGTTTATACTGTAGTCATGTGATTTCTCTTCATGGGGAGATAAACCCACCGTTCCGCTCCTGTGAATTCTCTGTGATGTTCCTGGTGAGCACATCTAGGCTGACTGGGATGTTTTCATGGCTTTGGATGGATGGACACATGCACTCGGAGCGAGTAGGAGAGTTGTTTTCATAAGGAGAGATCTCTCCACTGGACGATCTGGAAATGCTGGGATATACAGAATATTCTGGGATGATTTCTGAACTCACGTGACATCAACTGAATGTTTACTAACAATAAAGCAGATGAAATAAAATCAGACAATAAAATCCTACTCCCCACATCACAGTTTAGGAGTTTTACTTGAATAACTTCAGCACTCCAAACCAGAGTTATTAAAGTTTTCATTTGAGTTTGATTTCGGTTTTATTTTGAGATTTTTATGTCAATTTTAGTTATATTTTTAGCAACTTTGTTATATGTCATTTTATTATTTATTTCTTTATTTTGTATGTCCCTATATAAGATTAATGCATTTTAGTTTTGTTTATTATTATAATTTTAGTGTTTTAAACTTACTTCAGTTTATTTCTGAGGCAACATTTCAATTTTTTTGTTAGTTTACTTTATCATTTTTCGGCCAATATTTTATTTGATTTCAATAAACAAAAACACTTTCAACGTTTCAATTTTAGTAAAACTAAAATAAACTTGCTCCAAACATTTACTTTAGTCTTTGTTTCAGACATTTAACATATTGCACACAAGCATTTGATTTCGAATCACATTTGGTGGATCTGATGGACTAGAATCTGATGTTGTGTGTATTTGTGAGATGTGATCAGATTGTGGATCTAATGGCTTCACTTACTCACTCTGTGGTGTTTTTCTTCTCATCAGATAATCCACCACATCACTGTCTGTATCCAACAAACTCTGAAGAACTTCAGTCTGCAGCTCAGCGCAAATCTACAGACAGAGAAATGAATGAATGAAGGAGAAATCTACAGACAGACAGAGAAATGAATGAATGAATGAAGGAGAAATCTACAGACAGAGAAATGAATGAATGAAGGAGAAATCTACAGACAGACAGAGAAATGAATGAATGAATGAATGAATGAATGAATGAAGGAGAAATCTACAGACAGACAGAGAAATGAATGAATGAAGGAGAAATCTACAGACAGACAGAGAAATGAATGAATGAATGAATGAATGAATGAATGAAGGAGAAATCTACAGACAGACAGAGAAATGAATGAATGAAGGAGAAATCTACAGACAGACAGAGAAATGAATGAATGAAGGAGAAATCTACAGACAGATAGATAAATGAATGAATGAGAAATCTGAGGTGCTAAAAACTCTTTTACACAGAATATAGTAAAAAAAAAAAACATCATTACTCCAATCCATTGCTGGAAAATCTCACATCCGCATTTCATACGATCACTTTATAGGGGGTAAATAAATAGAAATCACATGTTCTGATATTTTATTAATAAAACCTAAATTATGACATCACTAACATCACAAGTAGACGTCAGGAAAAACAAATAACAGAAAAAGTATGACGTCACCTCTTTAAATGATGAAATGTTTGTAAAAACCAACAGCACAGCATGTTTATACTGTATTGCACTATGGGTTCTAATCACATGACCGTTTTATTTCTGGATATGCCACAGGACTGGAAACACTCATAAATCTACATCAGATGAAGACGGCTTCAGTGTGTTACTGTACTGTAAAAGAGACGTGTTGTACCATGAATAATGTTTCATGTGAGTCGATCATGTGTTGGACAACAGTGATGATGGCGGCGCTGTCTTCAACACGAGCAGAACTCTGAAGACTGAACTCTTTCTCACACATCTTCTGCTTGTGAAGCAGGTTCGGACCAAATATAGTGGCCAGGTTCAGTGATGTCATCTTATTGCCAATGACCTGATAAAGACACAATACAAACACACATTATACACTGAGCTTTTCATGTTTTCACACCTCTTTTATACAGAAAGAGTTTAAAGCTATAGCAGCACGGCCATCAAACTCAATATAAGACACTATTAAGGTATCGTGAGAGTAGTGTACATTGGTGCTGTATTTCAAGTCTTCTCAGGTGTAATATTCAATTTTACTAAAGATTCAACCACGTGAAGAAAAAAATTAATTCTTTCTTTTGTAATGATTTAAAAATATGTAAACAGACACATGCACACAAATCGAGTTTAATAAATGTCTCTTCATAAATATATATGTAATTGTTTTAAACAAACTTTTTTTACTTATTTTTAGAAAACAAGTCAAGATTCATTTAATTGAGAAAAAATATTTAGATATTTATAGTGGGGTTTTTTTGCAGTGTGACTAAAAATGGCATCTAACTTAATGTATGAAAAGAATTTTAATCTGTTCTCTTATTAAGAATAAGATGATCAAAACCAAACTTGAGTCAATCCTGTTCATCACACATATTCATTCTGGATATGAATAAAAATCAACATCAATCTCATCTTGAGTTTTCTGTTTCCTTATAAGACAAAAACACAAGTAATAGCATCAAAACAAAAGCATGTTGTTGTGGGTTTGTGTTGGATGAAGTTGAAGAGGATTGTGAGCAGCGAATAACTCAAGAATGAGCTCAACTCCACTGACATCACTGCTGAACGCTCTTTAAACATCGTCGTGCGAGATGAGGAAGATTGTGAAACGAATCTAAAGTTAAAATCATCTCGATGTGCTTCACTTCACATTGCCACCAAACTCAATACTCGCCTCGTGTCCAACACCGTCCAGGGAATCTTCCGCGCGATTGGCCACCTTGGACAGGAAGTGAAGTAAACACTGCAGTGTGTCGCTGTTGCAGGCAGGAAGCAGACAGACGAGTAACTGCAGGGCAGCGTGTCGCTCCGTCCCGTTCAGAGCTGCACAAACACCACACAGATTTATAGCCGTTCGTGATACGTGATGATAATGAAACAGACGGATGATTCTCACATGCACAGCTGATGAAAGCAGAATAAAGCTCTCGGGTGAGCAGAGGATCAGGAAGATCTCGCAGAAACTCCTTCAAGAGAGCCGCCACGTCATGAACGCTGTACTGCTGATCCAGATGAACATCCAAACCTTCATCAAACTCCTCACGCAGCTGAAACACAGACAACCATCAGAATATTGAATCCACTTTGAAATCTGAATGTGACCTCACCTGTCTCACTCTCTTCTTGGAGCTTCCGACGCGGAAAATGCCGACCGTCTGCAGACCTGAAAAGGAGGAAGAATCTCATTCGATAGATGAACAATAAAGTCATGATTTCATGTGTCAGACAGTAAGTCACTGACCGTATCTCTCCAGATGTTGACAGCAGCTGTCCAGGACCAGTGGCACCTGTCTGCAGAGAGGATTTAAACTCAGTTTCTTATCGCTCGTCTTCTTCTCGCCGGCTGAATCTACAGGCATAGACAACTGAAGAGCCTCCAGGAGACGCGTTTGACCGTCATCCAGATCAGTGATGCAGTCCACAGACATCCCACCCTAAAACACACACACACGTGTTGGTTATACAGTCCATAGGCGTAATGATTTTTAGACCGTACAAACTGTATATTTTATTCCCTACCCCTAAAGATCATAGAAAACATTTTGCGTTTTTAGATTTTCAAAAATAATTTCATGATGCTTTCAAATCACCTAATGAATCATGTACACGAAAACCCCATTTGGTTATTTTTAATGCTGGTACTGTACCCGTCTCTGTGAGCGCAGGGCCGTCTCGGGTGTGCCGGGTGAGCTGGACTCATTGGGCGTCTCAGAGGCCGAGCTGAGGGAGGAGTTACTGCTAGAAAGATCTTTGTTGTTTGACCTCCGGCCGGCCAGATGCCAGAGAGACGACGGTCGACCTGCAGGACACCGCTGACCCTCATAAAGCTGTTTCAGACGCCGGTCATTAAAGATCACCTGTGAGAGCGGCACGCCAAACGCCTGAGGCTCCGACTCTGACACACACACACACACACAGAGCAAAATCATATTCATCCATTGCATAATAGCAGAATTATTCTGTTATGATTCTCCCTCAGCACATACATATCAAAACAGTGCATATATGCATATATATTAGATATATAGTTAGATATATCCGTTTCATTCCAATGGTAACGGTTGACATGAGTTGTTCATCATACTGGGAGCTGTGGTTTGAAACATGAGTAAATGCAGTAACTGTGGAACGTCTGGGATTGTTTTTGTTATTTCTTGCGGCAGTCGGAGCGCAGCGGGAGAGTCTACATTCCTGCACACATTACTGCATATGAGAGAGACGTGTGCTCATCGGATCATTCTGGGACTGAATATCAGTAAATAAACATATTTTATGGTTTTAAGTCCATGATTTCTAGGTCATGTGTGAGCATTTATTTTGATTTCCAGGTGATGCTACACATGATGCTCTTTAGAAATAACATGATCATCTGATTCTCTTCATGAACCGTTGAAGCAAAAACAGCCCAAATACTCAGTCATGCTGAGAAACTATTCCCAATGAAATGTACTGAAAGCTTCTGCTTGTGATGAGGATTCGTCGGGTTTTTCATGCACTAAATATGACCCTGTTCAGATAACATCATCATAATCACTTTCTGGGATGTGTGTTTCTCTGACACACCAACGTTTATAAACAAGACAGAAATACCTCTGTCTTTCTTCTCCTTTGATAAGGAATCCAGTTTCCTCCGGAGCGATTTCTTACGCTTCTGACCATCTACACATGAAGAACACAGAAAAAAAAAGAGACATTACAACTGTTTGAGCATGCGTGTATGTGCTTTTAGGAATACTGTAGCGTTTCAACCAGACAGCCACTGTAGCCAGATAATAAAACTTTATTTTTCTGATTTATTCTGTATCATGAACGTGTAACACGTGTAACAGTTGTGCTGCTTGAGATGTGTGGAGGTATTTCAGCAGACACACATCAACACTTCTTCACATGACTCTCATCTATGCATGAATGTCAGTCGAGTGTTGTAACCGGCTGCTCGATGTTCAGACTCTTTCAACTTTGTCCTCACTTGTTTTTAAGCCAGTGTTCACCATGACACGTGCAATGTGCGTCTTTGAGATTTTGTGTTGTGTGCAGCACAAATACACAATGTTTAAAACCCTTCATAAAACTCAATGAAGAGATGTTCAGTTACTTCTCAGCGAGATACATTCATTGTTTCATGAACCCAAAGTCATCAGATACGCAAAGACAAAAAAATGTTTTATTAATGAAAATAAAGTCTTCTGTACTTCTAAGGTCACGAAGATTTTCATGTTTCGTTTTCAGGACAATTAAGCTCATTTTTATTGGATATTTCATTTTAAGTGACTTCTTTATGTAATGCAGGAATTTATATATTACGTTTGTCTTTGCATTACAGTAAAATAAGCTGTCATAATGCCACATACCTAAAAACAAAACCCATTTCTTTTCATTTTGGAGCAATGTGTTCTGGGCAAATAAACACACAACAGAAAACTTGATGGAGTGTCTGTAACACAAGACATCTGTGTGCATTTCATGTTGAAGTGTGTGTGTGTGTGTGTGTGTGCGTGCGTGCGTGTGTGTGCGTGCACCTT